>OX422224.1:1212500-1672500 GCA_949130495.1 Sambucus nigra
AAGGCATTCCAAAGTTTGTTACCAGTATCTTTATTTTTCCTCGACTCGAAAAAATAACTAACAGCGGGAGGATGAAGGAAAAAGTATTGGTGCAAAAATCAACTAAGAAGACATCACCAATTTATAGTATCTTTCACTGGGCACTATATGCAGACATATTCCGATATTTTGTGATGGAACAATATAGAGCATATATAAGCTTTTGAAGCCATAAATTTTTATTTGATTATATTTCATATTCTATACATCCCTCCACTTTTTACATCAAAAGCAAGAAAATAATTTATTATAATCATTATAATATCTCTTCACCTTGTCCAAACTAAAATTATTGAATTTTATAGTTAAATCAATAGCTTTAAAGTAACTTAAAACTACAGAAGCCGCGTGAGTTATTGTCTCGATAAGGAACATGGACACCTTCCTTTAATTTTTTCTCATCACCTAGTGCGCCGATAATGTTTCCATGTGCAAGTAGCTGGAGGTTGGAGGTTGGGGGTCGAAGGTCACAGGGAAGGAGGGTTTTGGGGGGTGAGAGAGGATAAGAGGCAGGGAGGTAGGATTTTTGGGATGAATGAGATCCGTTGGACCTCTAGGCTAAATATGCGTGGCTTTAGAGGTGTGGAGGAGACGTATTGGGAAATTGAGAGTAGAAAAAATAAACATCACTATCATACGTGGTTTTATAGGATAAAGTGTAGTGAGCAATTATTAAATTCATGTGGCAAATCGTGGGTTATTTTAGCCTCATTGATAAATTATTTGATAAACTATTAACAAATAAGAGAATGAAAATTGAGCAATGAAAATTGTAATTTTATTTATAATATTCTCTTTGTTTCCATGTATCTATAATTTAAAGGAATATTACAATTGAGTATATTTGTAAACATTAAAAACATCATCCTAATAATTACTATATGAAGAGACTATCCATGTGAAGAAAATGGTAAATCGTGTTATACCCACTCATTTGATAGGATTGAAGACATGCAAGAAACCCAATATAGTCAAAAAGCATTACGCAATGATCCAAAGTAGTTTTGTTCTTTTCACTAGAACTAAGATGGAGTGTAATTATTTAATCTGTCAGGAAAATGAGACGTAATAAAATATTAAAAATGGCAGAAATAAAAACTAAATGGATATTGGTAGCCTTTTATTCTGCACTCCCTAACAACTTTGAAAGTGAAGCAGATGTGTTAGAAGCGAGGGATAGGGATCCTGAAGAAAGTTAAACGAACCTAATAAGAATGATGTCATTGGTAAATGAAAAGTGAACAAGTTACTAATAGTATGCAATTCATCCATAATAATGTAATAATTATTTGAAATGAAAAAAATTAAAACATTTTAGCCTAGGCCAACCTTCCACCTAGAGATTGCCCCCCTTATTACATGAAAAATCACATCTCCATAACTACATGTAATTCCACCATGAATATAAGTTTATAATAATCCATTGATGTAATCAAACTATATTACTACCAAATCATCCAAGATTCCTTGTTTTGTACTTCAAAATACACAAAACACACACACAATTTATAAATTGTGAGATATAACCTAAAAGGTGCCCGACCCACTATTCAAGCTTACATGTTCTCCATTAATAATTTAAAATGAATAGAAAATGAAAATCCTAATTCATCGTCAAACCCAACACCAGTGTTTATGTTCAACAGCTTACATTAGGTTGTAGCCTAAAAGTCTCAACAATATATATGATGAAATGTATAACACACAATCAAAAACATATAAATAGTTTTCTAAAATCTCATTTTAAAAATGCATCAAACTTAACATTCATTAAAATATGTTAGCCACACCATCAATTATAATTACCCACACCGAAGTGCACCCAGGGGGGGGGGGGGGAGAGCTCTTTTGTAGCTGGGGGGATCAAGTGCCCACCCCAGGAATTAATTTTTAAAAAAATATATGGGTATAAGTTTTAAAATTGTATCCCAAAAACTGTAATATTTCCTCAAAAAAAATATTACACACTCACACCCACTTGGCCACTTTGATTACTTGGATTATTTTGTTGTTGTTTAGGGTTTAAATCAATTTGTTTTTATTTTTTTTAGGTTATGGTTTGAATTAATTTGTTGCTATTTACTTTAAGGGTTTAACATATTTTATGATTTGAGTTAATTTAATTCCGTTGTTGTTTAGGATTTTGCAACTTTGGTGAATTGCTAATTAGGACTAATTCCTTCCTATCTAGTTTAAGACCTCCTATTTCGAAAGATTTATTTTAGGAGTTTGATTTATTTTAGGTTTTTTTTATTAACGTTCTATGTGCATTAGTGCTATTATCAAATAAGTTGTTTTATTTTAATTATAATTATATACAAATGCAAATTATTAATTGAATATTTGTAAAAATTCTAAAAATAACCCTAAAAAATTTGGCTCGGGGGCTCCTTCTCCCGAATCCCCGAAAGATATTGATGATTTGTACATAGTAGAGCCCCACCCCAAAAATATTTTTGGCTTCGCCACTGAGTGCACTCTCAGTAACTTATAAAAGGCAAAGTGTTAGTTTCTTAGCTCGTTCATTGATTGAACTTGGTTAGCTCATTTTAAACACTAGAGATAAACCATGTTGATTAACCAAACGACGTATTAAAAATTAACATAAAAAGTGAACTCTAGCGGTTTAAGGGCTACAAAACCTCTCACAAAATCTTATGTGCAAAATTAACCAAATAGCAAAACTTTCTAGAGGGGAAAATGATTTGATGAATTATAGTATATAACTAAAATTGAGAGCAGAACGCAGTGACGATATTTGTCGCTTCTACAGAGCACCACGTTGACAATTTTAATTAATGTTATTATTTAACAAAACCATTCATCTTCTTATATTTTAAAGTAAGGGAGAGGAGGGGGTATGTTAGAAATATGAAAAGTCAGTGGAGGAAGTTAAAGGATCCATTAAAAACCATACACCTCCACCACAACCTTAACCCTACAAAACCCATCTCCATCGCAATAAAAACCACCACCATAAATCCTAACCATTCAACTCAACCGCAAGAAAAGGAAGGTCATCTGGAAACAAGGCCCATCGACTCACTGCCTTTTCTTTTCTTTATAGCCTGAAATTTTCACCCTGCAACAGTCTCAACATCAGTTAAAGTCACTGCTGCAGAATTGGACGAAGAAATGGGTTCTGATTTTGAGACGGATCTAGGATCTAATGGTCATTCTGAGTCTGAAAAGGAGTCCAGGCCATTCTCGGAATCCGTTGTGACTTATTCTCCAAGCATGCCATATAAACCTCTGGAAACTTCCATAAACACCATACTTTTGCCAATATATAAGTATGTATACTATAAAAACATTACCTTCATTTAAAAAACACTAAATAATTTTTTAACATGTTGGTTTTGAATCATTGAAGGCGGACTGCTAAATGCGAGAAGGAAGCACCAAAAGCTTATAGAGATGGAGCTTGGGTTTGTGTTTTTCATTGCATCTGTGCCTTTAATTTTTATCATTTTCTTTATTTTCCATGTGTTTTTATGGGGGGCATTGATAATAATTTACATATTTACCATTTCACTGTTCATATTTTATATTGTTGTGATTTAAGGATATTAAAAAAAAGATAAGGAAACATAAGGCTTTCGGACATAAGGCTTTACAAATAGGCACGACAAAGTTTTCAAACTTTTTATCTATTTTTTCATATGTGAAGAGTCAATTAATCCTCTCATGCAATGATTATTCATTATCGACAATATCTTTGTCTCATATGTTTATATGTTTGTGTTTATTTCTAGGGCATGACTATTAGGCTTAAAAGTTAGGGGTTATTTATATTTTATTTTGTGGTATGAGACATAGGTTATATTATAATGCTAGGGGTGTTCCTAGGGTTTCCTAAAATATGTCCACTTTTACAAATTTTCATAGGCCTAAAATATTCCAAAAGAACACAATTCTTGCTCCCTGGCCTCTAGATAGACCTAGGCCCTTCTGGAGCCAAAATATTCCTTGCCTACAAAATTTGGGTCAAGTTAATTTTCCTAGTCACAACTTGATAAGGATGTCGGCCTGGCACTAGAGAGTTTTTGCCCAAGTGTACAAATATAAAATATTACTACTTTCGTTCCAAATTAATTGTCTTGATTTTCTTTTTGTAGCATCACAAATTAATAGCCAACTTTCTTTTTATGTACATAATAACCAAATTACATGATGATGACTAAGTCTTGGTTTTAACCGTATATATATTTTTGGTATGATGTGTTTTATTACCAGAAAATAGGGTATCAAAAGGATATGCAATGATGCCTACAACATGGCTCCTTGGGGCGCTACAACATCCTTAAAACTCGTCATTTTCAAATTTGACTACTAATTTGGGGTTGAGGTAGTATGAAATTTCACAATTTCTAAAAATTTGAATTTCAGACTTGTTTAAGATAACATGCGAGAGTATATCATCTTGGTTTGAGTTGCAAAGTTTGGCAATATCACAATATGTGTTCAAGTGTTAACATGCATTTGAAATTCGATAAAAAAAAAAACTAGAAAATTTAATAATGGAACATCTACTACCCAATTTCATGCAATAGTTTTCTCATTCATATGGTTACATATCATGTTGAATATTGAAGAGACGGAAGTTTCATTTTGTATTAGAGAAGTTTGAAATTTTTTTAATCGTGTAGATGAGGAACATTGTGAAAATTGATACATAAAAAGTTGATTACGTATATGTATGACATACTAAGAATATGTATACCATAGAATTTAAAATAAAATTAACTTCATTTTCCAAATATAACATTGTGTACTTAATCTCACTGAAAGGTGGGTAGGATTTGAGACATTTAACTGTGACACCCAGCTTAAAATAATAACGGGTGACCAGCCCTATACTACCTTAAATCAGGAATCTCAGACGGCTCAGTCTCAACATCAACAACTACATAATAACATATAAGACTAATTACCCAAAATCATATAAGCGAGATGTTAAAATTTAATAAAATATGCAACAGACGACAAACCAACACTATAGAACTACTAACAAGGGTGGAATGCACAAGTATGATGAAGAAAGAAAGTGCAAGAATAAAATGAGATGAATGTATACAAAGAATATACCCGAATAAGCTGTCGGGTCACAGACAGTACAACAACCGAAAAAAAAAGTATAAACATCTATAAATATCCCTTGGGTATAAACCCGATATACAACATGAATCGTACCTAGATTTACAAGAAGTAGGAAGCGACTACTATCTAAATCCTACGACGGTCCGTACCTGTTATGGCTCCCACGACTCTGGATAGAGGGGCATCCGGCATCCATGCGGTAGGACACCTGTAGTAATATGTATGTATATATATATATATATATATATATATATATATATATACAGAAGAGAAATACAGACGGGTTAGAGCCCGAGGTGTAAAAAGGTTTAGCAAGTGTGTTAACCATGCATAATAAATATAAATGCACTTATTTCATAATTAAAGTGGAATCGCACTCTCGTGAAACCCCTAACTCACCTCTCATCTAACCCATAAGGACAACCTAACTTTTTAACAATACCCTGAAATTCTTCCCATTCTAACCACACTTAATTATTTTTACACATACGTGCCATACTACGCTTTTCTTGGTTCCAATTTAACTAAATTAGTTAGCCATTTTATTACTTCACATGTTAACATTTAACTTCATATTAAGAGTTTATTCCCTAAATAACATGCACAATTTAATAAGGACAAAACTTCTCTCTACTCTCAACATTGCACTGCGTTTCGTGCGTGGGGCGTCTTGCAAAGAGAAATCCAAACAAGGAACCCCCCCGTTACACTACTCCTTGACAATGTCGATCGTAGGGATCGGTAATGTCATACACACAATCTACTACTACTATATGTGTCACGACCCCAACCCAAAAATCGTAGGGAACGAGTGTCTTGACATGCCACCAAGGCATCCAATATTCTGGCATTAAAATTTTTCTTTTAAAATATATGTAGCGGAAGTATAATCACATGGTTATGAATCGTAAAATACTGAAGGTGAAGGAATTACATCATCAGAGCTTTCTAAAGGAAACTTCATTTATATTAAAATATCCAAGAGTTACAACTTGACAGAAATTTTAAAGCCTTTTAATTAAAGAGTCAAACATCCTTCATCTAATAAAACAAAATTCTACTTAATGTAACAAAAGGATCTCTAAAAGCTAAATCTTCAACATAGTCCCCTTATGTTCCATCCGCTTGCCTAATTATTTCCTGAAAAATGGTTAATTATAAAACATCAGCTAAAAGACGAATGAGATTCAATCTCCAAATATTCCAAGGTTTTCAGAAAATAGATACCTATTCAATTTAGAACAGAAGGTATATACATAGAGATAGGAATTTCGAGTAATATATATAAAGTAAATGAAAAAATATATATTCAGAATAAACAGTTCAGAACAGAGCAGATAATACAATTGAGCATATGTCAATTATTCAGTTTTAGTGGCCATGTACACTCTAATACCCAGACAGATAGCGTTACCAAGTGTTTCCACCCGGTAACATCACAGACAGAAAATCATGATTTCTGGAACAACGCCTTGTTTAGGGCACACCAGCGATAAACCAGCTGGGAAGGTACCACCCAAATATTTCCACCCGGTAGTCAAGGCCAATATAGTAAGAGAGTTTCCATAGGCCGAATCAATAATTTCTTAATTCAAATCAGATGTTTATATAGAGAGATATAAACATATAACAAACGACGGAATCATCGGTATCAGATGCATTTTGAGAATAAAAGCATTTCACAAAAAAATACATAGTTTGCATAATATAGTATAATCAAAATGCGCAAGAAATTGCATAGAGTACTCACCTAAAATAGAGGTCGAAATTATAGATAATGAGTCTTCGATCGCACGTTAATCTAACAAATACGATAAAGGTTTAAGTATACGTTCTAAACAAGGTCCAGTCTACATATTGTATTTTAATAGTAACTTCTTTCAAAGGATTACTAGAAAACCATTTTTCTTAACTTTTAAAACTTATTGATCGTAATTAAAGGATTCAATTCATAGTT
The DNA here is from genome assembly GCA_949130495.1 of Sambucus nigra. Classification (NCBI taxonomy): domain Eukaryota; kingdom Viridiplantae; phylum Streptophyta; class Magnoliopsida; order Dipsacales; family Adoxaceae; genus Sambucus; species Sambucus nigra. Next base: position 1,219,597 of record OX422224.1, read on the forward strand.
CTTCCTAATCAGTCGGTTCCCAGTAAAGATGGAGGGTCACAGGGGCACGACTTAAATACCATCTCCTCTAGACAGAACATTTCCGGATTCATTCCCAGTAGAGATGGAGGGTCACAGGGGCACCACTTAAATACCATCTCTTCTAGACAGAATTTCACCGGGTCTGGCTTTGGAATTACTTAAATGGGATTCCATAATAACGAGCAATTACTTTTAAAAAAATCATTTTTAAAAGCGTATATACAATTTCAAACAAGTTACATGAAAATAAAATCAACTTGGATTTCTTCTAAACTTTAAGTTTTGATTAGTGAAGTCCTTAGTGTATTTTACCAGCATAACTACTAAGTAAAGCTATAAAACAAAAAATTAAAAATATAAAAATACATTATAACATTTAAATAAAATCATACCTAAGAAATGAATTCTTTCTTCGAAATTATAGAACTCCTTCTTAAGATATTTCCCAAGCTTTCTATCACACTTTCTTACTATAATTCTCAAGGAATTGGTGTGAGTTTCAAATGAACCCTAAGGCCCTATTTATAGTTTTCCAAAGATATCACGACATTGACACGTGTCCATGATGACCAAGCTTTTACAATGGGAGTCAGCGTTGACGTGTCGCGTAACGGAGGTATCTTGCAGTCTTATTTCACTAGACTGCGACATGTGTTTTAGCTTATCCTCTAACGACGACGTGTTTTGGCTTCTCCTATAATGATGACACGTGTATGGTGGAGGTGACCAGCACGTGGTGGAAAGGTGATAGGGGTATCAGGGTCATTTAACACATGAAGGGTATTTTGGTAATTTCACACTATATATTTTGAATATTTCTTAGAGGTCCTTAAAAATATTTTATTTACAAAATGGCCCATTTAATATTTTTATTTTAGTCCTTAAAGTTTCATAAAATTATATTTTCTACCCCAAAACTTATTATTTTCCTTAAGATATGTCATAAGACTTCGATTTGATCCAATTTACAGTTGATTCTTTGTAATTGAAAATGGGGTTTGTTATATTGATAGCCAATAATACCACATATCTAATAATACAACATTTATAAGATAATAAGTAACACAAGAGTGTAAAAACAAACTATATATAAAAGTGGGGTCATTACATCCTACCCTCCTTATAAAAAGTTTGGTCCTCAAACTTTACTTGCATTAATTTTCAAAAAGGTATGGATATCGCTCCTTTATCTCATCTTCCCGCTCCCACGTTGCTTCTTCAACAGAATGATTCTGCCATAGTACTTTAACTAGTGGAATAACCTTGGTTCGTAATATTTGGTCTTTATGATCCAAAATTTCCACTGGATGCTCAATGTACGACAAATCTTCTCTAACTTGAAGAGGCTCATGACTTAAGATATGTTCTGGATATGGGACATATTTCTTTATCATTGATATATGAAACACATTATGTACACTAGAGAGTTCCGGTGGTAAGGCTATTTTATACGCAACAGCTCCTATCCTTTCAAGGATTTCAAAAGGTCCTATGTATCTTGGGCTCAATTTCCCTTTCTTCCCAAATCGTATTACTACCTTTGTAGGCGATACTCGCAAGATCACATAATCTCCTCTTTGGAATTCTAACTGTCGGTGTCGATTGTCAACCTAACTCTTTTGACGGCTTTGAGCGGTTCGAAGTCGGTCTTGTACTAATTTCACCTTCTCTGTTGTGATCTGAATCAATTCTGGTCCCAACAGTTTTCTTTCCCCAACTTCTACCCAACGTGTAGGGGAACGACACCTTCTACCATAGAGTGCCTCATACGGAGCCATTTGAATACTTTCTTGATAGCTATTATTATATGCGAATTCCACTAACGGTAAATGATCATCCCAATTCCCTTTTAAATCAAGTGCACATGCCCTAAGCATATCCTACAAGGTTTGAATAGATCTCTCTGATTGTCCATCCATTTGAGGATGAAAAGAAGTGCTAAAATTCAATTTTGTTCCCATGGTTTCTTGTAGGCTTTTCTAGAAACGAGACACAAACCTAGGGTCACGGTCAGAAATAATTGAAATTGGGGTTCCATGAAGCCTAATAATTTCTCGCACATACAACTTAGCTAACTTCTCTAAAGAATGGGTAATCTTAATGGCAAGAAAATGAGCAGATTTAGTTAACCTATCAATAATTACCCAAATAGAGTCATTACCATTTGAACTCCTCGGTAAACCTGTCACAAAATCCATAGTAATATGTTCCCATTTCCACTCAGGGATAGGTAGGGGTTGCAGTAATCCTGATGGTTTTTTATGTTCTGCCTTTACTTGTTGACAAACCAAACACTGAGATATAAATTCTGCTATCTCCATCTTCATGTTATTCCACCAAAATACTTCTCAAAGATCCCTATACATTTTTGTACATCCGGGATGAAATGTGAATCTTGAGTAATGACTTTCCTCCAAAATTTGCCTCTTTAGTTGGGCATCATATGGCACACACACACTATTTCCAAACCTCAATATATCATCTCGCATCGCAAATTCAGTTCTCTTACCCTCGATGACTTCTTCTCTAATCTTCTTCAGTTGTGGGTCATTTACTTGTGCAATTTTGGTCCTCTCCATCAACATGGGTTGTACTTGTAAGTTTGCAATTATTCCTCCTTTTCTATAGATACATACATATATTTCCATACTTCTCAAATCCCTTAACAGTGCTTCCTGGCTTGTAATAAGACATGATAAATTTGGTGTAGACTTCCTACTTAAAGCATCGGCTACCACATTAGCTTTCCCCGGGTGATAGTGAATATTTACATCATAATCCTTCATCAATTCTAACCACCTCCTTTGTCTCATATTCAACTCTTTCTGAGTAAATATATACTTCAAACTCTTATGATCGGTATAAATCTCACAAGTCTCACCATATAAATAGTGCCTCCAAATCTTAAGAGCAAAAATTACAGCTGCTAATTCTAGGTCATGGGTTGGATAATTCTGCTCATGGGTTTTCAACTGTCTTGAGGCGTAAGCTACTACTTTTCCATTTTGCACTAGCACACATCCCAAACCATTTTTTAAAGCATCACTATAAATCACAAATCCCCTGTCCCGGAAGGAATAGTCAAAATTGGGGCAGTTACTAATCAATTCTTAAGTTCTTTAAAACTTTTCTCGGCTTCCTCAGACCATTCATATTGTAACTTCTTTTGTGTTAACCTAAATAGAGGTTTGGCAATGCTAGAAAATCCTTCAACAAATCTTCGGTAATAACCTGCTAATCCAAGGAAACTACGAATCTCACTCACATTAGTTGGTCTGGGCCAATCTAGTATAGCCTCAATCTTTTGAGGGTCAACTGACACTCCCTCTTTGGATATGACATGTCCTAGAAAATAAACGCTAGGCATCCAAAACTCACACTTCTTTAATTTTGCATATAATTTCTCTTTCCTAAGGATTTGTAATATTGTCTCTAAATGCTTCTCGTGTTCTTCAATACTCTTAGAATAAATGAGAATGTCATCGATAAAAATAACAACACATTGATACAAATATTTCCTAAAGACTCTATTCATCATATCCATAAAAGCAGCTGGTGCATTAGTTAGTCCAAATGGCATTACAAGAAATTCATAGTGACCATATCTAGTACGAGAAGCTGATTTTGAAATATCATCATCCTTAATCTTCAATTGATGATAACCTGACCTAAGGTCAATCTTAGAGAATACTTGTGCACCTTCTAATTGATCAAACAAGTCATCTATATGAGGTAAGGGGTATTTATTCTTAATGGTTACCTTATTCAGTTCACGATAATCTATACATAGTCTCATTGTCCCATCCTTCTTTTTCACAAATAACACTGGAGCACCCCAAGGCGATATACTTGGTCTGCTAAAACCCTTGTTTAAAAGGTCTTCTAATTGTACTTTTAACTCCCTTAATTCTAAAGGTGCCATATGATATGGTGGTTTTGAGATTGGTATAGTTCCAGGAATAAGGTCAATGGTAAATTCTATTTCTCTATTAGGAGGTAGGCCTGGTAAATCATCTGGAAAAACATCCGTAAATTTCTTAGCGATAGGAATATCTTCTAAGCTAGGCCCTATTGTCTGCAAACTGGTAACAGTTGCAAGAAATCCTTGACATCCCTTCTTAAGAAAACTATAGGCTTGCATTGCAGAAATAATACACATCGGAGATATGATGCCAGTTCCTTCAAAACTAAATTTTGGTTGGTGAGGAATTTTAAAAGTAACACTCTTCTCAAAACAGTCTACCTTAGCATGATGTGATGCTAACCAATCCATCCCCAAAATGACTTCAAAATCTTTAATGTCTAAAACTATCAAATCAACAAATAGTTTATGACTATCAATATCTATGGGGAAGTCTTGTATACTAATTTACCCATCAATAACTCACCCGAAGGAGTAGAAACATGTAAGTTATGACTCAAGGGTTCAGGAAATTTATGAAAGCGATTTAGTATATGTATAGATATGAACGAATGGGTAGAACCAGGATCTATCAAAGCTTTAAAAGGCTGTGCACATATAGAAAGTGTACCTGACACTACCGCATTAGAAGCTTGGGTATCAGAAAGTCCGAAAACTCTACCCTGTCTGTCTTGATCCTTCTTTGCACTTGAAGGTTTTATCGGAACCCTTGCTGGGTTTGGGCAGTCTTTTATCTGATGTCCTTTCTGTCCACATCTAAAACAAGCTCCTGAATCCTTATAACAAGGTCGTCCTCCATGCATCTTTCCACATTGCTGACATGTCTGGTTATTATACTGTTTTTTATCACTAGATCCCCCAACATTGGATGTGTTCCTAAAGAAATTTCTATTATTCGGGTTCTTTCCTTTTTGTTCCCCAAACTTCCTCTTGCCATCTCTAATTCGATTGTACTCCTCACCATCCCTCTCAGCTATTGTAGCCCTAGTCACGACATCAATATATGATGTTAATTTCAGGATGGAAATTCGACTACGAATATTCAACCTTAACCCACGCTCAAACTTCTTCGCTCTTAAAACATCAGGTGCTACAACATGACGTGCAAAATGGGATAACTCAGTAGATTGCCTCATATCGACTAACTGTCATATTCCCTTGCACCAGACTCATGAAGTCAGCTGCCATTTCGTCTTTCATTGTTTCTGGAAAATATTTCTCATAAAAGATTACTAAGAAATCATTCCAACCTATGTAAGTATTCCTTTCCCCGTGTATTCTCTTAGTCATTCTCCACCAATGTTCAACCTCCCCTTCTAACATAAATGTTGCAAATGACACCCTTTCTTCGTCGGTACATTTAAGAACATCGAGTATCTTTTCCATATGCATCACCCAACTTTCTTCCTCGGTGGGGTTAGGAGTACCTTTAAAAGATAGAGGATTTAACTTCTTGAACTGTTCAATAGTACATCTACTTAGTTCAAGATTCTTTGGTACTCCATTGTTCACCTGCTGCTCCACAATCTTTGCCAGACTTTCAATTGCCTTGTATGCACCTTCCAGTCCTTCTATACTCAAATCACTAGTTCCCATCGATGATCTTCTCTTGGTCATTTTCTACAGTCATGGCCAAACGTAAGATCTACTATACTATATCAATATTGAAAACTAAAAGACCAACTATAAATAATATAACACATGGGGAGGGTTATCACATAAATTAGATTTTTAATACTATCTCCTAAGGATGGAAATGTAAAATCTATAACATTCGAAACCTATGCTCAGTAGTCTACGGGTTCATAACCTATGCTCTGATACCACCTCTGTCACGACCCCGACCCAAAAATCGTAGGGAACGAGTGTCTTGACATGCCACCAAGGCATCCAATATTCTGGCATTAAAATTTTTCTTTTAAAATATATATAGCGAAAGTATAATCACATGGTTATGAATCATAAAATACTGAAGGTGGAGGAATTACATCATCAGAGATTTCTAAAGGAAACTTCATTTATATTAAAATATCCAAGAGTTACAACTTGACAGAAATTTTAAAGCCTTTTAATTAAAGAGCCAAACATCCTTCATCTAATAAAACAAAATTCTACTTAATGTAACAAAAGGAGCTCTAAAAGCTAAATCTTCAACATAGTCCCCTTATGTTCCATCCGCTTGCCTAATTATTTCCTGAAAAATGGTTAATTATAAAACATCAGCTAAAAGCCGAATGAGATTCAATCTCCAAATATTCCAAGGTTTTCAGAAAATAGATACATATTCAATTTAGAACAGAAGGTATATACATAGAGATAGGAATTTCGAGTAATATATATAAAGTAAATGACAATATATATATTCAGAATAAACAGTTCAGAACAGAGCAGATAATACAATTGAGCATATGTCAATTATTCAGTTTTAGTGGCCATGTACACTCTAATACCCAGACAGATAGCGTTACCAAGTGTTTCCACCCGGTAACATCACAGACAGAAAATCATGATTTCTGGAACAACGCCTTGTTTAGGGCACACCAGCGATAAACCAGCTGGGAAGGTACCACCCAAATATTTCCACCCGGTAGTCAAGGCCAATATAGTAAGAGAGTTTCCATAGGCCGAATCAATAATTTCTTAATTCAAATCAGATGTTTATATAGAGAGATATAAACATATAACAAACGACGGAATCATCGGTATCAGATGCATTTTGAGAATAAAAGCATCTCACAAAAAAATACATAGTTTGCATAATATAGTATAATCAAAATGCGCAAGAAATTGCATAGAGTACTCACCTAAAATAGAGGTCGAAATTATAGATAATGAGTCTTCGATCGCACGTTAATCTAACAAATACGATAAAGGTTTAAGTATACGTTCTAAACAAGGTCCAGTCTACATATTGTATTTTAATAGTAACTTGTTTCAAAGGATTACTAGAAAACCATTTTTCTTAACTTTTAAAACTTATTGATCGTAATTAAAGGATTCAATTCATAGTTCTTCCTAATCAGTCGTTTCCCAGTAGAGATGGAGGGTCACAGGGGCATCGCTTAAATACCATCTCCTCTAGACAGAACATTTCCGGATTCATTCCCAGTAGAGATGGAGCGTCACAGAGGCACCACTTAAATACCATCTCGTCTAGACAGAATTTCACCGGGCCTGACTTTGGAATTACTTAAATGGGATTCCATAATAACGAGCAATTACTTTTAAAAAAATCATTTTTAAAAGCGTATATACAATTTCAAACAAGTTTACATGAAAATAAAATCAACTTGGATTTATTCTAAACTTTAACTTTTGATTAGTGAAGTCCTTAGTGTATTTTACCAGCATAACTACTAAGTAAAGCTATAAAACACAAAATTAAAAATATAAAAATACATTATAACATTTAAATAAAATCATACCTAAGAAATGAATTCTTTCTTCGAAATTATAGAACTCCTTCTTAAGATATTTCCCAAGCTTTCTATCACTCTTTCTTACTATAATTCTCAAGGAATTGGTGTGAGTTTCAAATGAACCCTAAGGCCCTATTTATAGTTTTCCAAAGATATCACGACATTGACACGTGTCCATGATGACCAAGCTTTTACAATGGGAGTCAACGTTGACGTGTCGCGTAATGGAGGTATCTTGCAGTCTTATTTCACTAGACTGCGACACGTGTTTTAGCTTATCCTCTAACGACGACACGTGTTTTGGCTTCTCCTCTAATGACGACACGTGTATGGTGGAGGTGACCAGCACGTGGTGGAAAGGTGATAGGGGTATAAGGGTCATTTAACACATGAAGGATATTTTGGTAATTTCACACTATATATTTTGAATATTTCTTAGAGGTCCTTGAAAATATTTTATTTACAAAATGGCCCATTTTATATTTTTATTTTAGTCCTTAAAGTTTCATAAAATTATATTTTCTACCCCAAAACTTATTATTTGCCTTAAGATATGTCATAAGACTTAGATTTGATCCAATTTACAGTTGATTCTTCGTAATTGAAAATGGGGTTTGTTATATTGATAGCCAATAATACCACATATCTAATAATACAACATTTATAAGATAATAAGTAACACAAGAGTGTAAAAACAAACTATATATAAAAGTGGGGTCATTACATCCTACCCTCCTTATAAAAAGTTTGGTCCCCAAACTTTACTTGCATTAGTTTTCAAAAAGGTATGGATATCGCTCCTTTATCTCATCTTCCCGCTCCCACGTTGCTTCTTCAACAGAATGATTCCGCCATAGTACTTTAACTAGTGGAATAACCTTGGTTCGTAATATTTGATCTTTATGATCCAAAATTTCCACTGGATGCTCAATGTACGACAAATCTTCTCTAACTTGAAGAGGCTCATGACTTAAGATATGTTCTGGATATGGGACATATTTCTTTATCATTGATACATGAAACACGTTATGTACACATAATATACCCGGCTATACTTCTGATATACTGCACCATGCTATCATCTTCCAGAGCATTACTCATATACCATCCTGGGGTCACAGTCGGACTCAATATCATCGAGAGCATGGCCAACACACACACACGACATCCCGGGAAGCGGTCATAGCTCCTAACCGGTCAATGAGACAACACATAACCCCCACGTCTCACCCCAAAAGAAATGTAAATCGCATAATAACACAATGGACGACTATGACCTGGGGAATATCCACACTCTGCTCCTCGAGCCAGAGTGCTTACCCTCAACGCGCAAACTTCCCAATGATAGCATGTGTGGGTTATGCTTCACCACATAAGTATATATATCATTCACATGCACAATATATATACATCCATATGATTACATCATATAATTAAACCATCATATACAGTTTAGATATTCACAAAATGAGTATACACATATATCCATATCTATACAACTATATATGTCCACATATCCATATAATTATACACACTATCCCTCGTCCGTATGTATAAGATTTACAAACTCGGCTATCAGTATACATAATCCTCAATATACTAGCTGTCGTCCCCAAACACATTAAATTTGCCTCGATATGTGAATACGATCCCTAACTTGAAGCATATTCATCCATTTCTCCTATGATATAAATAATCTTACAACATAGATATATCTCCAACATTTAGGTTATCACCCAAAGTTTAATGTAGGTAACCATCACTACACATCACATCTATATCCAAAAGTAAATCAATATTTCCAATACAATTTCGACTAATGCTATACATATAACTAATAGTCTATGAACCCCAATTTCAATCTTAAATTTATTTCGAGATTCCATCACGTATTGGAACTCCCATTGTTACCTCCACACAATTATATATAGAAACTATCCCGATTAGAATCTCAACACAACCTATTCTAGTTGGTTGTACTATCCAATCGCTCTCGGTTCCCGACTATGGTTCAGTTACTCCTATGAACCTTTAAATCTTATTTAATTTACCATCTATTCCTTAGGATAAACATTACTAAGGATACGCGACCACTCTCTCTCGTCGGTCCCCAATTCTTAATCTCAATAGAATCCTAATTACTATAAGGATTCGGCACACACCTCGTCCTACGATTTCATGTCGTACTCACACCACTCTCTCGAAGGGACCTTAATGTTACATCATAACTAGGCTCACTTTTGATCTATAATTAGGATTCCTATCCCCAATGAGGTTTCTCACTATCTCTATGCACAACTCCAATGCATACATATATATATATATTTTCTCAAATTGTTTCAAGAAGTCCCCATAATCATAAAGTGTGAGAAACCCCCTTATATGTTTCCAAGACATATCTCTTACATCATAGAATAAGGTCCCGAGTCAATAAACCCAACCAAAAGGGGTTAGAATTCATCCTAGAAAAACTCCATAAAACTGCCCTGTTTTCGAATCATTTCGGCCTGACCCGAATCGATTCGATCTCAGGGGCGAATCGATTCCTTCCAACTGCGAATCGATTTGGTTCAATGGACCTGGGACTCTATCTCAAGCCGAATCTATTCGCCTTGGGTTAGAATCGGTTCGATGCAGACCTACCACTTTGCCTAAGCTGAATCGATTCGCTTAAGGGGCGAATCGATTCGGGTCTGCAGAACCCTAACGGTCTCTTCTTCTTCATGAAACCCCCGAATTCTAAACCCTAAATTTAACTTCTAACCCCTAAACCTTCATCCTATCATGATTCTAAGATAATAAATCAACCCAAAGTTGATCCCAACCATTTCTAAACCATCAAACCCATATATACAACATCAATTTCAAGATTAAACCCCAAAATCTAGGTTTTGATATTAATACCCAAGAATCCATTTCTTTTATCCACAAATTATGAAATGAAATACACAAATGAAATATTTAGCAAGATTAAACACTTGCCTCAAAATTGTAGAAGTTGGATCGTCCCCGTGATCGCGGTTGGTCCGGAAACCTCCAAGCTTTCTTCCTCTCTCTCTTCCTTTCTTCTTCTTTCCTTCTTCCTTTCTCTTTCTCTCTTTCTCTGAATTGAGATTGGCTTAATCCGTAAGCCTCTTAAACCTTAAAATAAGAAACCCAGTTTTAAATCTTAATACACACTTTAAATGACTCGCTTACTCCAATTCGAGTGAAACTGACTTAAAAATAATCCGGAACCGAAATAAAACCCAATGATAGTCATTTTGACTATCTCGAACCATCCGGAACAAATGGCGCACTCAAAATCCTCATCCGACATACTTTAAAACGTCCTCAATTTTTGGACTTCGATTTCCAAATTTTAAAATTCTCCAATTTAAATAAATGTTATTTCTCTCAAAATTTAAATTTCTCAGTCCCAAAATCGTGGGGTGTTACACTCTTCCCCCCTTACAAGAATTTCGCCCGCGAATTTTAAGATACGCATAGGACTTCAATCTCATCTAGTCCTTACATCTACCCTCAAGGTCACCATACCGATCCTGTCCAGTTCTCACATCGAACCATGTAGATTTTAAAAATCAAACTAACTACCCAGGGTGGCCATACACCCCGTACCCGAGCTCGGCTCATAAAAATATAACCCGGCTCTACAAGCCTCAAATCGTTACATAACTCTTAATAACTTAATCTATAATCACGTACTAAGTATATAAAAAGTTTAAAATTTCCAATGGTTTAACTCCTCTCAATTCCTGACATTCGCTAGATTCATGCGGGGGAGGTCTCGCAAGCGAAATCCAAATAAGGAACCCTCCCAATACACTACTGTGTAGCTGTGTCGGGGATTGAGATCAGTTGAACCAGGGTTAAGGTTTTATAAAATATTTTCGCATTTGATATTGCCCGAAGGCCTATACAACAATATAATATAAAACAATTCCATGTCTCTCGACACGCCAAATAAACACCTTATGTTTAAGACACAAGGCCTCCATAAACACAATACTCTAACTAATACCTAGTTCTCAAAAGTAGCACAACTATGAGCTAAATCCTCCACTCGACAATGAGTCTACTAAACTCTGAACCTCTCAGTTATACAATCCCTCACATCACATCAATACCTTTCCACAAGATAAGTTCTTACCTCATTAGAACGCTAGACTTACCTGTCCCAGCCTATCCGTAACTCAATAACCTTAACATTTCACACTCCCAAAAAATCAATGGAGCAACTCTCTACTAGCTCACCGTAAGACGATTTAATATCCCAAAAGATGTCGTACAAAGACCACACTTGCTCACTCCTTCCCAAGGCCTAATTCTCCTCAAAGAAATATCTTCCTCATAAATCCTTCCTAACCATCCCGAAGGACAAGACGCTATTGCGACTACCAAAAACTCCTTTAGTCCTACTCAATGAACCCCCAAACTTTAAATTTCTCACTCTCTTTTCCCAGAAGGCAATACTCCCAATATTGGGACAACTCCACACACCTCATATCGGTAAAAGTTACCAACACTAGGTTTCCTATCCAATGTTGAAGAATTTCTTGATCTAAACCTCCCAAGGGCTCCCTATTCTCTCCTCATCAGTACTCACCTTATCGATCACGAAATCCTCCTTCTTATCTCTGCCTGAATCATGGAAAGAAATACCTCAAACCAAAGCTTACCCAAAATCTGTTATGGATATTACATCTCTCATCTTGTCCCTTCCTCACCGACTTATCCTCGGCGACGTCTGAGACGAAAGAAGATGTGTCAGAACGTCATTCAAATGAGTACACCACGCAGAAGAAGATAAACATATGAAATACAACAATCCTACTAGTAGGGCTTTATGTCAAGAATGTCAACGGAGGAACGTAGAAAACCCGCACAGATCATAAGGACTTTAGAATCAGATGCTCTGATACCATCTGTGACACCCCGCTTAAAATAATAACGGGTGGCCAGCCCTATACTACCTTAAATCAGAAATCTCAGACGGCTCAATCTCAACATCAACAACTACAAAACAACATATAAGACTAACTACCCGAAATCATATAAGCGAGATGTTAAAATTTAGTAAAATATGCAACAGACAACAAACCAACACTATAGAGCTACTAACAAGGGTGGAATGCACAAGTATGATGAAGAAAGAAAGTGCAAGAATAAAATGAGATGAATGTATACAAAGAATATACCCGAATAATCTGTCGGGTCACAGACAGTACAACAACCGAAATAAAAAGTATAAAAATCTATAAATATCCCTTGGGTATAAACCCGATATACAACATGAATCGTACCTAGATTTACAAGAAGTAGGAAGAGGCTACTATCTAAATCCCTGTGACACCCCGCCTAATTAAATACCGGGCGATCACTCCTTTATTAAATTAAAATCAAGGTGAACAGTTGGTTCATTCTTAGCATCACTGTCGTTAAAATAACTTTTTCAATTTAAACACCCTAATTAATTAAGCTAAGTGTCAAAACCATTTTTAGGCATTACTTTACAAATTTTATTTTATAAACCAAGATTTAAATCTTTCCAATAATTCAATATTAACGAATCACACCACAATTATTCTGGAACATATAATCGAAATAATTTAAACATTCAACAACTAAATCCCAACATTTAAAACTTACAGTAAAACATCCAGACAATAATAAATTCCAAAGTGACAATACTAGAAATAAATGAATCACAATGTCCAATAAAACAAATGGATAATGGAAATAGGCGACACATGCCCAATTGAATAAATAAGCTAGGAGTGGAATCAAATAAATGAAGTCGTCTAAGTAAGAGGCCTGCAACTCCCACCTAAGCTGCAACGCGTTCCTTCCAAAGGATCCTACGCAAGATGCCCTTGTGGCTGGGCACCTGTAATATATACATATATATACAAGAGAGAAGGGAAAATAGAAATGGGTCAGAGACCGATAGTGTAAATGATTTAAAATTTGTTTAGCAAGTATTTAAAATGTTTACAGGCCAATGCAACAACATATTAGTGCGGCACTCTCTTGAGAAATTCTCACCTCTCTTCTAATGTGCACGCCTATCATACTAATCTTCCCAACAGTTTATCTTATCTTATATCACACTAATCTTTCCAATGGTTTAACTTATCTTAGGTTACTCGTAAGATTTAAAACTGAACAATATAATTGTTTAAGAGGAAAATTTCATTCAGTAACAAAGCTCTCATTTTAACTTTATTTATTAATAAAGTTTCCCACTATCATATTATACTTTTCTAAACAAGTATTTCCAAATTAAAGTCATTATTCATTTCTTACTTACCATAACACAGTAGGCAGTTCCAAATTTCAGAATTTCATATATATATATATATATATTAAATACTCATATAATATATATATATATATACTAACAGCACCCCACATAAGAATTATGGTGCGGGCATACTCTGCTATCCAATCCCCGTATCACTCGTACTAAGGGAAATACACGTTCGAAATCACTCTCGAACTGTATTAATACATACACAAACAATATTGAGGCAAAGCATAGTTTTCAAGTTCAAGAGGTCAGCACATACCCTCGCGTCGCTTAGGACCGTGACTATCGATTCGATAGCCTGTACCTAGGATTCCTATTTTCTTGGGTACAAGTCAATATCCCCCGTAAAGGTCCCATCGAGATAAGACTGTCCCAGCGCGGTAACCTCAGGGATAACAAGTCGCGCGGGCATGATTTTCACATGTATATAATATATGCATACACACAGTTATATAAATATACTACTTTTATCATATCAATTTAGGTTCATCCCATAACCCATAATCGCGACATTTATCCTTATTTTCCCATTATTAGTTATCACATATAACGGTTCGTCTCTAACTTTAATTTGAGGTATTATTCTAACTTACTACGTAACACTCATGGACTCTATCCTCCCAAGTGTAAAATTCAGTAGGTATTCCTCTATTTTCCATCGTAACTATTTTACCTATCTCTCCCTTTAATACAAAATTCCATCGCCCCTTATATATACAAACACCCCCAAAATGTAAATCTCGCCTTACATTAAAGGTCTCTTAATCATTAATAAATCCTACTGGTCATCTTTATCTCCCAAAATATTTTAATAAGGATGTATAAGGAATATTATTCATTTAGAATCAATTTAACTATTTTAAAGGGGGAAATAGAAGTCTACCAGAAGGGGTGGATCAATCGAGGGCTGGGGCTCGATCGATCGAACCTTCGATCGATCGAAGCTCTTGGCTCGATCGATTGATCAAGAAGGTATGGCGAATTCTGCAGGAAGCCAGTTACGGGTTCTATCACACAACCTCATCCAAATCCAGATTTTTCATTCCCAATCGCCCAAAAATTTATACTACTAACAGTATAAACCCATATTATGCATCTTCTATGTAAAGCATGCAAATTTTCATCAACAACCATGGATTAATAGGCCAAAAACTCATATTAATCTCAAGAACCCTAGAATTTCTTTAACCTTGTTCTAATCAATCTTTTTCCAGAATTTTCCTCTTCTAAAACATCATAAATTCGTGGTTTAACCTCTACATATGCAGGGGAATTTCCAGATTTCCATTTATATCATTACTACATGCAATTTCCTATCTCTAACTTGGGTTTTTTTCCATGAAACTCATCCTAATCAACCCTAGACTAACATGAGTGATACATTAACGAAAATAAGCAAGATAAACACTTACCTGGGATTTTCAGTGTTCTGATTTGTGAACAAATTTGGTGTTGTTGCGTTCCCCGTCGCGCGATCTACGCGTTGGTGGTGTTGGCGATGCAATCGGATGACTTTTTGGCCTTGGATTGCTTGGAAAGCTTTCTCCCTCCCTCTCCTATGGCCGTTCTAATGTTTTGAGTTTGCTAACCCTAAAGGGCTGTTCCAAATGGCTGATATAGTTTAATAATTTTCGTGGGTTTAATTACCCAAAAATGCAAAATGACCAAAATGCCCTCCCGGGGTACTAATTAAGCCTAAAAACGCCCTGAGGTCCAAACTAAACCCCCGGGTACACTTTTCTGACTATCTCGACCCTTTTGGACACTTTGACGCACTCAAAATGACCATACGGGTGACTTATAATTTATTCACTTTTATTCATCAATATTTATTCCTGACGCGACACAGGCGCATCCCGACTTAAATTTCCAAAATTGTCATTCTATTGACTCATGACATTTAATAGAACCAATATTATATATTACTTTGCTCATTAGTAATATTCAACAAATTTCCCATAATTACTAACCTCATCACGTTAATAATTATAAAATAATTAATTTCCGGATTTATATTAAATTAATAACTCACATTAAATTTAATAAATTCCCAAATTAATATAGCATAAAATACGGGGTATTACAATCCCGTGACAGTCCGCACCTGTTACGGCTCCCACAACTCTGGATAGAGGGGCATCCGGCATCCATGCGGTAGGACACCTGTAGTAATATGTATATATATGTGCAGGAGATAAATATAAATGGGTCAGAGCCCGAGGTGTAAAAAGGTTTAGCAAGTGTGTTAACCGTGCATAATAAATATAAATGCACTTATTTCATAATTAACGCGGAATCTCACTCTCGTGAAACCCCCAACTCACCTCTCATCTAACGGCGTGCACATATTCGCGTCCTGAAATCTTAAGTAAGTTACCCCACCCATAAGGACAACCTAAATTTTTAACAATACCCTGAAATTCTTCCCATTCTAACCACATTTAATTATTTTTACACATATGTGCCATACTAGGCTTTTCTTGGTTCCAATTTAACTAAATTAGTTAGCCATTTTATTACTTCACATGTTAACATTTAACTTCATATTAAGAGTTTATTCCCTAAATAACATGCACAATTTAATAAGGACAAAACTTCTCTATACTCTCAACATTGCACTGCGTTTTGTGCGTGGGGAGTCTCGCAAAGCGAAATCCA
This sequence comes from Sambucus nigra, assembly GCA_949130495.1. Taxonomy (NCBI): domain Eukaryota; kingdom Viridiplantae; phylum Streptophyta; class Magnoliopsida; order Dipsacales; family Adoxaceae; genus Sambucus; species Sambucus nigra. Next base: position 1,235,927 of record OX422224.1, read on the forward strand.
AACAAGGAACCCCCCGTTACACCACTCCTTGACAATGTCGATCGTAGGGATCGGTTATGTCATACACACAATCTACTACTACTATATGGATTGCCAACTACGAGAAATCCCAAAATCTCCAACAAATATCCTTGGGTTGATACAACCGAAAAATTCCTTAAGTGCGATACATCAACCCCAATAATCTGGTACACCATAATCATCCAAGATGTACACCATAGGAAATTCATATCCTTACACCTACAGGATATAATAAATATATATATATATATATATACAACCATTCATTCCCATAGCCAAGTGTATATATCATATATAATGTACAATGGCCATACACATAATATACCCGACTATACTGTCGATATAATGCACGATGCTATCATCTTCTAGGGCATTACTCATATACTATCCTGGGGGCCATGGTCGGACTCAATATCACCGACATCGGGGCCAACACACACACACGAATTCCCAGGAAGCGCTCATAGCTCCTAACTGGTCAATGAGATGAAACATATCCACCACGTCTCACCCCAAAAGAAATGTAAATCACATAATAACACAATGGACGACTATGACCTAGGGAATATCCACACTCTGCTCCTCGAGCCAGGGTGCTCACCCTCAACGCGCAAACTTCCCAGTGATAGCATGTGCGGGGTATGCTTCACCACATAAGTATACATATAATTCACATGCACAATATATATACATCCATATGATTACATCATATAATTAAACCATCACACGCGGTTTAGATATTCACAACATGAGTATACACATATATCTTTATCTATACAACTATATATGTCCACATATCCATATAATTATACACACTATCCCTCGTCCGTACGTATAAGATTTACAAACTCGGCTATAAGTATACATAATCCTCAATATACTAGTCGTCGTCCCCAAACACATTCAATTTGCCTCGCTATGTGAATACGATCCCTAACTTGAAGCATATTCATCCATTTCTCCTATGACATAAATAATCTTCCAACATAGATATATCTCCAACATTTAGGTTATCACCCAAAGGATAGTGTAGGTAACCATCACTACACATCACATCTATATCCGAAAGTACATCAATATTTCCAGTACAATTTCGACTAATGGTATACATATAACTAATAGTCTATGAACCCCAAGCTCAATCTTAAATTTATTCTGAGATTCCATCACATATTGGAACTCCCATTGTTACCTCCACACAATTATATATAGAAACTATCCCGACTAGAATCTCAACACAACCTATTCTAGTTGGTAGTACTATCCAATCGCTCCCGGTTCTCGACTATGGTTCAGTTACTCCTATGAACCTCTAAATCTTATTTCATTTACCATTTATTCCTTAGGATAAACATTACTAAGGATACGCGACCACTCTCTCTCGTCGGTCCCCAATTCTTAATCTCAATAGAATCCTAATTACTATAAGGATTCGGCACACACCTCGGCCTATGATTTCATGTCGTACTCTCACCACTCTCTCGAAGGGACCTTAACCTTACATCATAACTAGGCTCACTTTTGATCTATAATTAGGATTCCTATCCCCAATGAGGTTTCTCACTATCTCTATACACAACTCCAATGCATACATATATATATTTTCCCAAATTGTTCCAAGAAGTCCCCATAATCATAACATGTGAGAAACCCCCTTATATGTTTCCAAGACATATCTCTTACATCATAGAAGAAGGTCTCGAGTCAATAAACCCAACCAAAAAGGGTTAGAATTCATCCTAGGAAAACTCCATAAAACAGTCCTGTTTTCAAATCGATTCGTCCTGGCCCGAATTGATTCGGTCTCAAGGGCGAATCGATCCGCTCCAATTGCGAATTGATTCGATCCAATGGACCTGGGACTCTGTCTCAAGCCGAATCGATTCACCTTGGGTCCGAATCGATTCGGTCATGCAAACCTGCCACTTTGCCTAAGCCGAATCGATTGATTTAAGGGATTCGGGTCTGTAGAACCCTAAAGGTCTCTTCTTCTTCATGAAACCCACGAATTTTAAACACTAAAATTTAACTTCTAACCCCTAAAACTTCATCCTATCATGATTCTAAGATAATAAATCAACCCAAAGTTGATCCCAACCATTTCTAAACCATCAAACCCATATATACAACATCAATTTCAAGATTAAACCCTAAAATCTAGGTTTTGATATTAATACCCAAGAATCCATTTCTTTTATCAACAAATTATGAAATGAAATACACAAATGAAATATTTAGCAAGATTAAACACTTGCCTCGAAATTTTAGAGGTTGGATCGTCCCCGTGATCGCGGTTGGGCCGAAAATCTCCAAGCTTTCTTCCTCTCTCTCTTCTTTTCTTCTACTTTATTTTTTCCTTTCTCTTTCTTTCTTTCTCTCAATTGAGATTGGCTTGATCCGTAAGCCTCTTAAACCTTAAAACAAGAAACCCAGTTTTAAATGTTAATACACACTTTATATGACTCGTTTAATCCAATTCGAGTCAAACTGACTTAAAAATAATCCGGAACCGAAATAAAACCCAATGACAGTCATTTTGACTATCTCGACCCATCCGGAACCAATGGCGCACTCAGAATCCTCATCCGACATACTTTAAAATGTCCACAATTTTTGGACTTCGATTTCCAAATTTTAAAATTCTCCAATTTAAATAAATTTTATTGCTCTCAAAAATTTAATTTCTCAGTCCCAAAATCGTGGGGTGTTACATTAACCTAAAGATAATATCACTGGTATAAGAATTATTTGCGTTTTGGGACCCACCAGTTATTCTTGTTTGCATTTTGGATCCAAAATTTTGCATCTGCACTTTGGGTCCTGTTGACGCCACTAAAATGGCCTGGACCATTATAAATGATGAGGATGAGATTGAAGATGAAGATAAACATTCACATCGAACATATAAGAGACAAAGGTTTTTAAAGTGGTTCGGCTATGAATAAAGCCTACGTCCACTGTTATTTTATTCCCAGGGGTTTACAATAGCACAATATGATAGAGAGAGAAAAAGGTGTGGATCTTGTGTATGATGTCTCTCATCGTTATCGGATCTCTCTCGTTCTCCCTCTCATTCTGGCTAAGGGAATACATGTATTTATAGTGATGGGAGATAAAGAGATTCATTGTATGTAGACATTTATACATTATGTCTACATTCAACGAATCTAATTGTTGAATTGCTTGGTATGCTATGTGTTGTCATCTACAGTATAAATGTACATTAATGCTCATTAAATGCATAGTCATCTTCATTAATGCACATTAAATGCATAGTTATCCCTTGATCTTCCTGGTTGGTATGCCGACCAACACTCCTCGGGTGCTGACCAACTCTCCTCGGGTGCCGACTAATACTCCTCGGGTGCCGACCAACTCTCCTCGGATGACGACTAACACTCTTCGGGTGCTGACCAACTCTCATCGGATGCCGACTAACACTCCTCGGGTGCCGACCAACTCTCCTCGGATGCCGACCAACTCTCATCGGGTGTCGAATATTGCCACGTAGGATGACATGTGTCCTTTTCTGATTGGTCCTCGTAGATGGAGAATTTTTGCGTTAACAGAAGCCCCCAATGCTCCATGCTTGATGGTTTACTTGAAAGGATGGAGTATTTATTCTGCAGTGTTGCTCGGTGCTCGTGAAATTCTTGATCTACCTTCTTGATTTGTTCAACATAAAGTGCATTATCTCCTGGACGACATATGATGTAGGCTGATCGATGGTTGCTAATCTTTCTTTTGAGGAACTCTGTGTGCTATGTATCACCCCTGGGAATTTAGATGCAGCCATGCCATAGTATGCAGCTTGTAGCTTGTCATAATCTTCAAGTATGTTGATTGGTTTTGCCAGCCGACCAACTGCCTCCTGTGCCGAGCAACTGAATGCTAACTTTATGTGCTTGATTTTTCTGATTTATGATCCTCTGAATACTTTGTCGAGTAACATACTAGCTTTTGAACCCAACTCTTTAATCTGATTAGTACCAAGCTAGTGGTGGACTTCGAAACATTTTCACACAATTTTTTCTTCATTATTGGTCGAGACAGTAGTAGCAAAGATCTCAGTGCTGTAGATGCTGATTTTGACTTCTACCTCTGCTCGGGGACGAGCAAGAGGTTCTCGGGGACGAGCAAGAGCTGCTCGGACAGACCATCTGTGATGAACATCAGAATGCTGAAAGATCTTAACTTCATAAAACTCCCCTTATGCTTTGGATGATCCTCCTGCTGGCGAGGAACCTGTTTCAAAAGCAGAGGGAAAGAAACCAATAGAGTAGGAATCTCAATGTAATAGTTAGTATACATTTTCATTTTGTTTTTTGGATTTAATGAAAGACTTTCATTTTTGTTCGCAATCTTAATTGCTATTGTCTTGTAAATATCAAACACTTTACATTTATGCATATGTATCTGTTAAAAAGATAACAATATTGTGCTGTTCATCGACCAACTTAGTAATAAAAAGTTACAAGTATCAGTAATGTTGCTCGATCACTTAATAATAAAGTAATGAGTATAAAAATGTTTAAAATTTTCCCAACCAACCAAGGTTGTTAAATTGTGCTCGTCAACCAATTATGGTTAGTGAGAGTTTATCCCCAACTAACCATACTTGGTAAAGTTTGGAAAATTTTCTCCTCGTCGACCAACTACATTGGTACAGTTTGGAATATTTTCTCCTCGTCGACCAACTACATTGGTACAGTTTGGAATATTTTCTCCTCGTCGACCAACTACATTGGTACAGTTTGGAATATTTTTTCCTCGTCAACCAATTACGTTGGTATAGTTTGGAATATTTTTTCCTCGTCGACCAATTATGTTGGTACAGTTTGGAATATTTTTTCCTCGTCGACCAATTATGTTGGTACAGTTTGGAATATTTTTTCCTCGTCGACCAACTACAGTTAGTGCATATAAAAATTATGACTAAATTAAAAGATTTCCAAATGAATCAAATTTGTATATACTCATATAAAAGTGATTTATAAATATAGAAAAATTATTTTATCTCCTTAAAGAAGAAATAATATAATATGTACACAAATTTCTCAAACTTTGCGATTATGAAATGTACATTTATCCAGATTTGTAAAATTAGATTCAACAATTTGTGAATATAAAATCATGATTGAATTAAAAGATGTATGCACAATATATAATTGATTTGATCTCTAAGTTTATGGATATAAACATATGAGAATCATGATTTGAACAAAAATATAATGGGAATTTGAATAGTCATCAAAGATCTTTCACAAATTATTTCAAAATCAACAAAGAAAATTATCAAATCTTATTATCATCGTATATATTGGTATATTTAATCATTTAAAATATTTATTCCATGATATAAAATTGAAACTTGAGAATCAAGCCAAAATTTATGATTTATGAAATCCACTATTTTTCAGATTTCTAAATAAGAATTAATTTAACAGTTATGATTTTAAAATCATGATATGCAATATTTTGCAAATAAAAATTGGACAATTAATTTATGTATATAAACATAAAAATCATGATTGAATCAACAGAAAATAAAAACTTAGCTTTTGATGGAGAACAATGCTTGTAACACGTTCCCACAGACGGCGCCAATCTGTTGAAGACAGAAAATGGTCCAGGCCATTTTAGTGGCGTCAATAGCAGATAAATGATGAGGATGAGATTGAAGATGAAGATAAACATTCACATCGAACATATAAGAGACAAAGGTTTTTAAAGTGGTTCGGCTATGAATAAAGCTTACGTCCACTGTTATTTTATTCCCAGGGGTTTACAATAGCACAATATGATAAAGAGAGAAAAAGGTGTGGATCTTGTGTATGATGTCTCTCATCGTTATCGGATCTCTCTCGTTCTCCCTCTCTTTCTGGCTAAGGGAATACATGTATTTATAGTGATGGGAGATAAAGAGATTCATTGTATGTAGACATTTATACATTATGTCTACATTTAATGAATCTAATTGTTGAATTGCTTGGTATGCTATGTGTTGTCATCTACAGTATAAATGTACATTAATGCTCATTAAATTCATAGTCATCTTCATTAATTCACATTAAATGCATAGTTATCCCTTGATCTTCCTGGTTGGTATGCCGACCAACACTCCTCGGGTGCCGACCAACTCTCCTCGGGTGCCGACTAATACTCCTCGGGTGCTGACCAACTCTCCTCGGATGCCGACAAACACTCCTCGGGTGCCGACCAACTCTCCTCGGATGCCGACTAACACTCCTCGGGTGCCGACCAACTCTTCTCGGATGCCGACCAACTCTCCTCGGGTGTCGAATATTGCCACGTAGGATGACATGTGTCCTTTTCTGATTGGTCCTCGTAGATGGAGAATTTTTGCGTTAACAGGTCCCATCTTCACTTTTTGTGATGATTTTTTAAAAAAAGTCACAAAATGTTGAAAAGCGTCACGAAAGTAAATGGCACAAAGAGTACAAAAATGCAAATTTTAGACCCAAAATGTAAACATACATATAAAAGGGATATAAATTGTATAGAACTAACAGTTGGATTCTTGATTGGTTTTGTTGAAAAAGAAAGTATTTCTTATTCATCCCTAAACTACTATAGTCTCACTCTTTTTCTCTCCAATACATTGCATCTGTTCACAAACTAAAGAAGAAAATAAGGTAGTCAGTTAAAATATGGTCGAACTGAGTGCACAAAGCTCTCGTTTAACTGTAAGGTCTGGGAGAGACAGATCCCAAACAGATGTCGGCTAGCCTTACCTCTGTATATAGAGAGGCTGCTCCCTTGGGCGAGGGCAAAATATAGGAAATATGAAGACTAAAATTATCACCATCATGACATTCATCTACAAATTTGAGGTTGATGAGACAATAAGTTTATATGGTGGTCACAATCTGGTGAAGAAACCAACTCATTTGAATCATGCAAATAAAACACATCTCTTTTCTCTTGCACCATCTTCAATATTTTCTCAAACACAACAGCCTCACAAGGAATTCTAAGTACACCCACATTTTGAAACCCGAATTCTTCTCAGCCTCTCTGAACAATATCCCAATTGCTTGGTGACCTAAATACTCAATTGGGATTATAAATCTCTTAACCTCATCGTCATCCGATCTCCGCAACAACATCATTTTGGTTCCAGTTGCTATGATCCGAAAATGAAAGGGTTTTCTTTAGAAACTTAATGCTTTTATTGCTAGTGTTGGCATTGTCCGTGGGCTTAGTGGAAAGATTTTTCCACTTCTTGATGATTTGTTGTAGCCTTACAATCTCTCTAATCTTGTTTGTAGGCTTTTTTGAATCCATGACGAGGGAAAAAAAAGTAAGGTTGGTTTGAAATTTTGTGTGAATGTGAAAGTGATAGTGATAGAATATATTTATAGTGTTTAGGATTGCTTGGGATTCCCTAAGTTGTTAATATTTTTTGGTGTAACAAATATAATATTTGACATGTACTTTATTGTATAATAGTCGGTTGCTGGTGCAACTGCTCAAAAATCGTAACTGATAAAAGGGTTTTGTATGTATTTATTTTAATCTATGATTGGGGAGTCTCATGGTTTTGTGAAGTTGACATTCATTTCTATTTGTGTATATATATTAGTGTAATTAGGTTCATGTGCGGAACCAAATGAATTAAAAGAAAAATATAGATGAAGAACCTCTTACTTTAAGGGTAAATGATTGATTATTTTGATCAATTTTTGTGTATATAAACAATATAATAAGCTAATAATATTTACAAAGTTTTATTAATTATTCAATTGAGAGGTGAGTGAAATTCAAAATTAATATATAGACATGTATTTTCTGCGTTTATAACTTTTACTGATCATATATGGCTCACTATATTGTTGAATATGTGGACAACATTTGGTCAAATCGGTTCTCTTTTTTTTTTTTTTTTATCTAAATACACAGTTGAGAGCTTGACTACGAGGTCCTTTATTGAAAACCTCAAATGCAAACTAATTTTTTTTAAATGATAAAAAAAATATTTTTTTATTGATTTTATTTGGCGATAATATCCATATAATATGAATATCATTTGCAAATTTCAACAAGAAGAAAAAAAATTAAATCAGGAAGCGGGTGAAATGCCAAGTTGATATTTACATCTGATTTTCAATTGTTTAAAATTTATATAATCATCTGACCCATTTTCAGTTTGAAATTGTTGTCAAATTATTTTATAGATTATCTCTTAATTATGGAGATCATTTGCCAAAAAAATTGCAAATTTTAATATTTTTTTCCAATTATTAAAAAAAATGGTCTACACTTGAGGTTTTCATTTAAGGACTTCACTTAACAACCTCACATGTACCTGACATATACATATGCGTAGACATATATAAATTTAGACTAAATTATTATTTGGTCGTAAAGAAATGTTGCATTTTTTCAAAAATGAAATGTTCTATCCGACAAAATTTTTAGTCCCTAATGATATTGGCACAAGAATAGTGACATTAACTAGACATGTAGTTAATGTCTCTATTAGAAAATAAAAAGTGTTTTCGAAAATATATATAAAACAAAAAGGCAAACTCGGTGAAGGAGGTTCCTATCACTGCGGGATATTGGGGGTTATATGTAGGCAATCTTACCTCTGCATTTTCGTAACTCAAACTTGTGACCTCCAAGTCGCAACGAAACAACCTTATTATTACTCCAAGTTTACCCTTTGTTTTTGAAAATATAATAATCTAAAAATTAAAATAATAAAAAATCATTTATTTTTTATATTTTGTTAAATGTCTCATAAATATCTCTCCCTCTCTATACTCTCTATGTGGAGTTTTTTTTTTGTAACTGTGTTTGGATCATGGGAAGCTAAATTTGATCCATGAGAATCCAATACAAAACTTGATTTCACTTATAACTTATTTAAGCTACAATAACTGTCTCAACAGTCAAACCATCAAAGGGATCTGCTACACATTAAATACTTTAACTCCCTGCCTTTTGTATTGTTATTTAGATCTTGATGTCTATTTAATCTTATTTATCAACTTGTGGCACTTTTTTATTCACTTCCCCCTGCAAATTTTGTGCTTATTTATTGGATTTGAGTTACTTAAAAGATTGTGAGAAGATGGTACACACGAAATTCCATGTGAAATGCCCATTTCTTTACCCATTTAAACAACAACAATTAGGGAGTTGTACCAAGTAATTAAAGAAACTTCACAAGTAGACATCTTAAGATGCTAAATTGAGGTGTAGTAAACAAGGAAAGAACACATGAAATCACCTGCCCAAATTGAGTGAATCAATAAGTAATAATGAGTCAAAGGTCAAAGAAAATAAACATTCGTACACATTGGATCTCTAGTTCTTTAAATTGTACGTTATGTTTGAGAGTTTAGGAGAATAGAGAAAAATGAGTTATTTTTAATAAAAGAAAAAAATAAAAAAAATAAGGGAATTTAAGTATTTAGTCATATTTTTTAAGATTTATTTATACACTTTTATGTTTTAATTTTTTTAGTTGTATATTTTAATCAACTAGCATGAACCCCGCGCATTATAATTAGTTACAAAGAATCCTAGCACAACATGTACAAAGAACAATATATAATAAAGAGTGAATACTAAGACCTTTTCGAGGGTAGTGAAAAAATAAATATTTTTGAAACACCAATTTTATGCCTTAAAATTGAAATTTATTAGTTTTAAATTGTTAAAATTGAAAATAAATGTTTTTTTGTTAATTTCACTTTCAAACCATCAAATAGGGTTCTCAATTACACTATAATTTTAGTTGAATACAAAAATCTAAACATAACAATATCATATAACTTTCATATAAATAAATAAGTAGAAAAAATAAACATAGGAGTACATATAATTAAGTTATAAAACGATGCATAACATACTTTTTTTCCACCTGATGATGTTGTTTGATCAAGTCATGTATATGTTAAAAATTCCTTTCAGAAGCAGATACATTTTTCACCTCATTTGCACTGCCACACACCTGATCTTTTTATTCATTTTTCTCAGCTGCTCCAAACTATCTCACTTGTAATTTTCATAAACATTCTAGTTAACTTTCAATAGTAACTTATAAAATTCCAGTCAAGACTCATTTTGCTTCACAACTTCTCTTAGTAATTATTTTCTTCTCCGATATACATAACCATCCAAAGCACTAACAACATCTTTGGCCTCATCAGTAGAGCTCATGGTCACGGGACCATTTCCTCGACTTATGCCCTTATCCATATTCCTTGAAATGTGAACGGACTCAACAGTTCCATAAGATTGGAACATGTGAAGAAGCTCTGAAATACTAGTAGCCCTTAGGAGATTGTAAATGTAGAGTTGATTTATGTCTTCCTCTTTTGATGTGCTTGTGGATGCTGTTTAACATTCAAAACAATGTTATGTATCTTTATTCAAATGGATCTACAATCCTCTAGCGAAACTTTTGAAGTTCAAAATAATAATAAAATTTTTAACTCTCCTTCAAAGACTTCAAGTGGAATAGCATAAATGTTTATTATGATGAAACACGAAAGAATACATAAAATCTATACCCACGGTTTATTGTGTGTGATCTGAAGATTGGATAGGATAATGTCTCTCATCTCATATTTTGTATTTATGTATCCTAGGTAAAGCTCTCAAATAATTACTTGTATGAGTAAACAATCTCATATATATGAAATGTGATTATTTTATCTCACTTGATAGGGTAAGTGTCGTTACACAAAATAGGGGGTGTCTGTAATAAAAATCATATTGAAAATCCTTAATCCCTCAATATACAAAAAAAATATATGTTAATGTTAGTCTAACCCTCCCATCCTCAATATTCAGGTGTGGTCATTTACTTTAATTACTCCACATCCTTAAAACAATTTTTTACTGCTTCGAATGCATATGGACAACATTTTATCATTAATTTCATTTTATATGATGTAGTTTTTTAAATCTATGAGAACCTATATGCAATTTCAGAAAGAGAATAGCAGGTTATACCTGAGAATATAGAAAAGTTCCAAATATTGTAATGGAAGCTCCAAGGGCATTGACTGTCTAGATAGGTATGTGGAAGATGATTATTTGAGATATTCCTTTTTGCCAGCCAATTTCCCACACCCGAGGACCCTCCACGGAATTCTTTCACACGTAGCAGCTGCTTGAGAGAGTTTTCTTTGTCTAAGCCATTTCCTCCCCCCTTAGTGGGAGCGTACCTATGGTTTTGTCCACTCTATCCATACAGAAGGAATATTCCCCCAGAAATCTATGCACACGATGACTATCGACCCTACAAACCGTTGGATCTCTAGCATTACCACCCAATAACAGTCTAAATAGTAACCCTAGCCTCCTTTTAGTATTATCCTAATACTTCCACTCACATTGATCATTCTCCTTCCTACACCCCTATCAGTCGACGGTCTTGGGTATCTACTGAGTTCTACCCATCTCACTTTCATTCATATAACCCTCTTATGCCCCAGTTACCCCTAGCCTAGTGACCCCCCTCTATTTCTGCCCTACCCTCTCCTAACTCCATCTGCATTTCTATATCCCAACTCTCTTGGTTAACATGGATATTCTGGACCTGGATGACTGTGATAATATAACAACTGTTGGACTCTCATTAGCGGGGAAGATTCTGAGCTACAAAAATATAAACAACAGAGCTATGAGCTCTATTCTACAGAATGCTTGGCGAACAAGGAACGGTTTTAAAATGTATGGCTGGGGGGAGAACATGTTCATGTTTATGTTTTCCACAGAGGAAGATAGAAAAAAAATGCTGAAGGAGGGACCATGGAATATAATGGGCAACATGTTACTTCTAGAGCCCATTGACTACTCTAATCCCATCGGAGACGTCAACTTTACTTCATGCTCAATGTGGGTCCAGATAATATCCCTCCCAAAAAACAAAAAAACCCTAGGAAACCTCCAGAAAATAGGAGCATTGCTAGGTGGTGTCATTAAAATAGAAGCAAAAATCGATGATGAAATAAAAAGCAAAAATGTCCTAAGGGTTAGAGCCAACATTCAAATGCTCCATCCTCTCAAGGCGAGGTTCTTTTTGAGGGACAACCATGGTGATAGAGTACGGATAGAGCTGAAATATGAGAGGCTGGGTATATTTTGTTACGACTGTGTCCGGATAGGACATATAGCTGAAGACTGCCACCATGAAAAAGCCATAACAGAGATTCAAAGCAAGCTGGGCCCTGGAATGCAAGCTAAACAAGGTAAGATAATCAACTTCTTTGCAGATCCTGGTAAAAACTGTCTAAGGAGGTTCCCATACAAAATGAGCCAAACCCGATACTTAACCAATACACAACCCCACAAACCCATGGGCCTACCCTAGAGAATACCATCGTGTACCAATAAGACAAGACAAAACCCAACCCAATAAATGTGTTGTCCCTAACCCACTAATAACCAATAGCAGTCTACACACCTCAACCAACCATACCATTACAGTTAATTCTGAAAAAGACGCTGAGTTAACAAATGCCATAGTGGTACACCCTTATATCTTTGAACCCCAAAACTAACAAGCCCAAGAACTAGTAAATCTCAGCGTCAACCTCTATAAAGAACCCCCCAAGTCCTAGCCCAGCTCATTGAAAGTATTGAAGCTCTATCCCTTAAACGCACATTTGCTGACGATGATGAGACCCATGAAGAAAGTGATCGAAAAAAATAGAAAACTGTAGAGAAGGAGGATCATCATGGAATGGGTTATCATAGAGGTGGTGACTCAAAGAAGAGAGGTTGTTTATGAAAACGTGTAAACCCCCTATTCACTAAGAGAGGTTTCAAACTAATCACAGTGTTCGAAGAGGAGAATTTAATGGAAGTCCCCATTCAGAATACAGTTGTAATTGAAGAATTAAAGGGTGATGCTAAAGGTGAACGGGTGGTGGTGGCTGACCCCAAACAGCCACAGTTCCAATGGTAGTTATGGTGTGCAACTGTCAGGGAGTTGGATGACCCCAGACGGTTCTCGTGTTGAAGGAGACCATAGCCTCCTATCGTCCTTCCATTATCTTTCTAATGGAAACTAAAAACAAAAAAAAATGGAGTGGATCCAAAAGCAAATAAAGATGGAGTCCTCTTTATATGTTGATCCAATCGAGAAATCGGGAGGTCTGGCATTATGGTGGAATGGTGATATTTTAAAGTTCGAAAAATATTCTCCATGGTGGATTTATATAAAATCGGGTTTGGGGATAACCAGCCTATCATGTCCTTTTTTATCCTTGTCCCTACTAATGACAAAAGGAGATTTTTGTTGTGGGAAGGATTGGAGCTAGCCATATCTGAGGAGGGATCATCCCAAATGGTTATTGGGGACTTTAATATTATTGGAAACTATGGGGAAAAGGAGGGGAAATGAAGATACCAATAGAAAGTTTGAGGAATATGATAACCTGTTATTTCGGTGCAACCTGTTATTCCGTTGCAACCTTATCGACGTGGGTTTCAAGGGGCCTAGATTCACACGGAGTAATAAGAGAGATGCTTTCGACCTTATCATAGAAAGACTTGATAGAGCCTTAGTTAATCTCGATTTTCTCCATCAATTCCCACAGGCAAATATTGTGCACGAGTCTATTCGAGGGTCTGATCATTGCCCTCTCATCTTCTTTATCTTCCCCCCTTTAGAATTTAGAAAACCCATCTTCAAATTTGAGTCTGTGGATTGGTTCCCCATTATGTGAGGAGGCCATTAAATATGGCTGGTTGACGGCTACGGTGGGATCTAACATGTTTCGGGTGTCCAAAAAGTTGGAGAGAGTGCGCCAAAATTTAAAAACTTGGAGGAGGGAACATTTCTACAATAACAAGATCAAACTTAAGGAACTTAATGACAAGCTTCTTGCGGTCCAAAGTGAATCATGAGATAACTACAGTGCTGACCTTGAGAAACACCTTTTGAAGGAGATGGATGAGACTTGGGCTAGGGAGGAAAAATTATGGCTCCAAAGATCTAGAGTTGGTTGGCTAAAATATGGCGATCAGAACACCCGCTTCTTTCATGCCTCAACCATCCAAAGAAGGAATAAAAATAACTTGATTAGTATTTTCGACTCGAATGGCAAGAGAATCCATGAGGATGCAGATTTAAAAATGGCCTGCCTCTGCCACTACGAAAACTTATATAAAAGTGAGATGAGTAGAAATATGAAAATCCCCCTTGAGGTGGTGGAAAGAACTATCTCTGAAAGAGATAACATGCAGCTTTGTGCCCCGTTTACAGACGTGGAAATCAATAAAGTGGTAAAATAGCTGGGGGCCCTCAAAGCCCTGGGCCTGGATGGCTTTCCTGGAATTTTCTATCATCAATACTGGGATATTATCGGCCATGAGGCTCATGAAGCGGTTAGGGGTTTTTCGGCTGGAAATTTCATGTTAAAAGAAATGAACCAAACTAACATTGTTCTGATTCCTAAAGTGGACCACCCTAAAGCCCTTAATCATTATCTCCCTATTAGCCTTTGCAACTTTTGATACAAGATCATCTCCAAGTGCCTTGCTAATAGATTTCCATTGTTAAAGATTATCACCCCCAACTAGGCCGCCTTTGTTCCTAAGTGCCAAATTTAGGACAGCGTTATCGTTGCCCATGAAGTTTTTCACCATCTCAAATCAACAAAAACTGGGAAGCATGAAATGGTTGCTATAAAGGTTGACCTGAACAAAGCGTATGGCAGAGTGGAATGGGATTTTTTAGTAGAGGTGATGAGGAAGCTGGGATTTAGTGAGAGATGGGTAGGGTGGATTGTTCAATGTATTTCAACAGTAAGGTTCACCATCCAGGCTAATGGAAGCGATATGGGTTCCTTTGTCCCGGAGAGAGGGCTTCGCCAAGGCGATCTGCTATCCCCCTACCTATTTCTCATTATCTAGGATGTTCTCATTAGAATGATCAACAAGGCATTAATAAATAGAACTATTTCAGGTGTGACTATCAAGAAAGGCTACCCTATCGTTTCACATTTATTTTTTGTGGATGACTCTGTCTTGTTCATCAAGGCGAATGAACAAGAGGTCAGGTATGTTTTGAAGCTGCTAATAACATATGGAGAAGCATCCGACCAAAGCATCAACTTTGCCAAATCAAGAGCCTTTTTATCATTTAACACTAAGGAGCACTCGACAACATGTGTTTAAAATATTCTTGGAGTTACAAGGATGGACCCGAAATTAAAGTATCTCGGATTCCCATTTGTGTGGGGAAGAGCTAAGAGTAGCACATTTAAATACCTGGAAGATAGGCTAAGAGATAAACTTCAAGGGTGGAAAAATTTATATCTATCCCTTGGAGGATGGGAGACCCTCATCAAAGCTGTGGCTCAAGCAATTCCCTCATACGTTATGTTATTCACTCTCCTCCCTAACAAGACTTGTGATAAATTGGACTCCCTTGTTCGCAGATTCTGGTGGGGAGGAGATGAAGATAAGGAAAAAAATTTGTTGGAGGAAGTGGGATGACCTCTGTGACCCTAAAAGTAAGGGAAGGCTTGGCTTTAGGAAATTTAGGAGCTTCAATCTTGTCATTTTAGCCAAACAGGCATGGAGACTTCTTAAAAGCCCCAATGCCTATTGGGCAAGAATCTTAAAAAGCATCTACTTTCCTAATGACTCTTTCTTAAATGAAAAAAGGGAGTCAAACCATCCCCATTTTGGTGTGGGTTGTTGGAGAGCCGAGCTCTGCTAGCTACCCAGGTGGGGTGGGCGGTTGGTTTAGGGAGGGAGATTAAGATCTGGTATGATGCTTGGATCCCAGGCTTAACTAATCGTCGATTACAATCGTGTCGACCCAAAAACTGTAAGATTGATAAGGTGGATGATATTATAGACAACAAATCTTGGAAGGAAGAGTTAGTAAAGGAGTTATTTTTAGAGGATAAAGCTCTTTCTATCATGAAAATCCCTATCAGATAGACTAATGGGCCTGACTCGATGATTTGGCTGCCTCTCAAAAGGGGATTTACGCCGTTAAACAAGGTTATTGGACATTTGAGGAGGTTAGGAAGGAGTCCATAAAACAAAAAAATCAGTCAAACCCATCTTCTTCTTTCCTACCAAACCCTACACTTTGGAAAAAAATTTGGAACTTACACTTACCCCCCAAGCTCAAACACTTTGCATGGAGAATGTGTAAAAATTCCCTCCCCACTGCCCTTAACTTGTGTAAAAGAAAGTGTGCCTCATCACCTTTGTGCAATATATGCAGACCGGAAGTTGAATCCATAGAACACATCATGCTTAGGTGCAAAAGGGTCAAGGGCCTTTGGTATCTAACGGGTCTGAGTGGTCTTTTTAATGGGGCTGATGGACACTCTCTATTGAATTAGTTTGACAAGCTCACTGAAATGAGGGAGAGAGAAGACTTATATTTAACTATAGAAAAAATTATCACAATGTGCTGGCACTTATGGAAAAGGAGAAATAATATTCTTTTCAATGGTCATGACTGGGTGGATTCATCCTTTAAAACAAAGTATGATCAGCCGTGGATAGATATTCATGATGTCTTAATTAAGCCGTGGAAACCTAGAGGAAAGGGTAGGAAGATAGCTAACAGAGGGGACAAGTCTCGTGAGGAAAAAAGGCCTTATGTGACTGATGTTGTCCCAACTAATAATCATAGTTGTGTAACCATGGTGGGGTCTAACTCAGTGAATGTTGACATCTGCAAAGGGGTTAAAACCTTGTACGACCTGAATGAGATTAATGTGAGGTTGAGGAATGAGCTGACCTTAACCAACACGCCACCTCTCCTCTATACTGTTGATGGGACTACTCATGCGATGAATCGTCTCCCTGTGGCGAATTTGACAGGTTGAGAGCAGGGCTGCCATGCCTCTGACGCACCCAATGAGATGTGTTTCACAGCAGTGTCTGTGACTAGCCATGGACATGGCTGTCATGCCATTAACGCTCCCAATGAACGGGTGACAGCACCTCTTGCCTATGAAGAGGGAAGCAGCAGTAGGTTGTCTTCTGAGCCATATGAGTTGGCACCTAATATCCTTGGTATAAGGCCAAATGCTAGAGTTTTTAATTGTCCTCAGATAACGGATGTTGCAGATTGTAACATTTGTACCCCGCAGCTGTCCAAATTTTGGACAAATGGAATTCAATGTAATATCGATGGCTCCTTTAATAAGTACAGCGCGTTCGCTATATTAGCGAGGTATTTCCATGACACTAATTTCAGTATTAAATGTCTCTTTCGGGTCAAGGCGACGGCTAACAGTCCCTTCGCAGCTGAATTATTAGCATATAGACACGTATGTCTGGTGTACGAGGAGAATGATTGGTCCAATGGCCTAATTGAAGGCGACTGCCAACAGATGGTCAAAATTGTTAACGATGAATTTATGAGTCCGAAAGATTGGAGAGCGGTCATCTACGATATTCGGCGGATCGTACGAAAGAGGCATCTTTCTGTTCACTGGATTCCTCGTGAGGAGAATGTTGTAGTTGACAGACTTGCGAATCCGTCATGTTCATGGTTCGATATGAATGTTTTTAGAGCCCTTGAGGATCCAATCTTTGTTAACTCCTTCAAAGGAGCAGCGCCTTAGTGTTTTTCTTTTTCCAGTGATGGCTTCTGGACTTTTCTTTGTTAAAAAAATAAATAAAAAAAGAACCCTCCACAGTCATCGGTTTTAGGTATGGTGGTTTCTAGACGGCAGAATTCTCTGAAAGTAAGCATGGTGGTTTAGCACCAACTATCATTATATAGGGGAACTTGGATATAAATATAAACCGACATAGAAATAAGAATGATATGGTTTCTTGACGCCTGAGTTTTTAAATAAAGAGGTAAAATATGTGAAAAGTCAATTATTGTTCAAGTCTCAGAAAACGTGTGGACATAGAAGCACAATCAATCAGAGGAAATTAAAGCTTCCAAGTTAAATAAAGCCATAGATAATACCTTTGTTGTGTTAAAATGTATTAAATGATATTAAAACCTCTAATACTATTGTATTAGAGGTATATATAGATATGGGACAAGTGCCATTCTCTGCGAAAATGAAGAGAAACGGTTACAGAGTAGTTGTAGGCAATTTTGAGTGGTTATGGGAGTTGCTATAATTTTAAAAAGACACAGGATGGGAGCCTAACAAATTTTAGAAGATGAGACTAAACCCATAAATTTTTAAAAATAATAATGAGAGGGGGAGAGAGGGAAAGAGAGAGATGATAGTGAATTTCTTTTATTTTACTAAATTTACGAAAGGAGAAAAAGTATTTATATTTCCTCCTTATTTGCTTATCAAGAAGAAAAGAAAGGAGAATATGATATTTTTTTTAATTTAATACAATACTAATATTTGATTCTAAACTTTAATACAACTTTATTCTTTTATTAAACTTTAGTACATTTTTCGTGACAATTTTTGTCGCTAAATGTCACTAAAGATAACTTTTAATGGAATTTTTTTCACATTTAGTGACGAAAAATGTATTAAAGTCTAATAAACTAGTTGTATTAATGTCTAAAATCGAAGATTAGAAATGTATTAAAATAAAAAAAATTCAAACTACCATTATACTTTAACAACTAAGCATATCCATTTTAACGGTTATAGTAATTTTAAATTTCATTACGGGTAAAAAGTTCAGGAAAATAAAGTTTAGGACATAATTTTCATTAAAACTTTTTAAAAAAAATCAAATTATTTCCCCTTTTTCTAATTTAAACTTTAAATAAGATAAATAATATATTTTCCCGCACTTTATATTCTGCTCTCCCCTTTTTAATACGCTGAATCGAGTTGTTATCAATGGATTGGATTAGTTGAGTGAGTTAAGTACTAGTATATTTACTTCCAAGCACTTTACTTACATCTGCATATAGGCCTAGCGTATGCATTACCGAAAATTAAAACCACATTCAAACCATTGGGGTACTTTAATGGGGAAAGTGCCACGATGATAGATAGAGCAGACAATTTCAATTATGAGTTGTTCCCTAAGAAATTGGAATGCAACTAGTGGATCCCCACACGGCATTCAAGTTCTCGTGGAAATAATGATTGCTCATCCACGGTAACTTTATCTGTTCAGATATAGTATTATTTTAAAACTATATATCATCATCATCCTTGCTTTAATCACATAACATGGGATTTGTCAACTGAATTCTCTTTCTACATTCTTTTTTATTATAACTAAAGTTAATTCTTTAAGATCTCTCTTTATAATTTTCTCTCAATATAGTTTCGGATGATAAATTTTCCTTTTACCTATATTTTAATTAGACATCATTTTGGTATAGATGAATTTAATGGCATATTGAATACATGTTCGTACCATTTAAGTATACTCTTTCATTTAATCATTAATGTGAGTTAATCCTAAATTTTCTTTAACATATTAGTTTTTAATCTTATATCTTCTAACATAGCATCCTCATCTCACCTATATGCATATGTTGCATGTTTTTTTTTAATGTTGAATATAGGGTAGATAAGCCATTAAACCTTACTTTTTGATCCATATAGGGTAGATAGGCTAGTGATCGTTTGATAAACCTTAATTTTTGAATTATGATCAACCTCTTGTCACATAAGATATCATTAGTTGTCTTCATTTCATCCATTATGTTATTTTTCTATTTATTGTATCCTCATTTATTCTCGATCACTTTGCACTACTAAACCGACATAGAGAAACTTATTATTTTGAGTTGTCAATTATTATTTAATTTTTATCATTATATTATCATTTGCATCATTATTATGTTTACATCCATATACTTAGATTTAGTTTTATAATTATTCAATCCATTTCTTCTGGTTCTTTCTCCAAGTTTTTAATCTTAAGTCTTGTTTGATAGCATGGGGTGAACAAATTTGCATGGGAAAATTTTTCATACCAAACCCCAGTGAAAATTTTATCACGGTAAACCATCACAATGTGCATTGGCTTGTGGTAATTTCATGTAAGGTGGCAAAAATTTCCAACACAATTGATGACAGTCAAACATGCCAAAAAGATAACTAATCTAAAAGATTTCATATTTGTCGTGACAGATTTTGCCACTCAATGTTATCAAACCGTCCATCATAGCTACGCATTTTTGAAGTTTTTACTAATAATATATCATAAATAAAAATCATATACCATGGGATGTCTTCTTCTACGTGTGATGTTGTAATACCCTGTATTTTTGTGAAATTTATTTATTATTTATCAATTATAAAAATAAATTAATAATGGGATTAATTATTCATTATGTGATATGGTAATAACAAAATGCATAATTTAGATGATAACTAAATTTTGCATGTTATGTGATTTTTATGCCAATTGTTATAAATAATTAATTGATGGTTATATAAGGTTTGACTATATACGGTTAAGCACAAAATAAGTAAGTGTGTATTTTTTTTACATTCTGAGATATTACCATACGTTATGAGGTATTACCGTTTAGACCAAACTTTAGGGTGATACGGAGGCCCCGAGATGTATTTTTATTGCTTTAGAGTGGTCCAAGAGGGAGATATATACCTTTGGGCTAATTTTTGGACTAGTTTTGGTGGTATTTTAAACTCATTTGGAGACTCAAAATTAGGCCTTTTAGTGACATGAAGTTTAAAGTTATTTATGGGGTGTTAACCCTCATGAATTAAATACTATATACAAATCATAACCCTAGCAGCCTAAGAGAATTGGGAGAACTTGAGGAAAACTTTGGAGAGGAACGATGGATCAAAAGATAAGGAATCACTCGTTCTTATTGTTCAGGCAAGAAATCTATTATCATCACATAATTTGTAACTTGTTTATGAGTTCATGTCATTTAATCTATTTTGGGATTAGAATAATTTTTAGGTTATAAATTTTCTATTTGATTGCTTTGGTATTGGGTAAATGCGGGCTAATGTTTTAGATTATTAATGGGTTAATAATCTGATTTCAAAATTGGGAATTTTGTAGAGAACCTTTGTTTGATCCATATTGGTTTAGGATTCTAATGTTAGATACAATATTTATGACCAATTTACTCGTGATAATCAAAGCCTATGTTAATTTGAGAAATGAACTTTAAATCGAATGTTAATTTGACCCAATTGAATGAGAAGATGAATTAGGTTTAAATTGATATTATAAAGATTTGAACCCCTGACTGTGTTAGAATCGCTTTAATTCATTAAGAAACATGTTTAAAACATTAATTCGTAGCTTTATGGTTAGAGGCTTTACAATGAATTTCATGGGGTTTTCAGGCGCCATTAATGACTTTGGGATGAAACTCAGCATCTCCAGTTTGACGGATCATTACGGCCCAATCTTGGATCGATCCAAATGGCGGATCGATCCGTCTTGGGTGTGGATCGATCCAACCTTGTAAACTTACTGATTTTGGGACATTTTCGATATTGCTCGTAGGGTATATATATAATGAGAGATATGTATGTACATAATTATATAGTTATAAGATGATAAGCTAAGAAGACACAAAGGTTGAGTTTTTAATTAGGGTTTGAGAGTAATTAACTTTTAAATTATTGGACATTCCGATAATGGGGATTGGGATGGTTCATGTACTCTTGCAAATAGGTGTTATCATATATATATATATATATATATATATATATTGTGTTGTGTATATATTTTATGTTGATGTGAACATATCGTATTTGACTCATGGGAAATACATTGGTCAGGGTTTGATTTAAATGGTTATGATTGGGAACTTCATTATTCATTGATGACGCAGAACTTTGTGGAGTATGTGCTTGATCATACGTTTAGTCTGTCACCTACTCACGACTTGAGACACGGATGATTTGATCCATCAGACGAGTTTTCGTATGGGACTAGCTGATGGTGTGACTACGTAGTGATCCCCATTATTATATATTTGTATGTTTTAAATTCATTATGTGACTGACTGTTATAGGTTTGACGATGGAGGCACGAGAAGGTCCCCAAAGGTAGATGCCTTTTGTGGTTAGTATGAGATGTATTATAATTGATGATATAGTTAAGTGATGGACACTTAATTAATAGGACATTATGTCACATCAATGTGTTTTTATGAGATCGTGTGCATATTATTTTTCGGGTGACATGAGTGACGATTAGTACTGGGTTGCATTCTTTACGTGTGTAGTTAGTTTCATCTCAGATGTAGAGTATTATTATGCGATGTTCACTTAGTAGTCTAATGATAGATACTTATTAGTTATACCTTGGGTTAGGACCCTCGTTTAGTTATTTTACTTTTGATGAAGGGTGAGGTATCTCTTGCATGTGAGCGTAAACAGGTACATTCCACCCTTGTAGCATGGAACGTGCCATATCTTGAATTTTTTATTCTTCATATCTGCGATTATAATCCATTTACCAAGTTGATAATGAAAAATCAAATTTATATCATCAACAACCTAATCTAAATCAACCTATGTTAATATAAAAGACGTTAAACTTACAAGATATGTAACAATAATTTACTAATATAATACTAATCGTGAGAAAGATAAATAAAGAGTTTGACCCTCTTTAAAAGAAGTTAATGATAACTCTTTCACTCTATTTGTTGGGTCATCAAAAGTAGACCTGGAAAAATGAGGCATGACACGATAACACGACACGAACCGATACGAAGTAACAAGTTAACATTTATTTAAGTAAATAAAATATATTATCGGGACTTATAAAAAGTTTATGTACTTTAATCTTAATTTAATCATAACGAATATCACTAAATGAGAGTGTTAGTAATGGTAATGAATTAATGGGTCTAATTGTGTTTAAAAATGAGTTAATATGTCAACTTGGGTACAATTCAAAAGAATTCATTACGTTAATGGGTAATAACGGATGAACACGACATGACACGTTAAAAATAACGGGTCAGGTTTGAATATGATTTTTTCACACGATAAAAAAGTCATTTGTTTAGACACGAACCCGATAAAAACTGACATGAACACGACTCGACATGACCCATTGATAAGTCTAATCATAAGTGTAAGACTCATAACACAAATGTATTAATGATTTTAATGTGTTAACCAATAGAATGATGTCCACAAATTTGAATTCCTCTCGATCTCTCTCTTATCTTCCCATCAAATCACAAGAAACTTAGAAAGTGTGTATATATATATATATATATATATATATATATATATATATATATATATATATATATATATATATATACATATATATATATATATATATTTGTAAAAATCACTTGACATATCAAATGTACATAAAATTACAAGAAATTAATAGATATTGACATTCATGTGCGGACCTTAAATAAAAGACTTAAAAATCAAAATAATTTATTAATGTAGTAAAATATTAAGTTGGATTTGCATCTGCAATAGAACTAGTTGAACCAGTCGATCTGGTTTCTTTATCTAAGAACAAATTCTTCAAAAAATCTAGCCGAAAAGTTGATGAAATGATTTTCTAAATCTTTGGTGGTCGAAAATGCATATATTTATCAACTTTAAATTTCATCGACTTTCCTTTTAAATTTTTTGACGAAATATATTAGCATGATCTCCTCATTAGGCAAACCATTTACACTAATTTTAGTTGAAAAGTTCAATTCTTGCTATCTTAAAAACTTGATTCGTTTTTCAGGTGAATTAATTAACGTTCGTACCTAAAAGATTCTAATATATACAATTTTGATTTATAAAAGCACTAATAGCTTTTTAAAAAATGTTGTAATAAGTGGAGTTAATTTATACACTTCCCTCAAAGTGCATTAAGTGTTTGGAGTCCTACGCGACACATTTAGTTTGACGCAATAACATGTCGCACCCGTATTGGTTCTTGTTCAGGCTAACAATAGTGGCACCCAGACACACTCCAATGTGGGTCTCATTTCTAAGTGAGCCTAGAATTATTGGAAGTATTTGTACTTTGTGTGGATTAGGCTTGTATTTCGGCCGGGGCGGATCGAAAATGCCTCTTCAGAAAAAAAATTCGATTTTTTGGGGAATAAAATAATTATTCCAATTTCTGATCCGATTTTTTCAAAAAATTCAAAAAAATCAAATTCAGAAAAATTGAAAAAGCGGCAAAAATTCAAAAAAAATTCAAAAATTCACAAAATATAATAAAAATCCAAAAAACTTGAAAATTCCTAAATTTAAAACAAATAAATTTAGGATTTTTCGATTACTCGAAATTCTCATTTTAAAGAAACGAAGAAAAATGGTTAACCCAACATGTAAATACATGAGGATTTGACCCATTTTTTCATTTGTGTACAGGTTAAGAAGAGAATCTTAATTTATAGAGCACTAATGTAAAACCATCATCCTCTCCCAACCACTATGGGATATGAGAAAGTTTAAAAAAATCGAAAAAATTAGAAAATCGAAAATTCAGAATTATTTTCTATTTGTGATCCGATTTTTGGGGGAAAAATCGAAAATCGAAAATCGAAAAATCAAATATCTGCAAACTAAAATTTCATTCCAAATTCGAAATAAATTGGATCAAAAATTAAAAAAAAAAAATTAAAAAAAATGAATAAATAAATAAACAGCCCTAGAGTGGATTCCACCTCAATGTACAAAAACTTGGCAGGTGATTGGGCGTATATCATTTTCCATTTATAAATGCAAGAATAGTCATGGTATTGATTCCAAATTAAAATAAGGGGTTCTGAGACTAAAAATATGAATCATTTACTATGTAAATTAGATCAGATTCTTAAAATATTAACTTAGTACCAATCTTCATCTAATCTTCTTTGTTAGTAAGATAAACGTATATATCCGTACTCTCTCTAAATATTCTCAAGTTTTCTCACTCTAAAACCACCGAATCTTGCTGGAACCCCCCTCCCTATTTCATTTTATCTTTTTTTACAACCGTACATGACTGCATCTCATGATGCCTATATGATTAGCACATCCCATAGAAATTAAATAATGGTGATATACAAAATTAAATTAAGTGTACAACCCAATTTTGGATTTAAAAATTGTGCATGAGCATTGGATGATGTGCTGTAAAATGAAAACCATTCTTCGAATAACCAATCATGGGAGATTAGATATCACAAAAATAGGGATCAATTTCCCACCAATATTTAATTTGTGCAGTGTGGCGGGACCTGGATATGCCACTATGTTATTGTATCTTTGATGCTTTATAATCATTTGGTTGGTTTGTATTTTGAAGATTTTTTATATTTTTAAATTGTATTTAAGGGTTGGTTTGATTCAGACTTAAATACTTTTAATCTATTAAAAAGTTAAACGGTGAAATATATTTTTATGGGCGTTTGAAATTATGAATAAGTGTTGTAATAATTATGTACTTTTGAATAAGAATAGTGACTGAATTAGCTCTAAGGAGAATTTGGTTAAATATTTAAAAATGGATCGAAAGTTGTTTTTAAATATAATTTTTTATGTTTTTTAATATTGGTATTCGGTTGGAAAACTTGTTTTTAAATCTAGTTTTTTTACAAAAATAAAAATTAACACACATAATTGGGAAACATATGTATATATATTATATGTATATATACACACACACATACATAATACATACATCCATGATACATAAATGTATACATAAGTACAAATAATATTATTTAATACATATGTATAATATTTATACTATATATCATTACATACATGTACAATACATGTATAAAATTAAATAACATATAGATCTTTGTGTAGTATATATTTTAATAATAAATACATATACGAAAATTTATTTACATGTAAATATATAATTTTCATATATTATAATTATACACTTATTTATGTATTATATATGTATATTTATATACTAAGGTATAAATGCATGAAAATACGGAGAATGAATGATTCTAAATTGAAAAATAGAAAATAATATTTTTTTCTAAAAAATGGATTTAAATTCATACATATTATAATTTAACATTTAAGAACATGTCTGTCAAACCCAAATTCTTCCTAGAATTATATTTGAACACAAAAAATAGTATTATAATTCATAATCAAATGGACCCTAAATAGGTGAAAACATATTTCACCATTTTACTTTTCATCGGGGTAAAAAATATTTAATCCAAACTAAACGGACCCTAGAATTATATTCGACAAGATATTATAGTCTCCGAAAATTCACATGTAGCTGCGAATTTGGATTTGAATTTCACGAGAGTGATTTCTACATTACTTAATTGAATCATTACTTAATTAATTCCATGATTGAATCTTAGCCGAGAATCATTGTTGTTGAAGTTAAGGCACCAAACCCAATTAGGACATGAATCTAATTTTAGGGCCAAATGGTTTACATTTTCAAATTATAGATTTTCTTCATTGTAATGTAATGTTGTTAAATTTGGAATTCATAACCACTAGGATGAAAAATGTTTACATTTTGAAATTTGGGCTAAATATTTTGTGTTATGAAATTAGTGTCACTTTACTAAGAGGGTGAGAAATGGTTTAACATTGTTTATGTTCAATCCAAATGGGGAAATTTTGTAGATATTTGGGGTTTGAATCATGTTAAAAATTGAATTGAATTTACTGTCAATTTTTTATATCAAATTAAGGCTTTTATACCACTTGGACATAAAAATAAATAGCATTGTTGTTGAATCCATAAAGATCAATTTGTGCATGATAATTTGTGTATGCTAATGTTTTAGAGATTTTAAATTCAATTTGATTTTAAGATTTAACTTGTATATAGTTGTGTTAAGGTTTTGTCTTATTTTGTTCTTTTAAGAATTTCTTGTTTTCCTAAAGTTTTTCTTATTTTGGATTCAATTTATTTTGGGATCCATGGGGCTATAGTGCTTTCTCATGAACTTTTTTATTTTTTTCCTGAGCATACGAAAAACAAGTAATATATAGTAATTAGATACATCCGCATACAAAATGGCCACCAGGGCATGGTTCGTAATTAAGAGTCAATCCAAGGGTAGAGAATTAGTGGCATTTTCTTTTGTAACCAATGAGCAACCTTGTTAGCATCTCTGCGAATCCACACAAAAAAAAAGAATTACTACAGTGTAGGGTAAATCCCGAATATCAAGAATAACAGCCTCAAGTTCCCTAAGGGATTCTAAGCTGGATGTAAGCAAATAAGTAACAACTTTGCAATCAGCTTCAGTCGTGACATTTCGAATTTTATAGGATACAAAAATACAAGTTAATCTAATAGCTTCCTCCTTTGAATTAGACGCTAAAACCTCAACAATATGATTTGCAAAACCATCAAATAACCTCCCTTCATGATTGTGTAACACCGCCGCCATGGCGGCCTTGGCTTGAACACCTACCAAACGCTCCATCACTACTGATTTTGAAACACCCCGACTGAGGTGGAAACCAATGAGAATCATCATCCCTTCACCCCAACCCCCACCCCAACCCCCAACCCACCCCACCCACCCCCTCCAAAACAGGGTTGTTGTCAACACTCAAATTTAACACCACAAACTTCTCCGGATAAGAGATAAAATGATCCCAAATAATTGATGGCGCAGATGATCGGCCTTTAAAAATCAGTGTTGCGATCCTTCCACACAACCCAAGCCAACCAAACATTCGAAAGGATGTTCATTGTATAGGCTAAAGAAACCGTCTTTGCCACCTAATCCGAACACTAGATGGCAAAAGGTTGTGTCGAGTCATGTTCATGTCTATTTTTATCGTGGTCGGGTTTTATCGAGTTGTCCAAACGGGTGACTTTTTTATCCTGTGAAAAAATGATGTTCTAACTCGACCCGTTATCTTAACATGTGTCGTATTCCCCGTTATTACCCATTAAGATTATAAAATATTTTGAAGTATATAAACTAATATATTAGCTTATTTTTAAACCCAATTAGACCCATTAATTAATTTGTATTACTAACTCTCTCATTTCGTATAATTTGTTATGATTAAATTAAAATTAAGCTACATAAGTTCTTTATAAATCC
The DNA here is from genome assembly GCA_949130495.1 of Sambucus nigra. NCBI lineage: Eukaryota > Viridiplantae > Streptophyta > Magnoliopsida > Dipsacales > Adoxaceae > Sambucus > Sambucus nigra. The sequence goes on from OX422224.1 coordinate 1,263,891, forward strand.
TATAATGGCTCTTAATGGGTCATATCCGATACTAACGGGTGAAGGGGTCAACACTAACCCGACCCGTTAATTATCGCGTCTTATCTTGTTGGCACTGATATGACCCAAAACCATTAAGGATCCACCCATTAACTTATAACATCATGTCGGTTCGTGTCGTGTTATCGTGTCGTGTCTCATTTTTCCAGGTCTACCGAAGACAATCTAATCAAAGAAACATCATTTGGAGCATCAATATTACATTACAAATTGAAAAAGTATCAAATTGTAACATGTTAACATACAAAAATAGCATGCTCAACGGTCTCCACCTCCTTATTACACTGGGGAGACGAGGGGGAAGGTGCACATTTTCGAGAAAAAAATTTCCTCGATTATCCAAGACATCCAAACATGCCCTCTATAAAAAAATATCGGATCTTTGGAGGGATATAAAGGGACCAAATACATTTCCACATTAATTTATGAGGATAGGAGGAGGAGGGTGGGGTATTTGATGAATTGCCACTAAAAAGAATGGCTTCTTTATAACCCAATAACATCGAATAAATACAATTTCTAGATGGAGTCCACAAAGTCCATATTTGGCCATTAATTTCCTAGTTAGAATTTTGAAAATGGCCTTTGTTATGTTCCTCTCTAACATTTATCTTATCACATTGGAATTACAACCACCCCCACCCGGTTCGATGAGATCATTCAGAACATTTAAAGTACACCCTATGACACCCCGCCTAATAAAATACCGGGTGATCAGTCCTATACCAAATTAAAACAGGAATCTCAGTCGGATCATCCTTAGCATCATTGTAGAAAACTTTTTAAAACATACTAACCACCTAGTATTCCAAAAGCTGGTGCCAATTTTAACTTTTTAATTACACAGAACAGTACATGCGGAAATAATTATAAACCATTCACACAACTGAATAAAATTCAACTGAATAATTAATTACAAAACTTGCCGAATAAATCACCGGCCACCAAAGTGAAATAATCCAATACAATTATCCAACACCAGAATAAAATATGTCTGAAAACTGAACTGAAAGTCTGGGCGACATGCCCTAAATAAAACTGAAACTGATAAGTGATTCCTACTCTAGGAATGAATGAATGATGCGTCTAATCCAAACTCCTGCTAGCATCGACATATGCCGCAGCTCCGTATCCCTGGAATAGAATATCAATCCTGGCGTCCCTGTGGCTGGACACCTAAAAGGTTTTGAAAATATTTTTATAGCAAGGGTTAGAACCTAAAACATTTTAAAAATATTTATCAAGTGAATTAACTGCGGTAATTTAAAATGCATGAATGCGCTTCATATTTAAGTTAGTATCGCACTCCCTTGTGGACATTCTCACCCCTCCACTATTGTGCACACCTACCGGTTACCTTAACCCCACCTAGTTGTACTACCCCGTCCAACTAGTCCTGGCATAACCTTCCCTTGGCATACTACTCTAACCTGAGTATACTAATTTTTTTTTAATTATAATTTATCTCACAATTAACTTAATTGATTCCTCTTAAATAGTAGCATATAACCGTGTCACAAGTTATATAAAGTAAATACATCACACACTTCAATTTGATCAATTTCTTCAAATATGCACAATGCACGATGCACTTTGCTTCTCCTCTCCAAACACCTATTTTAGTTCCTTAAATTATCTCTCACCTCTTTTCTCATTATGTTTAATTCCTCCCAACCAAATATTATACTTTCATTAGCACAACTTTTTCACACTTTCTTTGAACTCCTTATGCTTAATAGATATATTCTCTAAGGTAAAAGGTGATAGTCCCCATTGATATGCGGATAATGGGGACATTCTGATGTGTACAATACGATTCCTTGTGATTATGGATTCGATTAGAAATTATCTTGTAATTTTCTGAGTTATTATTTAAGATAATATAAGAATATATTTTAAATGTTAGATTTAGTTTGGGATGTATCTTTTTGATATTCTAGTTTATCCATGATTATCCTTTAGATGATTATTGTAATTAGGACTTTAGTTAATTAATATAAATAAGGCTTTTTGACAATCATTGGCATTGTAATCAATACTACTTATTAAGAATTTATAATCTATGAAGCACGAACTCGACACATAATACGTGTTTCGACACGACACGCGACATGCGATACGTGATTTTTCCAAAAACTAGGATACGACACGCTAGGATACGTATAATATATAATATATTTAAATAAATAATATATATTTAAAATATATATTATTGAAATAAAACCGATTTTTCATAATTTATATTTATATTTGTAATTAGTTGTGAAAAGTATTTTTTAATATACTATAATTTTTTAGCATTTATTGCAAAATATTTTCATAATTTTTAGTTACAAATATCTTTATAGTCTTTAGTTTATAAAAATATTACTTCCTAATTAATCTTTTAACTTTTAAAATTTTATCACACGTAGGAGGGTGCTATTGCATTGGCCCATAAAACAGACAAACTAAAAACTATTTAAAGTAAAGTTCTATAGCATTCAGTTCAGTTCTCTCTTTAAAGTAAACTATTATTCAGTTCTCTCTTTAACTGGTTGCTTATTCAATTCTCTTGACCAAGTCTCTACCCTGGTTGCTTATTCAGTTCTCTCTTTAACTTGTCCTCACTTGTTTTTGCGTTCTTCACTTCTCAGCCTCCCCTCTAACTTCTTTAAGCGCAGGTTGGCTCAGTGCCTATTATTTATTTTTTAGTGAAGTGTGTGTGATGCAACAAACTATATATCACCTATATCTTTGCAAGTCTTGTGTTATTCAAATCAAGTCATCTTGACTTTGAATACACTTTTGAAAAGCTTTCTTTTCTCTTTCTATAAATCTTTGAACACTAGACTTGTTCAGATATTACACAAACAAAGATGTGTCTACGTGAATACAACATGAGTGATTATATGAGAGTGATATGAGATGCAAACAATTTCTGAAAATCACTAACACGATCAAGTAATCAAGTTCACAGAATATGACTGAAAATATATTCACTAAAAACAGACAGTCAAATATTCACAATCTTGTTTTTCAGAAAACAACTATTAGATTAAATCAGATTTTAATCTAAAATCTTATCAAGACTATTTTCACAGATATTTCAGATTAAATCAAAACAGTCTTAAGCACACAAGAGAATAATATTCAGTTCAGATTTTAAATCTTCCACAAATCAGATCTCAGAAATCTTAGGTTTAACTTTCTAAACCTCAAACAATACAAATCTGAATATTACCAAAATATTTTTTGAAAAATATGTTTTAAAACAAAACGTTTTAAAAACATACAAGATCTCACAAATAAGTCACAAGCAGAATATTCACACAAAAATTAATTTCGTGAATAGTGTGTGTTGTGTACAAATATTAGATCTAAAGACTGATCTAAAAATACACACAAGAATGAGAGAACTCACTTACAAAAATAATGTGTTCTTGAAAAATCGTAAGTGCAGATTTACAATGAGAGAAGTCCAATCTTCATTTTTGTTTTGACAGGAATCTGTAAGGACACAAATTTCCAATTGAGTCCATATATAGTTTTGGCTCAATTCCGGACAAAAACATTTTTTCATAGGATTTTATTTAATTGTAATATTCAATACCTATGAAGTATATGTTGAAGACGTAGCGGCAAAGAATTTAAAGCTTCATCAAAATGCCGGTTTATGTGCCTCGTTTCTACGTTATCAACTAAGGTTCCATACTCCCAAGGTATGAATGTAATTATATTTATATAGGAATTTGGAACTTTGTTTATTTGGGTGATTAGGTTTAATAAAACCTTGTTTATTTCAGAAATTATCTCAAAAGGACTTTATATTAATATATATATAAATGTTTCTGGGCCAAAATAGAATTTAACAAAAAATTTCTGAAACTCGTTCGAAGTTTCGTTCGAACGAGATTTTTCGTTCGAACCAAACTTCGTTCGAACGAGACTGCCTTTCTAACCAAACTGGTCAGTCGTTAGATAAGTCGTTCGAACGACTTTATCATTCTAACGAGATATCTAACGAGGTTCTAACGAGCCCAGGCTGGTCGCTCGTTAGAAGCCTCGTTCGAACGACAGTCAAAGTCGTTCGAACGAGAATGCCAGGCGGGAACAGTTTTGAGCAGTTTTTGGCAGTTTTTACCCCACTTCTCCACTTGGTTTTTAACCAACTTTTTCAGACTAAATAAGGTGCGGGAATGACATTTTCCAATCTAACTTTTCCATTTCATATCCATCTCTTAGAGAGAGTTTGAGAGCTAATCTTTTTAGGGAAAATGTTCATGTTTTGAGTGTCAATTTCTAAAGAAAAATTCATACACACTCTAGTTTACACCCAATAGTTGTTTATCCAAGTTCCATATATACATATCTTTACTTGGAGTTTTTGGCACCAGTTTTCTCTACCGAATTCAAGAGACGTTTCGGGTTTGCTTCTACACCCCATCACAAAGAAGACTTTTGGTGATATTTTACCCGTTTGGAGAAAGGCTCCATGTTCGGGTGACGGTGTCCGTTTAAAGTCCTATCGGTGTATTCCGAGACCACGGTGGAGCTCCGTTGGTTATCCGCTAATTGGAGGTTGATACAAGAAGAAGCGTCACGGCTTGAGAGGGTTCGAGTTTAGGAAGTAAGTCTTTTGTCTTGTATTTTGTAATACCATTTTTAGTGGATTTGAGGCTAGGGCCGTCCCGAGGTTTTTTCCCGTTAGTGGGTTTTTCCTCGTATATCGCGGTGTAGTGTGACTTTGTTTATTTTATATTGCTCTATATCACTTAGAACGCATGCTAGATTAATTCAAGATAAAATCAGTTTAATTATCACACTATTTTTAATTAGGGATAAAATTGGTTTATTCAAGTCACTTGCATTAATTTGGTTTGACCTAACTTGGAAATATGAACAATCATAACTTCGGCAAATTCTAGGACTTGAATTATGTTTTAATTTGTGTTGAGAAATTAAAACTTGTTGTTAATTTTTTTTTTGGAAAGTTGAACCATCACCTGTTTTACAACGCTTCCGCATAAAAGGAAATTAAATTGTTTTTAATTGGGTCAAAACTGCGTTTACAAATTGGTATCAGAGCCAAAAACGATAAATTATTTCGTTAAGATCCTTTAATTTTTGGCTAAAATGGATTTTTCCCCATTTTCAAAATTTCCTATTTTCGATGGTTCAAACTACGCGTATTGGAAAGCGCGAATGAGATCGGCACTAAAATCTATCGACGAGAGAGTTTGGATGTCAGTTGTTACCGGGTATTCCCCACCAACTTATTTAGTTGAAAATGAACGTGTTATCAAACCCACCGATAGATGGACTGAAAATGAGTTTAAACTTGCTAATTTTAATTCCCGTGGTTTAAATGCCTTGTTTAGCACTGTCACACCGGATGAATTCCGTCGTATTATGACGTGTGAAACCGCTAAAGAAGCTTGGGATATTTTACAATTAACTCATGAAGGAACTAGTGTCGTTAAAGCTTCAAAACTCCAAAACCTCACCACTCAATTTGAAACTATCAAAATGGATGAAAAAGAAACTTTTGATAAATTTTATGCTAGACTTTCTGATATTGTTAATTCATCCTTTAACTTGGGAGAGAAAATACCTGACGACCGTGTTGTAAAGAAAATTTTAAGGTCCCTACCCGATAGATTTATTCCTAAAGTGACCGTTTTAAATTCTTTACCCACTTTAGCCTCTACAAAATTAGAAGAACTTGTAGGTGATTTACAAACCTATGAACTTGATATGTTTCCCTCTAAAAATGAAAAGAAAATTGAAAAGGGCGTTGCTTTAAAAGCCCGAAAAGAGGTTAAACAAGTAGTAGAGAGCGATAGTGATAGTGACTCGGAAGATATGGCTTTGTTTGCTCGTAAATTTAGAAAATTTCTTAAATTTAACAAAGATAAAGTTAAAAATGATTTTAAGAAATTTGATACTTCTAAACATGATAAAAGCGAGAAGGTTTCTAAAGCCGAGAAGATCCCTAAACCTAGTAATGAAAATTTAGATAGGGACGAGTCTAATAAGTGTTTTGGTTGTGAAGGTTATGGCCATAGGGCTTTTGAGTGCCCCACTAAACTAAGGAAAGAGGGTAAAAGACCCGTTTCATATAATGCGACCCTTAGTGATAGTGATAAGGAAGAAAAGCCCGATTCCCCCACTAAGAAAAATTTTGTGGCTTTTATGGCTAGACATGTGAGTAATGATGAGAACTCATCGAATGATGAAATTATAGCACATGCCACTTCCAAGGTCGTTGTACATGATTCTCTTATTTTTGATGATAGTGAGAGTGAAGAAGAAAGAGAGAGTGAAAATGAAGAAGAGGTTGATGTGAGTGAACTTCAAAATGCTTTTGATGAATTATATAACGAATCTATTAATTTGAAAAGAACTAATTTGAAGTTAGAAGCTTGTTTAAGAAAGAGTGTCAAGGTCATTGATGAAAGTGCCTTAATAGAAGACCTTAGGACACAAGAGAGGACTCTTCGAGAGAAGCTAGAATACGTTGAAGGCGAGAGAGATAGCCTTAGGGGTTTAATGGAAGCCTTAAAAAAGGAGCTTCTTGCTTTTGAAGAGCGTAATTTTTTACTAGAATCTAACATTGTAGAATTGGAAAATAAATTAAAAGATTCTAGTAATGTCAAATTTGATTTGGAATGTCGTTCGGAAAAACTTGATAAAATGTTAGGAACGGTCCAAATTAAAAATGACACTTTTGGTTTAGGCTTCAATGCTTTTAATGTATTTAACCCTAAAGTCAAAACCAATGTTTTAGGAGAATCTTCTAGGAATGAATTTAATGATCACTCCTTAGATAAATCTTTTCGACATGTTCTTACTTGTACACATTGTGGTCGAAAAGGTCATCTTAGGCAATTTTGTTTAGACCTTAAACGAATTCCTAGAAAATCCCATAGTAAAGTAACCACGATAGCTAATGTTCCTACACCCCAAGATAGTAATTCTTCATTAATTTGGGTTAGGAAATCCGACTTGGTTACCTTACAAAATAGGGATTTTGATTCTCATTTACTTTCACATTCTTCCTCCCTTGCTAAATCTAAAGGATAAATGTGTTAGTATTTGCATACTTTAGCGTTTGTACTTCATTCCATATTCATATGCTAAATGTATGCTTGTTTAGTCAATTTCTAGTCATTGCCTTATTTCTTATCCCATGCTAGAAATCTTGACTTGTTTATCTTTTTGTATTATATTTTGTGTTTGATTTAACTGAAAAATATGAAAAGATTTTTGTTTATCATTTGTGTTTTTATCCATTTCATTTAAGCTTAATGAAAAATACAAATGATTTTTGTTTAGTCTTTTGAGTATATATTTCTTTTGAATAAAAATGTTAAAAACTCAAAAGATTTTGTTTTGAGTGTATTTTAGTTTGACACACTTTATGTGGCATATACTTGTGTTTGAATCCCATCATTTACGCTTCCACGTGGCTAGAACTTTTGGTTTAGATTTTCAATCCTTAAAATGTTCTTTACCATTTTTATGGAGTAGTTGGATTTTGTATTGTTCAAATGGATTCTATTTTTATATGCCTCTTTTCACACATGCACGAGCTCTTTTGAAATCTTAATGTCACATGTTATATTTGAGCTTTTTGAGGTGTTCTCCTATCAATCTAGTCATCTACATATCTATGACCTAGGAGGACTAGTGCATGTCAAAATCCGTTGCATGTGAGATTTGTGCGAAAAATGAAAACATGATAAATTCATATATGCACGGGGAAGGGCTCCGAAAGGATGAATTAAATCCTTTGCGAATAGTAAGCCACCGTTGATTGGATCTAAAAGAAATACGTGATCCAAAGGCCTAAAAACAGAATATTTGGCATTAAAAAGAAAAACAATTGCCAAGGCCTATGTTTGTTTGATATATTCATTCAAAAGTAAAAGATATATATGCTTATTGAGGGAGAATTCGATGGTATATCAACGGTTTGCACAATGTCCGTTTATCCTAGATGTCTTTAATGTCATGACTCTATTTGGTTTGTAGAATCATCATCATGCTAGGCTTGTATGCATTGTGTATGTTTGTTCATTGAGTTCAATCTTTATATTGTCACATGAGGTTATATTTAACTGTGATGAAGTTTGCAATCAAATGAGAACTCCGTGAACGTTTCTTAAGTGTTTGGGTCTAAATTTAATTGTTGCTAGTTCACACCCCTACACTTCCGTTTCCATATGACACATTTTTGCCATACGAGTGTGCAAATTTATTGTATTTTGTGTCATGTGTGTGTTTATATCTATCTATATATGCAACGTACTTATTGGTATATTTATAGTATATATAGATATGATATTTGTTTGTCTTTTCCCTGCTTTTATTGCCCATATGCTTTCATGTCTTATCACTTTAAGCTTTCACATGCTGTTTATTAGTTCTTTATCCTTTGCCTATTCCCGAACAAAAAGGGGGAGAATGATGATAGGGGAATCCTGTTATTATTGTATCTTAGTTTGGGGGAGATTTATCTTAGGGGGAGACGTCTTTCTAAGTAGGTCATGTGTTTGATAAAGGGGAGAATTAATTTAGGGGGAGTAATTAATTAATTGCATTTATATTGTGATATTCCCTACGCATTTGATGAGTTTGCTTAAGTGTGCAGGAATTATTCTATAGCGGCATCTTTCATGGCAAAGCGTTTAATCCTTGGGTTGAGTCAAGTTATGGGTGGGTTATGTTTTGAGTCTAGTGAGCTTGACGGCCCTTTAGGATTTTTGTTTGGTTTTTGTCCCGGAATAGCCAAAGGGGGAGATTTGTAAGGACACAAATTTCCAATTGAGTCCATATATAGTTTTGGCTCAATTCCGGACAAAAACATTTTTTCATAGGATTTTATTTAATTGTAATATTAAATACCTATGAATTATATGTTGAAGACGTAGCGGCAAAGAATTTAAAGCTTCATCAAAATGCCGGTTTATGTGCCTCGTTTCTACGTTATCAACTAAGGTTCCATACTCCCAAGGTATGAATGTAATTATATTTATATAGGAATTTGGAACTTTGTTTATTTGGGTGATTAGGTTTAATAAAACCTTGTTTATTTCAGAAATTATCTCAAAAGGACTTTATATTAATATATATATAAATGTTTCTGGGCCAAAATAGAATTTAACAAAAAATTTCTGAAACTCGTTCGAAGTTTCGTTCGAACGAGATTTTTCGTTCGAACCAAACTTCGTTCGAACGAGACTGCCTTTCTAACCAAACTGGTCAGTCGTTAGATAAGTCGTTCGAACGACTTTATCGTTCTAACGAGATATCTAACGAGGTTCTAACGAGCCCAGGCTGGTCGCTCGTTAGAAGCCTCGTTCGAACGACAGTCAAAGTCGTTCGAACGAGAATGCCAGGCGGGAACAGTTTTGAGCAGTTTTTGGCAGTTTTTACCCCACTTCTCCACTTGGTTTTTAACCAACTTTTTCAGACTAAATAAGGTGCGGGAATGACATTTTCCAATCTAACTTTTCCATTTCATATCCATCTCTTAGAGAGAGTTTGAGAGCTAATCTTTTTAGGGAAAATGTTCATGTTTTGAGTGTCAATTTCTAAAGAAAAATTCATACACACTCTAGTTTACACCCAATAGTTGTTTATCCAAGTTCCATATATACATATCTTTACTTGGAGTTTTTGGCACCGGTTTTCTCTACCGAATTCAAGAGACGTTTCGGGTTTGCTTCTACACCCCATCACAAAGAAGACTTTTGGTGATATTTTACCCGTTTGGAGAAAGGCTCCATGTTCGGGTGACGGTGTCCATTTAAAGTCCTATCGGTGTATTCCGAGACCACGGTGGAGCTCCGTTGGTTATCCGCTAATTGGAGGTTGATACAAGAAGAAGCGTCACGGCTTGAGAGGGTTCGAGTTTAGGAAGTAAGTCTTTTGTCTTGTATTTTGTAATACCATTTTTAGTGGATTTGAGGCTAGGGCCGTCCCGAGGTTTTTTCCCGTTAGTGGGTTTTTCCTCGTATATCGTGGTGTAGTGTGACTTTGTTTATTTTATATTGCTCTATATCACTTAGAACGCATGCTAGATTAATTCAAGATAAAATCAGTTTAATTATCACACTATTTTTAATTAGGGATAAAATTGGTTTATTCAAGTCACTTGCATTAATTTGGTTTGACCTAACTTGGAAATATGAACAATCATAACTTAGGCAAATTCTAGGACTTGAATTATGTTTTAATTTGTGTTGAGAAATTAAAACTTGTTGTTAATTTTTTTTTTGGAAAGTTGAACCATCACCTGTTTTACAACGCTTCCGCATAAAAGGAAATTTAATTGTTTTTAATTGGGTCAAAACTGCGTTTACAGAATCAACACTTGAAGATGACACAAAAATATTTCTGGTTTAATCTCTCTCTCTCTCTAGAAATTTTGACAGAGTTCTGCTACAAAATTATTTTCTCAGCTCTCTTGAAAATGAATACCCAAAGGGTTCTATTTATAGAGTGCACAAGTGTGTGCAGATTGGTGTAAAAAGGAATCACATGGATCACCAAAGAAATACACACAACCGTAGATAAAATATAATCTGAGGGCTCACAAAGAAACACAAAGTATAGTGTTAAAAATGTGACACGTGTTGTGCAAGCTGTTACACACTAACAGAATAATAAACAAAACGTTTATTAAAACACAGTCGTTTTGAAAAACTGAACGCCAGCTATTAAAACAGTAGCGTAATGAAAACGCCAAAAAAAAAATATTACCGTTGAGAGATAATAGCCACGCGACGTCGTTTTATAGAAAACCATTTCCTGATTTACAGAAACCCGTGGGCGATATAACTCTGGTAAAGGTAGTTGAAGCCAGCTGTAAAAAGGTGTTACCGTTGTGACAATAAAAGTTACACGGCGTCGTTTACAAAAAGTAAAACCAAAACTCATTTTTGATTTTTGAACAAAACCGTGAGCGAAAACTTCCGACGTCGTCGTTTCAGTAAAAACGAAAATCAATTTTGATTTTAAAAAAGAAGGCGCAACGTCGTTTATATAAAACCAATTTTGGTAACATGCAAAATCGTGGGTGGTTTCTGACAAAGCAAGGTGTGGTCAAATCTCTAGCGTAGCAGGCCAAAAAATAATGTAGTATTTAGTAGGCCAAAATGACAACAGTTAATGCCAATAGTAAGGCTCCATAGTTATGTATGGGACACGCCATTATATAAGGCAATAGACCTGCTAAGGTCAAATCCTGGAGGCAAAAAAACAAAACTGACCACATATATATAAACTAATATATAAAAAAAGGACATGCATGCTAGCAAATTGAAAAGTCTACCAGCTACACTCTTCTTCTATGGACAAAGCTAACACCTAGGGGTCAAATCGGCCACATCTTTTGGCTTTGGTCAAGGTGCTAACACATGTTACTAACATATATATATATATATATATATGAAAGCATATATACATAAAAACACGCATAAAAATATTTGACTACAAATATTTTATTTTGAAAATTTTATAAAACATTCAAATTAAAACATTGAACTCAAAAAAATTATTATGACGAAACTGAGCATTATCATAAGATATGATAAATAAAATGCACATGCAACGTGGTGTCGTGTCCTATGTGACAGAAATTCCTATGAGCCATAAAAATTACCTTTTCTGAGAGGCGGACTGAATCGAGTGCTCATTTGATGTTGATGGACAAAGAGAACTTGGAGTCAATATGGGGACACTCAATCCTAAATTACAAAAATATTTTGTCAAAATTCAAGTCCAACTAGATGAAGTCCTATATAGCTAAAGCACCAAAAGCAAATCCTAGGTGTGCTCTATATAGGTCCTTCAAGCTCCCCCATTGGACTAATTTTGACAAAACTCTTGAGTACATCAATTGATATACTAAGGAAAAATAATTCCTAATATTTCCTATACAAAAAATATCTATCTACCCACCCATCCTAGAAAAGAAAAAGACACACGACTCGGATCGGTTGCGCGGTTGATAAAAACCTGCAAAACATAAATATACTTTCTGCCAAGAAATCAACTTAGTAGAATTTGTTCTACTAAAATATTAACATGACAGAATTAAATGTGCAGGAAATTATAAGTCAGGATATGTATGAAAAATATCAACAACACAAGACTAGAATATGTACTCAATTCTCCCTCATTTTGTCTAAATTAGACAATGGTAAGAAGAAGAAAAAAGATAAGTGTTCATAATCTGCAAAATAAGCGTCTCCTACATTACACATGGCTTTAAGAGATACCGGTTATTAGTAGATACCTTTATCCTAAAACCTCGAAGATCTAGTAATCAAAGTATGCAGAATAAACACAAGCAAAACATTCAAGTACAATTTGTCCAATCAAATGTTGAACTTACTTCAAAACAAGAGTTATCTTAAGGTATATAAACCATATCAGCAAGCTAAAAATCACATGCAATCGAAGGAACAACCCTAATTGTTTAAGAGTTTTTGGAGCATAAAACTGGTACGAATATCTATTAGCATCGCAATATAGGGTAACTGCATTTTGATAAAACTCACATCCCCCATCATTGAACAAATCTAAGGGTGTGGTGGTGTTTAAGTCCTTAACCTTCTCGTGAGGAGACTCAATGATTTTCTCACACTCGCAAGCGTCACATACATTAGTTGGACATTTCTTAGACTTTAAAAAATCCATTTGAGGTCTCAAATCACAAGTCCTAATCCAAATAGGCCGAGTTTTCAAAGGTTTTTGTGCCTTTTGGAATCCAGGAATAGATTTATCTTTCGAAAATGTGTTTTTGTACACATGAGGTCTAGACTTATTGAAGAAATGATTCCAATTATTATTAGTGCGTTGCCTTCGAAAATTTGTAAATCGCTTCACGTTAGGGTTATGACTTTTAAAATGAGTACCTATCTTGCGATTACCAAGGCATTCCCAGTTTTGGTGACCAAAAACATCACACCTAGTACAAAATTTACTAGAAGTAGGTAGGATAGATTTGTGGTGTTTTTCTTCTTCATGTTTGACAGATTCATTGCGAATAAATATTTTAGGAGGTCTATAGAGTCTCTTGGCCGGAGGACAATTTTTTGATGTAGATGCCTCAACAAAATTTTCAATGAAAGTATCAATGTCATTTTCAAAATAACTTTCAATTAAGACTTGTTTTCCTTTATCCTTTTCAGACAACTTACTTTCCAACGGAAGAGCCATTTCTTCTTGGACTTTTTCAAAGGGGACAGGTTTAGTAAAATCATCAGTTTTTGAAATAGGACCATCATAACCAAACCCTCTAGTATCACCCTTATATCGTTGTTCAGCAAGCAATTTGTCAAGGTTAAAACATGTTATATCGCGACTACGACACATTTTGAAAGCTGTTTCACAAACTTGTTTGGATTTTTCAACTTGCAAAAGCGCTTCATTATATTTTTCTTCAAAAGAAGATAAATTTTCTTTTAAAGTCGTAATCTGAATTTTAAAATCAAGTGATTGTTTTTCAAAATCAGTTTTGACATTGTTCATTTCAATGGAATTTTGTTGAACAATCTTATATTGGTTCTCTAAGGTCTCACTAAGCATTTTTACCAAATTCGATAATTCTTGTCTATTTTGCAAAGTCCTTACATACAATTCCGAGTAATCATCATAGCCAACAAAATTTTCATGCTCATTAGTGTCCGTGTGTGAATTGTTGCTATCATCAAATTCAGTATCACACAAGGCACGTTTAGCATCAAACGGAGCAGTTATTTCAAGCATAGAAGGCTGGCTAGCTAATAAAGATTTAGCAGCATCAATTAAATCAAGCACTTCATCAGAATTAGAATCAAAATCAGAATGAGTATCATCTTCGAAATCAGTCATTCCTGCTAAGTACACGTCTCCGCAACAATCATAAACTTCTCCTAAAAACACAAGGCAATTTGGTTCAAAATTTCCTTGGTCGTCTTCTGATTCAGAATCAGAAGAGTCATTCCAAGTTTTAGTTATATGTGCCTTGTGTTGTTTAGAATGTTTGGACTGTGGCTTAGACCAACACTCAGCAATAAAGTGACCAAGTTTCCCATAATTATGACAAGCCAATTCAGATTTATCAACCTTACTACTTCTACTATCAAATTCAGAAATGCCCTTTGATGTTCTTTTATGGTGTCGGGTGACCGAACTAGATTGATTATTCACTTGCGTATGTCTCTTAGCAATAGAACTTCTTTGCTCCAAAAGTTTCTTAAATTGAGAGGACATAATAGCAAGTTGATTGTCAATCTTATCAAGATCATCTGATTCCACATCAGAATCATCATCAGAGGAGGACTATTGTTTAACCACCTTGTACTTATTTTTATTTGGATAGGCAGTTTTAAAAGCAACTCTAGAAGTATTGGTCGACTCATTCTTGGCATAAGATGTAAGAGTCTTCCTAAAGGCTGATTCAAGTTCCATAGTTCTCAATTTAGAGCTTAGCAATTCAGGCGTGAGAGAAGGATCATTCATTTCTTCAATGATATAACGTTTATGATCAAATCTAGGGGCAAGGAATCTAAAAATCTTAGCACACACTTCTTGATCAGTATACTCAACATCATTAGCATGCAATTGGGTAATAATATCAGTCAAACGCATATAGAAATCATCAAATGGTTCGTTATCTTTCATAACAAGCATATTGTGCTGTTGGATAAGCATTTCAGTCTTGCATCTTTTTACCCTAGCATCGCCTTCATGTGCTATTACTAAAGTATCCCAAGCATCCTTACTAGTAGTGCAGTGACATATACGTTTCAATTCATTTTCACTCACACTCATGAAAATCGCATTCTTTCCCTTATTATTGAAATTGCTTATCTTTTTTCTGATCAGCACTTAATTCATTAGTTTTCAGCTTTCTAAAAATAGCGCTACCTTCTGCTATAGGAGTAGTGGGGTGCCTATAACCATTTTCAATCAAATCCCACACGTCATCCCCTAAAGTGCCTTGAATAAATGCAACCATTCTGATTTTCCAGTATGAAAAATTTGAGCCATCAAAAATAGGAGGTCTACTAAAATTACCAAGCCTAAGTAATTGACTTGAATCATCCATTAAAACAAGGTAAAAAGTGTTTAACAAAAGTTTTGAAAATGATCTTTAAAAGTCTAGCTCTGATACCACTTGAGGTGACCCCGACAATGCGGGTCGATGCGCAAAGACTTTATATGCGGAAGTAAACTTATTGTTGAGTAAAAACCTTAAACCTACGAGTTTATATGAATGATGCAAAGGGGACCAAATTAAACTTTCACTTAATTTGATTAACTTTTATGAAAATAATTTTAATTTTCAAAGTTAATTATAGTCCAAAAAAGATTCAATTTTAGGCGAGTTTCTATTTATTTAGCCCTGCCTTTTCATGTGAGGTGAAATGCGAAAAATGTACAACACACAATATTTATTTAACGTCGCAAAAACCCTTCCCCGGGAAAAACGACCCACTCCCCTAGGAGTCACCTAAACTGCTTCCACTAAAACAATAAAAGAATAGGTACGAGTTACAAACAACAAACTTAACAATTAAAGAAGAATGATCTAGCTATTACCCCACTCGACCAAGTCTCTACCCTGGTTGCTTATTCAGTTCTCTCTTTAACTTGTCCTCACTTGTTTTTGCGTTCTTCACTTCTCAGCCTCCCCTCTAACTTCTTTAAGCGCAGGTTGGCTCAGTGCCTATTATTTATTTTTTAGTGAAGTGTGTGTGATGCAACAGACTATATATCACCTATATCTTTGAAAGTCTTGTGTTATTCAAATCAAGTCATCTTGACTTTGAATACACTTTTGAAAAGGTTTCTTTTCTCTTTCTATAAATCTTTGAACACTAGACTTGTTCAGATATTACACAAACAAAGATGTGTCTACGTGAATACAACGTGAGTGATTATATGAGAGTGATATGAGATGCAAACAATTTATGAAAATCACTAACACGATCAAGTAATCAAGTTCACAGAATATGACTGAAAATATATTCACTAAAAACAGACAGTCAAATATTCACAATCTTGTTTTTCAGAAAATAACTATTAGATTAAATCAGATTTTAATCTAAAATCTTATCAAGACTATTTTCACAGATATTTCAGATTAAATCAAAACAGTCTTAAGCACACAAGAGAATAATATTCAGTTCAGATTTTAAATCTTCCACAAATCAGATCTCAGAAATCTTAGGTTTAACTTTCTAAACCTCAAACAATACAAATCTGAATATTACCAAAATATTTTTTGAAAAATATGTTTTAAAACAAAACGTTTTAAAAACATACAAGTTCTCACAAATAAGTCACAAGCAGAATATTCACACAAAAATTAATTTCGTGAATAGTATGTGTTGTGTACAAATATTAGATCTAAAGACTGATCTAAAAATACACACAAGAATGAGAGAACTCACTTACAAAAATAATGTGTTCTTGAAAAATCGTAAGTGCAGATTTACAATGAGAGAAGTCCAATCTTCATTTTTGTTTTGACAGGAATCAACACTTAAAGATGACACAAAAATATTTCTGGTTTAATCTCTCTCTCTCTCTAGAAATTTTGACAGAGTTCTGCTACAAAATTATTTTCTCTGCTCTCTTGAAATGAATTCCCAAAGGGTTCTATTTATAGAGTGCACAAGTGTGTGCAGATTGGTGTAAAAAGGAATCACATGGATCACCAAAGAAATACACACAACCGTAGATAAAATATAATCTGAGGGCTCACAAAGAAACACAAAGTATAGTGTTAAAAATGTGACACGTGTTGTGCAAGCTGTTACACACTAACAGAATAATAAACAAAACGTTCATTAAAACACAGTCGTTTTGAAGAACTGAACGCCAGCTGTTAAAATAGTAGCGTAATGAAAATGGCAAAAAAAAATATTACCGTTGAGAGATAAAAGCCACGCGACGTCGTTTTATAGAAAACCATTTCCTGATTTACAGAAACCCGTGGGCGATATAACTCTGGTAAAGGTAGTTGAAGCCAACTGTAAAAAGGTGTTACCGTTGTGACAATAAAATTCACACGGCATCGTTTACAAAAACTAAAACCAAAACTCATTTTTTATTTTTGAACAAAACCGTGAGCGAAGACTTCCGACGTCGTCGTTTTAGTAAAAACGAAAATCAATTTTGATTTTAAAAAAGAAGGCGCGACGTCGTTTATATAAAACCAATTTTGGTAACATGCAAAACCGTGGGCGGTTTCTGACAAATCAAGGTGTGGTCAAATCTCTAGCGTAGCAGGCCAAAAAATAATTTACTATTTAGTAGGCCAAAATGACAACAGTTAATGCCAATAGTAAGGCTCCATAGTTATGTATGGGACACGCCATTATATAAGGCAATAGACCTGCTAAGGTCGAATCCTGGAGGCAAAAAAACAAAACTGACCACATATATATAAACTAATATATTAAAAAAGGACATGCATGCTAGAAAATTGAAAAGTCTACCACCTACACTTTTCTTCTATGGACAAAGCTAACACCTAGGGGTCAAATCGGCCACATCTTTTGGCTTTGGTCAAGGTGCTAACACATGTTACTAACATATATATATAATAATATATAATCATACTAACATATCTATATATAATATTATACACACACACATATATAAATTAATATATATATATATATATATATATATATATGAAAGCATATATACATAAAAACACGCATAAAAATATTTGACTACAAATATTTTATTTTGAAAATTTTATAAAACAATATTTTGTGTCAAAAATCTATTTTCACAAAAATATTTATTTGTATAAAACATTCAAATTAAAACATTGAACTCAAAAAAATTATTATGACGAAACCGAGCATTATCATAAGATATGATAAATAAAATGCACATGCAACGTGGTGTCGTGTCCTATGTGACAGAAATTCCTATGAGCCATAAAAATTACCTTTTTTGAGAGGTGGACTGAATCGAGTGCTCATTTGATGTAGATGGACAAAGAGAACTTGGAGTCGATATGGGGACACTCAATCCTAAATTATAAAAATATTTTGTCAAAATTCAAGTCCAACTAGATGAAGTCCTATATAGCTAAAGCACCAAAAGCAAATCCTAGGTCTGCTCTATATAGGTCCTTCAGTTATTGCATTGAATAATGTTAAAAAGCAAGTCAAACTAGCATTTAAAGTAAAGTGCTAAAGTGCTCTTGACAGCTATTGCTATTGCACAGCCAGTGGTACTGCACTACTATTGCACTGCTCTTGATAGCTAAAGTTCTCTTGATAGCTCAAGTGCTCTTGGCAGCTATTGCTATTGCACAACTAGTGATACTAACTCCTTTTTATTTTTATTTTTACGTCTTCTTTTCTCTACTTTTTCTTTTCACTTAATTTTTTTCTATTTCTCTTATGCCATTGCACTGCTATTCTTCTATTTCTTAACACAACTAAAGTTACTTTTTTTCTTCTGCTATTGCACTGCTATTTCTTTTTACTTCTATTGCACAACTGATATGTTCTGTCTGTGGGAGAAGGAGAAGAAAAGCTAGGGTTTTTTTGTGGCATCTACATCATGAAGTAAGTTTTTGAGTTTGACCCATTTTAAGGTTTTGAAAAACAAAAAAAAGAGCCTCAACGTGTCCCATTTACGTGTCCTTGCGTATCCGACTTAAAAAAAAGGGGATACTCTGGGACACGGGTGTCCCGAGCGTGTCCCGTGTCCGACACGAGTCAAACCTGATTCGTTGCCTCTGAGAGAGTGTCCATGCTTCATAGCTTATAATTATGGACTGCGGGAGAAATTATTTGATTCATTGTGTGAGTGTGAGTATGCGTAACAATTAAGTGTTTACATCACATTCTATATAGGGCTTCTTATCACAAATTAGGGAACATGTATCCTCCCATTCAGGTTAGACAAAAGTTTATCAATCCCTAAACTTATTCAATAATTCCCATTAACAAAAAAAAATAGATGATCTTAAAAGAGTTGTAAAAATAAGAGTGAGCATATAAGAAAATTGATTTTATCAAGTCATCATTTGAAAGAGAATGTATATGAAACTCCATGTGAATTCGGTCTACGTTTCTCCCTTGGGTAGCATGCACTAAATGTAGCACAATTATTAAACAGAAAAATGCATATGCTGAATTCAAAAATATACTGGAAAGAAGCATACCAATTTCAGAGCATGTCTCAACCCCAAGAAAGTAGCTGATAAAGAAGATGAGCAGGAGCAAAGAAATTGCAAACTAGAAGCAAGGTCGCGACTGTTTGACACTTATTAAGGATACGCCTACCAACTTGCCTAGCAGTCTGCCTTGAGCAAAAAAATGTTTGTACTCAAGTTACAATGGAATAATCAATCACGTGTGTGAAAGTGTTTAAAAGTAAAACCCATATATATGTATATATAGCACGCAGAGATAGATATAAGTAAACTATTTGCATCATCAGGATCCACAAGTAACAGGATCAAGCTTTCGCTCATCCTTAGTTCCCAAGTCCATTGCTTCCCTAGCTCACCTTGCTCCATTCTAAGAACAAAATGGGTTGTTAACCTGTAATACATATTTAATTAGAAATCATAATTGTGTGTATTCTGTCAACTAATTAATCCAGAATACATATAGACAGAGGCCCTTTTATGCAGTCAAATTATAATGTTGTAGTATGCTGTATCAAAAATGAAAAGGAATGTAGCAGCTAACCTCTTGAATGTTCTCACTAAAGAATACAAATTGTTGAGACTTTGACTGAGTTTTTCGACTCTCTCCCGTCTGCACCATCGTCAGAACCAAATGGAACCTTCCACCCAAATAGATGTGAGATTTCTGAGGCGCGTGTTGTCAACTAATTTCTGATCGAAAGAGCCATTTCTGTGTTATTTTCAGTTTCTACATAATAAGATGAGATAAAGACCAAAAAACTACCTTGAAAAAATGACACCGGAAGGATCAAGGGGTCAATTTTAACTAAAACATCAAACCACAATATTGGCGAGCACATCCACCAACCATATTCCCTAGATGTGGTTTTATCCTGCATACTAAATTCATTCCAATAGGCGATATCCTTCTCTTCAACATCATGAGAAAACAGAAGACCTTGATCATCATCTTCATCACTGAACTCAGAAGACATGTTTTTATCAACATTTGAGAGACTGCAAGAGTTCAAAACTTCATTTACTAAGGCAGCGGCATGAGACACTATGATAGTTTGAATGAGATCAAAGGCAAGTTACCGAAGAGAACTGTGAAGCGATGAATCCTTTAGAGAAGACACTAGAGAAGGACCCCTGGACAAGAAAATCACAGATGTCATTGAAGCTATGTCCAGTCAAATTATCAAAAGTTGTGCTTTTGTACATGAATCGGCTAACTTAATTTGTCTGTACACGTGAACTTTAGACTTTTTTAAACAGAAGTCCATTGTATTTACTTGAATTTTGAGAAAATGATAATACGAAGAAAAGAATGAGGACAAAATATGATGGAAAACAAAGATGCATCTATAAATAGTATGTATTCATTTTTATTAAAATGAATACATTTAAGAAAAACTGCAAGAGGGAGGATAAAAGATCCCAATACCAAAAGTGTTACAAATTTTCCACGTTCGAAATTTTTTCACTTTATTCTGCATTAGACCTATATCTCTCCTTCTCCTTTGTACTTGTATTCTATACGCATATCTTGCTAAATGAAATGGGAAAGAAGGATACCAAAAGTAAAACGACTATGCTTTCTCAATAAGTCCAAAATTCAAACAAGGAATCCTCAAAATTACAACCAAAGAGATGAAAAAACGTCAAAAAAAGATCAAAATAAAAGGCGAATCATAACAAACAACTGAATACACAATTTCAAAATTAGCAGACTACTTTCGAGCTACAAATATGCTGTCCTCCACCCCAACATAACCAACTGTAGCAGATCAACAAGGAATTGTCGTCCTCTAACTATGTAATATCTTAGATTAGCACCTCTTAAAATCTCATCAGATTTTTTCCTTCCCAAAACAGCCTCCTATCATCCCATTGTCTTTGAAAAGTTTTAATTGCTTAGACCTAAAAGATTCTACAAACTTTATTATCTCCCACATCCACAAGATGAATTTAGATAGTATGTAGTCCTTTTACTACAATAATTACCATTTTAGAATACTGCAAGGGAAAAAGAAGAAAGATCCCATAATAAAGATTGTCACAAATTTTCCACCTATAAAAAGATTATTCATTCTTCATTAGACCTAAGTCTCTCCTACTCCTTCATACTCTTCTATCACATATCTTGCTAAACGAAATTGGAAAAAGGATACCATAAGTATAAGGAATTTCCTTTCCCAGTAAATCCAAGTTCCAAACAAAATCTTACAGCAAAAAAATCAATACCATTTCAGCAAGGAAACAAAGATGTATTTGTATAGAATGTATTCCCTTCACTAAAATCAATAAATTTTAGGAAACTACAATGGAAAGGAAGGAAGATCCCACTATACCAATTGTACAAATTTTCCACCTTGAAAAAAAAATTCGTTCTGCCTCTAACCTGATTCTCTCCTCCTTCATACCTTAAGAAAAAGAATTTTCCTTTCTCATGAAGTCCAAGGTCCATACAAAATCTTATAGCATAACGTTGAAAACTGCCAAACTACTTTCCAATATAAAACTTTCCAGTAAACAAATAAAAGACAACTTATACTTAAATAATCAACATGCATCATATATAGTCACAGAAGTCATCGAGACATCCAAAATAAGAATCAACAAAAATGATGTTAAAGCTACATAAAACATAGGTTTTATAGATAAAATACATACCACATATGTTCACACTCAAAAGGTGGACAAGGTGGATTCATCTTATAACCTCGGTGAATAATGCGACGGGCTATCTATGCAAATAATAGTAAATAAAAAGCAATAAATCCACCAAAAAATAGGAGAAAACTAAAAAATATGTCACTATCCACATACGACTGATGGGTTTAGTTCGCCATCCTAATGTAGAGGAGAAAATAAGAACCTGGCAAGACTTTTTCCTCATCAGAATGCTAAAGTTATTGCTCACAGTCACTTGATGTAGGAGAAAATAAAGAAAATGGCGTCGTTGCTTTTCATGTTCTCCATCTTGCAAAGCCTCGAGAGACTACCCACGTAATACATTTAGACACAAGTCAGAGATAAGAAGTATAAGAAGACAACTAATGACAGAAGAGTTGAAATCAGAATTACAGAATAATATGCATACATGCCTGCAGAAAAGGCTCGAAAAGATCAAAAATTTCTTTTTGACTTTTTTCATTTCCAGTATGGAAACACTGACCCAGTAGTGTGTTGCGCATTACATTTAGAGATAGTGTCACCCTTAACCAGAACTTGCATCCTTACACAAGTCCAAAAAAAAGAAAAAGAAAATGTTACCTGGCAGTTAAACAAGTAGTCAAATAATGGGGAATAAAGAACACAGGGGAAGGGGAACAAACATACCAATCATTTCAAATAACAGTCTCAGGAAATTAACGGCATGAGAAAATTCAAGCGAATCATCACTAATATGGTTGAGTACAATACTCAGCAAAACGGGATCGCGCTCTAATATCCCTTCTTTAAATGCTGGAGGCTCTATGAACCCAAGCCTTCAAGATACAAAAAATCGAAGAACTATTAGCAATGTAGACAAGGGGAAGAGAACTACTCAACATGAAAATTTATAATTAAAACATCTGTTACCTACGATGCTTTGATTCCAAGCCATACAGTTATTCGCTCTAGCTGCATTCTTGGCCTTGAAGTCTTATTAGTTGATGGCAAGACTTCCGTCTCCAAAAAGCCAATGCATTTCTTGAGCAAAGGCTGCAATGGTTCCAAATCTGCTGCTGTCCTATACATAAATAGAATAAGAACCAAAATCCACAACACAAGGCCATGAAGTGAAAAATAAATTTTTAAATGAATAATAGAATATAGATTGACAAGAACTTTGAGGCCCCAATATCAGTGAGAATAGCGTTTGTCTGTTCTTTAATCAGCAAATTAACCCACACCAACCTCAATTATTTAAGACACCATGGCACCACCATCACTCATTCTCCAGCCAAGACACCATGGCACCATAAAAATAACATGAGGTCATCTTATTCGAGCATAGACAAGTTATTAGTTTCTTCTGACTGGGATGAGAAATTCTCCCATAGTCGTGTTTACCTTTGGTTGTCTCAGATTATGTTCCTCTAGTGTTTGATAGATATCATGTGCCTGACCAAGATGGGGGAAATGGGAGAGGAAGAACAGGTCCACCTCCCACCCAACCGTGACTCCTAGCTATAGGTTAGCAAGAAACTTGTATTTAAAGGAGACTTGAGAGGTGTTGGGAAATCAGTTTCAAGGACAGTCATATGAGTTAAGGAAGTGAGTGCTCTGTCTTGTTGGCGGTACTTATAATTTATCCGAGCGAAAAAGCGAACATAGAGACTTAAATTCCAAAATCAAGACGTACAGCAGCAGCGGAGGAAAATAAATAGAACCAAAAATTGAGAACCCCTGGTTAAAGTTTAGGGCTCAAAAGTTTTTTATAAATCACAAAGTGGAAAATACGCACATTAGAACAAATCAAATTCAGAAGATTCAGATAGAGGGTAAGAAATCACAACAATAGGGGATACAAGGGAAGGAAGAGTCAACACTAAAAAATATTCTCAAGTGATTAGAAGTGGAAAGTGTATACAACAAGTGGAGGGTGTGGACTGCGTGGAGCTCCATTGGTTAGGTGAAACAGAGTATGAGTGGTCAAAAACCTGTTTAGAAAGAGGATATGATACATTTCCCAAAAGAACTTGGGATAAACCTCCAAGACCCCATAGGTTTTCCTTCGCTTTCTTCAATAATGTTGGGAAGTTATTAAAGAATATCTTCTGGCAGTAGTTGGTTTTCTATGAGCGTCATTCTTTGGAGAGAATTCTAAACCAAACTTTATAGCCTTATGTCTTAGTTTTCCTAAGGAGTCAGGTGGTTCTTTATGTGTTCGGGTGGTTCTTTATGTGTTCCTTGCTGCAAATGACTGCACAGATGCTAGAGCTACGAAAGCATTGTCTGTTTGGGTATGTAGAAAAAGCTAGATGTTAAAAAAGCTTATGATATAATCAATTGGGATTTCTTTATCTATCTTACGATTCGGAATGAAATGGAGAAATCGGATTAATACTTCTATTTGAAGAGCTAAGTATTTAGTCTTGGTAAATGTATCGAGTTCTAGGGGTTACCTTCTATCCCCACTATTTTTCACAATGGTGATGGAAGCATTTGGAATATTTATGGACTGAAAGGGTTAGGCAGATCTTATTTCAGGATTTCCACCTGGGTACAGTGGAGTTGAGGATGCCGTGGAGTCTTATTTTCCATTTGAAGATGACACTATTATTTTGTACTGGTGAGGTCCAATTGAGGCATCTAGAGAAAGATGGTGCCTTTATATTTTCAACCGTGCAAAGTTCAAATAATAAATTTCTCTCATAAATGAATACATGTAGCCTCACCATTTACTCAATCAAGGATGTTACCAAATTGGAGTTTTGGTTGGTAATTTGGGGGTTGTGGAGTGGATTGTTGTACTTAAGGTCTTCCTTTATGCTCTAACTACATGTATAAATCTGCTTTGCGCTCCGGTTGTGGAAAGACTCTAAAAGAGATTATCGGGATGAAATTTTCAGAACTGTTCTAAAAGGGGCTGATTACTGTTGCTTAAACGTACTATTAATACTCTTCCCGCTTATTTTATGTCACTGGGATCATTCCAGTGTCGGTTGGCCAAAAGACTAGAAAAAATTCAGAAGGATTTTCTGTGGGAAGGTAATTGGTGGGATAAGAGGTACCACTTTTTTAATTGGAATATCCTTGCTCACCCATTATAAAGGTTTCGTAACGAGAAAGACGGTTTGGAGGAGAATTCTAGTGGTGCAATATTGGGGGTGGCAATTTTAGAAATTAACATGATATATAATACTCATGTTGGGACTTTGTGACACAAAGTCATTTTCGTGTTAAAATATTAACTCAATTCAGTCGTGTTAGTTGATCTTTAACTTGCATTATATGTATCCTGTTGTGTTTAGCTTAGTGTAAAAATAATAAATTGTGTTTCCAATTAAGCCAAAAAGGAAGGTGTTCGTCACGTCATCTCGTGTTTCGAGCGGATCATGTTCGTGTCGAGTAGAAAAATCACTAAGTTATGTTGTGTAGTGATGTTTTGTATCCTAATAGTCACCGTGTCATGTTGGACCAAAACAAGAACTGACACTCATATTCAATATGGTAGCAAAGAAAAAGACAAGTCCCAAGAGGAGTCTCTAAGTCCCACAGGGTAGATGAATGGGAAGGCATAAAGGTTAGCAAGAGTTTGTTTACCATTTTAGGCTTGTCCTGGGAGATGGCACTAGGATTAAAGTTTAGGTGGATTAAGGGTGTGATGAGAGCCCTCTCAAATTGACACTTTATAATGTCTATATGATGTGGCCTCTTTTGTTCCAAAGTTTCATAGAGAACGGCTGAGAGCATGACATGATTGAAAAAAAAATTCGAGGGGGGGGGGGGGGAGATTATGGAGTTGATTAAAAAGGCTTCAGGGAGGATACTGTCTATTGAATCAAGGAGAAGGCCAGAAAATTATTAATTTAGTAATGCTGCCTTTTATATCCCTTCGGATCTGGTGCATCATTTCCTCAAATACTCATTTGGATGAGACTGATCCCCCAAACCCCACTGACTACCATTTTTATAGGGGAAGGTGGATTGGGTGTTTTTCTTAATAACAAGCAATGAAAACTCGCAAAAGAAGAAGAAAATTTATATAAATTTTTGTTTCATGTGCAGGTGCTCAAAAAACACATTAGTTTATGCACCCGCGTGTTTTCGGATTGTGAAACTTATTTTTGGTCTCTAGAGAATTCTCTGAGTGATGCTTAATAAAATTCACATTTTCTCTCTGAGGCTAGCGTGTGTGGCCCCTTATCCGTGTCTTCTTTTTGTGTATTTGTCTTGAAAAGACCCAAATGTAAATGAGAACCATGCAAAGTAATAGTACGTCATCCTTAAATGTTGGTTGGGAAGATCCCCTCCAAGCTTGGAGGTAAGCATTTTAAACTTTTGGCTAACTTCTGATTGGCCTGATATTTTCAATTGTAATTATTTCTATAGTAGCTCTTTGTTTATGTATGAGTACTCCCTGGCTCAAAAAAATACAACTAAATCTCAAGCTCTTTCAACTTATTTGACACCAAGAAAATAGTACCTCAATTTCCCCACGTATCCAGCTAGGCGTAAACCAATGGAGCGGGCCCTTCTGTTTTTAAGAAAAAGTAATGCATAAACACCCTGAAAAAAGAACAGGCTAACTTCATTAAGGAAATGGAATGGAGCCTAAGACCAATTAAGTGCCAACATAAATGAATGATCAGGAGTCTTTACCGGGTACCGTTGTTGTCCAACCAAAGTCAATTCATGAGAGTCATCAACTGCTTTAATGAATATTTGAAACTCTGTTGCTAAGGATTGATTGTCCAACAAGACAGGGAACGTCAAAACCTATATAACTCGACATAAAACCAGAATATTAAATGACCAACTAAAATCAACAAAAAATATGAATAAAACCACTAGGTTGGAATAAAAAAAATCAATCCCACAAACTCTGCAACTATTTTCACACGTAGATAAATATTAAACTGGCCATCCATGGAAGCTTGGTGACTTGCTATGTATATTATGAAAATAGCAGCTCAAGAGTTCAATGATAGTGTTGTGGTAATGGTGATTTAGAATCTGAAGTGTTTTATAATTTCTCTTTAAAAGTAATAAAGAAGAGGTATATGTATATATAAACACAAAAATGGGGTGAAAACATAGATGTGTTGAACAAAAACCACATACATGTAGTTATTAATCACTTTTACGACCACAATATAAAGAAAAAATAATGCAAGGTAATGCCGTACATATACATGCACTTCATTGTTAATATGGAAATAAGGATAAATAAGAGAATACAAAGTTATATTAATTTCAGGTAGAATTGAGATCCTATGACCTTCCAATGGATCATCAGGGTGATGACATTCAACTAGTGGCCAGAGGAAGAGATTTAGTAGAGGCAATGTTTATGGAGCTGGAGACGTCACATGACTTTTTGAGTTCCTACTCCAGATAAGAAAAATAAAACCAAATCCTTAAGATTAGTTTATTCAAGTTCTAGTGGTCCGTTAGGACCAAACTAAGTTCGTTCTGCATGCCAATACTAGATAAGTGTCAAATCAAAGTTAGGGGAGCTTGTGGATGAAACAGGGATAGCCATGATTTGATCTGCTACATTCAATGGAAAACCAGGTGGAAGGAGGAGGGAGGAGTCAAACCATTGAGAGAAACATTTAGACCTGAGACAAGGTTTATATTATAGTTACGGAAACTTGAGGAAGGGATTCTATCCAAGGAGAGTAGCCATCTATCATCCAACACATTGATAGAGTTCCCTCATACCACTTCCTACCTCAAACCTTCAAGAGGCATCTCTCTTCACCCTAGAACGCAAGCTGAAATTCTTGAAGGAGAAGCGCTAATTTGTGCTTCTAGGAAATTGGAAAAGGATTTAATGTTCTTAACAGGTAAAAGAATTATGCTATGTGCTATCCTCCATGCTAATTTAGCCAATAATCCTTGGTTAAAAGCTTTAATATCCATGAAACTAAAACCTCCACGAGACATTGGAGAAAATGGTTTGCCATAATTTTTGAAGAATCTTGCAAGCCAAAACCTACACATTGTAGAACTAAATTTGTTGTGAAGATAAATAGGGAAGGAGAAGTAAGTTATCGTGTAGCAAGGGATACGCTTGGCTGACCAATTTTATCAATTTCTCTCTCCCCGCATTTAGAAAGTTGGGATTGCTTCCAACTTTGATTTTTTATTTGGAAACTCTTTCCACGTTTAGGCTGTGCATTTCACTTTAGACCTTCTCCATATAGCGGGGCGGGGCCTAATTCCATGAAAGGAACAATTTCAATAAGCATATGAGTATATGAGGTAAGCTTCGACAGGAAGTAAAATTTTTCGAAAACATAATGCTCCCGTAGCTGGTAGCCTAATTTGATGGGCCTCAAATAGGTTGAAATACATGGTCCGGACGGAATCCTACCCAGTTATTGAAGAAAATTAAGAATTCATCTTCATTAAACCAGATTAAGGTAGAAAGACACATGCAACTCACACACAAAACTTATTCTGAAAATTCCATTGTAGGTATAAGGGTTCCCAAAATCTATTATAAATATTCATCTGAACACATCTCCCGAATCCTAGATCAATTGTGTACTTATAATACTAAAAAAGGATTAAAATAAAAGGAAGCAAGACAATATAGTGTGGCATCCCTACACTCATCAACCTCAATGGCAACAACAGAACTTAAAGAAAGCATAAAATATAACAAGGTCTTGGTTGGGGACCACTTATTCCAAACTAATTCTCTTCTTTAGTTTGTTTTACTGAAGAATTGATTCAAATGCATAGGTTGTTTGAGGAGACCCCACCTTTCACTTGTAATTTTTTACCTTTTCTTCTAATTAAATTTATTTCCAATTAAATAATAAACTAGGTCTACATATAGTAATCCTTATCATTGAACCTCTCAAATGATCATATGACTTAACTCTACGCATATCAAACTAGCACTTCAACTAAGAAAATCAATTTTCAACTACATAATAAATGCCAACCCTATAAATAAATAAATTACATGGTAACAAACTTCAGAACTAGAAGAAATATAAATCTAAGACTAAAGAGTAATAACATAATACCTCAAACATGACACCAACAATTTCATCAGCGTAACGTATAGGTTCACACTCTCCCTGTGTTATTCTTCTGTTAATCTCTTTCAAGTGCTGAGTGACCCGTTCTTCATCAAGACTCTGCAAAACATCAAGAAGAGGCCCGATGGAACTCACATCATACTCCATAGTGTACATCTCTTGGGCTTGATGGTACTGACAAATGCATTGCGTGCATTTTTGCAGTTCCTCAGAAATCCTCTTCCATAAAATCTTGAGAGGAGAATCATGTCGTTCATCTTTATAATAATTGTACAATGTCTCCATAAGGGGTCCAATCAAATCCCAAGAGCCACACCAAATGTGAGTTTCTTTTGGAAAATTTATTAAGAATTTGAATGCATCAGAGAACCTGAAAGCAAACAAAGAATAAATTATTCTATTACACAACGAGAAGATATTTGAACTATTGATAGATAAATATACAATAATGGCCAATAATTTTCATACAAAAGATTGATTTAAGGTTTTCAAAAAAATTATGCATAGATATATTGGTGTTGACTAATACTTGAGGAGTAGCTATAATTATGTGTTGTAAACACGGGGGAAATACTCACAACAACAACATAACTTCAAAAATTAAGGTCGCTCTCGTTCACTAATTCTAATAGGTATAGTG
The DNA here is from genome assembly GCA_949130495.1 of Sambucus nigra. Lineage (NCBI taxonomy): Eukaryota > Viridiplantae > Streptophyta > Magnoliopsida > Dipsacales > Adoxaceae > Sambucus > Sambucus nigra. The sequence continues at coordinate 1,293,433 of OX422224.1, forward strand.
ATTACAATGGTTGCAAAGGACTTATCTATAGGCTAAGTTAATATTCCAAAGGGAATGTTAAAATACAAATCGAAGTAAAAAAATTATTATATTCCACATAATACAAATATGCCCTTCGGACCTCTCGTATGTCATCATGTATTACTCCCTAAGTCCCATATTAATAGTTTCCGTTTGTAAGTGAAACGTTTTAAGAAAAGTTTTTATTTTTCCAAATTTATCCACTGAAAAATGATGAATGCCTTTGAATGTAAGACATACACTCTGATCATTGCTCTCTTATGGTTAATCTCGCCTAATATTATATGTTATTTCTACAAACATGACTATTAATTCGGGACGGACTAGATAGGAAAGCATGGCTATCGATTTGGGACAGAAGAAGCAGTGTTCTAAAAGGCGCACACATGCGTCGCAAATGCGTGCATATGCGTCGCAAATGTGCGCATATGCTTGATGCTTTTTAGAAACGCAACGCATTAGGGGTATGCATGGGAAAATGCGGGGTCAATGATTTTAAAGGCAGTCAACATGCGCAATGCATGCATAGACGCGCAATGCACGCATAATGCATTTTTTTAAAAAGCAAAACTACGTCGTTTTACATGTTTTAAAAAACATTATAATTTTTTTTCTCATGTATTAAGTTGAGAAAACAGGGACATAAAAAAGGGTGCCCCAATCAAAAAATTAAAAAACAAAAGAGCCAATCTCTGTTTTTAATAAAGAAAAGCAGAGATCAAAAAATCAAACAAAAACAAATAATTAACAAGCCAAAAAAACGTGTTCTGGGAAAACCCTAAAATAAAAACACCTTTGTCCATTCTCTGCTTAAGCTCCCACCAATCAATGCTTAAGCTACCTTCCTTTAGAAACAAACCCATCTGGCCTATCTCTGCTTTTATACCGCTGATCTCTGCTTTTACCCCAAAACAAGTAAGTTTCTGATTTCTTTATTATTTCTTATTTTACATCTTATCTCTGCTTTTACATTGTAATGTTTCGAATCACCAAGAAAACATTTACCTTGTATACTGCACCAAAACCTCCCTAGCTGAGTTTATTAGCTGAATCAAAGTTTTTTGTTGCATTTATCACCTTCTTAAAAGAGAACAATGGTAGTTCATTTGATTTAATAAACGACATCTCACGTTTACTGTTCTTCAATGTTCTAAATCACCATCCTATTTAAAAAATCAATTTATTTTAACCTCTTTCAGTAAATAGTAAATACAAATACTTTTTTTTAGGAATACAAAGTATATGCAATGTATATTTTATGCTTAAGAAATACAATGTATATGCAAGTTATGCTTATATTTCTACTTTTATTATTTTACAAACGTGGGTATAATTAAAAAAATATAAAAAATAGGCAAAACGCCTTTTCATGCATATGCTTTGCAGCGCGCCTATGCTCCTAATGCTTGATACTTGACCTTCACGCATCGATCACGCATCGCGCCTTTTAGAACCTTGGGAATAAGTATAAAATTTTTTACTTGCATTATTCAAGAATAAGATAAGTCTCATCGTTCCTAATCAATACACTATAGCATAGGAGCAAGAAGAAAAAAAATGTTATGCTGCTTTGAACAATGCAGTTCGCATGTTTGGATAATTCATCTTGTGTTGTAATATAGAAAACTCAGTTTAGAGTCAATGGGAAAAACGTCTTTTTCAATATTCAATAGGAAAGGAGAAAAATGGATATACATGTATATATATTGATGTGTACAGGTCCCAGATTTATTTGCATTTTCTATTTATTTTATTTTAGGTCAGAGAGTGGCATTATCTCTTAAAGTCTTTAAATTATCCTCTTTAGTATTTTTACCTTTTTAGGCTTAGCTTGACTAGCAATCTAAGGTGTTGTTCGATTTTACCTCTTAAGTTTGAATCTCAACCATTCAGATTTAAGAGGTATCAAATAGTGTTTTTTTAATAATCAAGAGGTTAATAGCTATATTTGCCCTTGAATGATTAAGAGGTAGAGTTACCTTCAATATACATTCATTAAGAGGTATTCAGATATAAAAACAAACATATTTTTCAGATTTAGATTTCAGATTTAGAATTTAGATTTCAAATTTCAGATTCAGATTTCAAATGAAAAAACAACTGCAACCTAAGTCTTTCCTATAAATAAGGCCATTGGCATCCTTTTGTTTACACTTCACATTTTGAGAGATGAATTAGCGATATTTCTTGGGCTATTGGCCTCTAAACATTATGTGTTGTTGTGTAGTTAGTAATTTACGCTTTCGCCCTATAGCAAGAATAGTTCAGGATTTAGAATTGAAACAAAAAACACATTGCTTGTCAAATCTTCACTATGGTGGATCAACGTTATTAATGGACATGCATGTATATATATGTATAGCAAGGGTGTAGGTTGTGGTCCCTCCCTTCTAAAATTACTTAGCATACGAACCCTCTTTATAATACATTGTTAGATTACAAAATACTCCCTTCGTCCCAACCAACGAGTCCATAGTCTTTTTTCGTATAGATTAAGAGGTCATTTGTTTTTGCCTCTTAAGTCTGAATCTGCATTGCTTGTCAAATCTTCATCATGTTGCATCAACGTTATATATATATATATATATATATATATATATATATATATATATAATAATAATAGTAATAATAAAGGAGGAGGGCTTTTTTGGTCTCTCCCAACTAACAGTTGAGATTAAATTTGATGAGTTTGGTTTTTGTCAACTAATGGTTGGGATTACATGGAATGGGTTTGAATCTAACGGTTCAAAACTAGCCATGTGTTGATATTAAAAGTTTGAGATATCATACCTCGATCCATGTGCTCTGAAAACCCATTTATCACTCTACCCCGACGACTAACTCAACAATACCTCTATCTTCTCTCTCCTCAAGAAGCGAAAGAAGCAGATCATAAGTGTAGAAGTGAAAAAACTACACCACTTTCCCAATAGACCGAACAGAGCAAATATTAGGAGAAGATCAAAGGTACCGATTCTCTCTCTCTCTCTCTCTCTCTCTCTCTCTCTCTCTCTCTCTCTCAGCTTCTCTCTCTATTTGTGTGTCCCCATTCGATTTTATCATCTTCCATAACAAAGCTGGAAACTGAAGTAGTTGTGCCAACACAAAAGTTTTGGCAAAAAGCTCAAGTAATCGTGCACAAGAATTTTAACATGCTGCCCTCTCATCTGCAAGTTAGGTATAATCCCGTCAACCAGTGGCCTCTTTTGATTATGAGGTACCACTTCGGATACAATTATCCATTTCTTGACCCTTAACGCAAAATGGATCCCTAATACAAGGGATATCTAAGAAGTTAGAGTCTTTTTTTTTCTTTCAGAATATGTGGTTGTATATATGGGTATCTTTTAGTTTAAAACATGGGGGTTTTGAATTTATGGATGTTTGAATAGGTTCAATCGAAATTGTTGTGATTTGACATTATTATGTTGTTATTCAGATATAGAGAGGATTTGAGAGAGTTATTGAATCTTTTTTCCCTTGCACAATATTTTTGTTCGTAATGTAAATAGTGTACTTTTACTTTATGATTTATAGATTCTTTGTTTTACCTTAATGTAAGAAAAAATTAATATAAAAGTTGCATTTTGTATTAACTCAATGTATCGCACTTAATACAAAAGTTACAATTTTTACACTTACACTTTAAGTTTTTGCCCAAGGCATTTTAGTTTGTCAATCTCATTAGTTGTCCTCGAAAAATCATCTATTTTTATCTAATCATTTTTAGTTTGGTTGTTGATAATAATGTATCCTGCTCTACTCTCCATTTTTTTTAGTTTGGTTTTAGACTAGATTAATCAAAGAATGTGATCATCTTGGTTGATGAGGTTTGAAGTTAAGAATAAAAATGGTATGTTGAGGTTCTTTTTCAATGTCGTTTACTGTATGCTTTGATAGAATTAAAATGGTATGATTTTATAATGAATTTCCCATCTTTTATAGGTGTGGACATTTTTCTTCTTCATTTTCAGATTTTCGAAGAGCGAGTGAAGAAAGTCATTGTTGACGTTATTTTCTTTTACGAAAAGTAGATGTTTTATTGGGTTTTAAAGCACAAGAATTGAAACAAATCAAGTCCGAATATATACTAGGGTTAGCGCACATTGAAGTTTTTATATTCTCCAACAAATAATTGTGCAAATGTGTTTTAAATATGGGAAATTTATCAATGATCGAGAATTGTCAACCTTTCTCCCACGCTTCTTTCAGGTTATGACATGATCGTCAATATGTTGGGGAATCTAAGTGAAGATATCGCACAAGACGATGCCTTTTAGACGGTGGTGATTTGTTTGTTCTTGCCCCTGATAGTTCGCAGACTTCAATCCCCGTGATCTGTGATTTTCTCGAAAGTACAATGATCAAGAAGCCATCTACTTCGTTTATCAGACTGAACACCAAATCAATCATGCCCCAGTTATCTTCACAGAAACCTTAGGTTGGCTCAACCATTGCAGAACCTATTTGAGTCGAGCATTTCCAAGATCTAATTCAAATTTTTTCTTATGTAGTGGAAATGCCTTAAAATCTGAAGTTTTACGCTTAAGGGAAGAAATGTTCTTAGTGGATGCAGGACCTGAGACCCCCAGAATTTGTATGCAAGATGAGCCTACAGGAGTGCTAAGTTATTTTCAATATATGTACTTGATGGAAATGGGTCCTTTTTAGGGTTTTATTACTCATTTATTTTCTTTTGTATATTCTTTCATTTTATTGTTGTATTTTCCTTTATTTGGTTATTATATTTAGAGGTAAGGAGTAGTAATGGTAATTTTTGTAATTAGGGCCTTAACTTGGAGTCTAAGCTACTTCTCTCCTTTAAATACCCACTTATAAGTCTCATTTAAGGTAGACTTGAATTTTGAATTAGAAAAGATTATTTCTCTCTCTAAAGTGGTGTTTAGATAATTTTAGGAGCATTTGGACGAGTGGCTTATGTCAAATTGGTACCAGAGCGGGACGTGCTCCACATTGATGTTGGTGTATCGATGTATTTTTTTTATCAAAATTGTACGCTACTCGCAATGGCTCCAAGAAAATCCAAACAACACAATCAAGAGATTCAAGAATGGAGGCACATGATCGAACAATAAAAACATGCCCTAGCCCTAACCCAAGAACTCAACCAAAAACTTGTTACCCTCATCCAACTAATCTCCCCCAACGCCCAAAATCCTAACCCTTTAAACCCTAAGCAGCCCCACCCATGCTGCCCCTGCCTACAGCCCACCTCCATTCGATCTCCTCCCCAACCCCTAAAAACTGCATCCTCAGACCCTAGATCCCTTGCCTTGGGCGGCTTCCCGCCACCTAAATCTCATGTCTCCGCCACCTCTGCCCTGACCCCACACCCCCCCTCCACCTGTGACACCCCATTTAATTAAATACCGGGTAGCTACTCCTTTATTAAATTAATTCAAAATGCCAAGTTGGTTCAGTTAATAGCATCACTATCGAAAACATTTTAATAATTACTAACCACCTAGTATTTAAAAAGTAAGTGCCAAATTTTAAGTTAAGTCTGATTAACATGCAATAATGAAAACATAAATCCATTCACCATAACTAAGTAATGAAATATCCAACAATAATAAATAGAAGTCCGGAGGAAAACTCCTCACCACAATCCCACAACTGAAGAATAAAATGACAAGTCTGAACCCTGAATAATTACATGCCAAAAATCTGAATAACTGAAATAAATGAAATGTCTAAAAGGAATGGGCGACATGCCCTACAACTGATAAAATACTGAATATGGAGTCAAAGTAGATGAAGCGTCTATTAGCAAAGTCATGTAGCTTCCACAAACAGCTACAGCTCGTCACCTGTATGAGAATCTTAAGCATGGTGTCCTTGTGGCTGGGCACCTAAAATGGTTTTTACAAAATAGATTTGAAAGCAAATGGGTCAGAGCCCGAAAGTGGAAATCATTTTAAAAACTGCAAGTGTTTTAATAACATTAAAACATTAAATGCAAAATACATGTTAGGACGTGCACTCACATGAAATTCTCACCTCTCGACTACATGTGCACTTCTAACGTACATTACCCATCTAAATGACACATATATCTAACCAAAACGTAATAAGTTCTACCTCTTACTACTCGATTCCCATATTACATTCTAACGTTACAAAAGAATAGGGGGCTTTACTTAAACTCAGATTCTCAATATGTAATACATTTCACTATCAGTTAACCCGTTATGTTTTCTCAACACCTTACCATAATTATATTTACAATATTAACATAAAAGTTCCCATTAATTAAGTGTATATTATTCACGTCATAAATATACAATACAAGCACCCCGAGAACTAGCTGCGGTGCACACATACTCTGCTATCCATCCCGGTACATCACGTACATAAGGATCACATATTCCGAATCTCTCAGGAATAGTTCACAGATAACAATATCACAAATAATGGAGGCGAACATAGTCACATCACATGGGTCACGCACATACCTGCGCTCCCACGATCAGCAGACTTATTAACATCCCAATAAGTCCTTCTCTGACCTATGTTCATCGAGGTAACCAGTCTAAATCCGGGCAACACAAGGATTAGAGGGCCCTAAGCGAACGCAAACCTCCCGTGATAGCAAGTATGGTAGGTATGTCATACACATAAAATCAATACATATACTAAGTATGCACACGTCTTAGTAATCACCATAATATATTGGTACATATCTCTTCTCGTACTGACATATAATACTACACCATTTAAATGTTCCCGGTTAAGGTAATTAATTAGGCCGTCAATAGCTCACATCGTAATAGACACTCACGTCCTATTTCATATTTTCCCTTAGGTTCAAACTACACTTCTACGTTTGACTCCTCATAATATCCCAAACATCCCAAATATATCAATTACTCATCAAGGAAAGGCTATCTCTACCTATACACAAGGTTACGGGGCACTCGGGATCAAACCAGGCTAAAAAGCCTAAACTGTCAACTTGTTCGAAGTCTCGTTCGAACAAGGTTGTTCGAACAAGGCTTCGTTCGAATGAACTAAGTCTTCTAACGAGATCTCGTTCGAACGAAGTGGGCTTTCTAACGAGATCTCATTCGAACGAACCCATCGAACGAACTTCACCTTCGTTAGAAGTCAATGGTCAACTCGTTAGAAGCTCGTTCGAACGGGCAGGTCTTCTAACGAGCGACCAGATTCGAGCCCAGATTTTCTACTTTCGTTTTTCAAGTTTCTCTACACGTCAATTCTCATCCAAACATTAATATAACGATTGTTTAAGGTTCCTAAACGTCCCTAAACATCCTTAGGTCACATATTAACGTGTTTGGGCGTGTTAATTCATCATAACATCATTCAAATGTTAAATCTCTACATATTTTCCCCAAATTCTAAAACATGAACCCTAGAATTTATGAATCATGAGACGTCAGTATTGGTGGAGAGGGATGAAGAAAGATATTGCCGTGTTTGTTTCTAAATGCGCCACTTGTCAGCTAGTAAAAGTGGATCATCAGAGACCGGCAGGACTTCTACAGCCATTGGAGGTCCCGATGTGGATGTGGGAGAGCATATCCATGGATTTTATCACGGGTTTGCCTACGTCACACAGAGGTCACGACTCCATTTGGGTAATTGTGGACAGGTTGACAAAGGTCGCTCATTTTCTACCCGTAAGGACTGACTACACTACGGGACAGTATGCCCAGCTCTTTATTGCTGAAATAGTGAGACTTCACGGTGTGCCCCTTAATATCGTGTCTGACAGAGACAAGATATTTATTTCACGGTTTTGGGAGAGTTTTCAAGAAGCCATGGGCACGGAATTGCGGTTGAGTACGGCATATCACCCGCAGACCGATGGGCAAACCGAGCGTACAAACCAGATGTTGGAGGACATGTTGCATATGTGCATCATTGATTTCGGGGGTGGATGGGAGCAATATCTTCCACTGGTGGAGTTTGCTTACAACAACTCCTACCAGTTCACCATTGGCATGGCTCCATTTGAGGCGTTGTACGGTAGACCTTGTCGTTCCCCAGCATGTTGGTTGGAGGTGGGGGACAACAAACTACTTGGGCCGGAAGTAATTCAAGATACTTCGGCGAGGATAGAATTGATACGGAGTCGCATTCGGGTAGCTCAGGATCGGCAGAAGAGCTATGCTGATGCGAAGAGGTTCTTCAGGGAATTCCAAGTGGGGGACCAGGTTTTACTCAGAGTATCTCCTATGAAGGGGATTATGCGATTTGGGAAGAAGGGGAAGTTGGCACCGAGATATGTGGGACCATTCCCTATCATCGAGCGGATTGGGTCTGTTGCATATAGACTTGGGTTACCGGAGCATTTGCATCGGATTCATGATGTGTTTCATATTTCCTCGCTAAGGAAATATCTTAGAGATAATTTGGCTCATTCTCACATTGCTTTGGAGGACATAGATCTCCAACCGGATAGCTCCTACGAGGAGGGGCCGATTGCTATTCTGGACCGAAGTGAGCGGAAACTGCGGTCAAAGATAGTTCCGTTAGTGCGTGTTCAGTGGCGACATCATAATGTCGAAGAGTCCACATGGGAGCGCGAAGATGAGATGCGCGAACGTTATCCAGATTTGTTCTTACCAGGTACTTTCTAGTTCCGAATTTCGGGATGAAATTCTGTTATTAGGGGGGAAGTATGTAATACCCCGTATTTTTGTGATATTTAATTATGGATTAATTGAATTAAATGTGTATTAATTGAAAATTAATCCGGATGAAAATACTAGCGAGATGCAAGTTGGTATTTGATTTTAATGAGTATATATGGCTATATATGAATATTGAATTATGAAATTTGTCGTGAGATTTAAATACGGCAATTTGGAAATTTTGTTGAGACGCGTGTGACAGTCGCGTCAGGAATATATTAATTTCAATTAAAAAGTGAATTTTATTTCTATTAACCGTATGGTCATTTTGAGTGCGCCAACGCGTCCGGAAGGGTCGAAATAGTCAGAAAACACTAGCCGGGGGTTTAGTTTGGGTCCCGGGGCATTTTTAGGCCATACCGACAACGTAAAAGGGTAGTTTGGTAATTTTGAATTTTTGGGAATTAAAACCAACGAAAATTAGTATTAAAAATCTGATTTGGTAATTACCCACTAAACCCACTAATAACCTAATGGGCTACGGGGGTTATTGGAATTAGTTCCAAAAAGTTTCCTAAGGCAAACCCTAGCCACCATTGTCACCTTGGAGAAGAAGACTTGTAGAGAGAGAGAGAGAGAGAGGAGAATTCTGCAGAGAGAGAGAATCATTCATCAATTCGACATCAAAATCAGAGATATTCATAAGGCAAGTGGTTTAATTTCATTAGTTGCAGAGAATGCTTCTTCCATGCGTAGGAAATTGGTAAAATTGTATTGTTTTTGGGAGATTGATGAAAACCCATTTAATTGGATTTTGAAACTTGTATTTTGATGAGAAATTGCATGTAGAATTGTATGTAGGTGATTAATCTGATGATAATATATTTTTGGATGAAACAAAAACGGATTTAATTAGGTTCATTGGGGATTTAAGAATTTCTAGGGTTCATGTTCTTGAAATTGGGGAAAAATGTATAGATTTGATATTTGGATGATGTTTAGAATGAATTAACCCCACAAAACACATTAGTATGTGACCTAAGTATGTTTAGGAATGATTAGAAACCTTGAACAATTGTTGGATTGATGTTTAGATTAGATTATAGAGGAAGAAAAGTTGGAAAAATGAAATAAGGAAAATCTGGGCTCGAAACTGGCCTCTCGTTAGAAGACCTGCCCAGGTCGTTCGAACGAACTCGTTCGAACGAGCTTCTAACGAGTTGACCTTTGACTTCTAACGAGGGTGATGTTCGTTCGATGCCTTTCGTTCGAACGAGATCTCGTTAGAAAGCCCACTTCGTTCAAACGAACTCTCGTTCGAACAGCCTCGTTCGAACGAGACTTCTAACGAGCTGACAGTTTAGGCTTTTTAGCCTGTTTTGATCCCGAGTGTCCCGTAACCTTGTTTATATGTAGAGATAACACTTTCTTGATGATTAATTGATATATTTGGGATATAATGAGGAGTAAAACCTAGAAGTATGATTTGAACCAAATGGGAATTATGGGTTAGGACGTGAGTGCCTATTACGATGCGGGAACAATCGACGGCTTGAATAATTATATTAACCGGGGTTATGTAAATTGTGTAATATTATGAATTGGTATGAGAATGAGAAGTGTACCACAAATAAACTATGGTGATTACTAAGATGTGTGCATACTTAGTATATGTATACGATTTTATGTGTATGACATACCTACAATACTTGCTATCACGGGAGGTTTACGTTCGCTTAGGGCCTTCTAATCCTTGTGTTGCCCGGATTTAGATTGGTACCTCGAGGACATAGGTCAGAGAAGGACTTATTGGGATGTTAATAAGTCTGCTAATCGTGGGAGCGTAGGTATGTGTGTGACCCATGTGATGTGACTGTGTTCGCCTCCATTGTTTATGATTGTTGTTATCTGAACGATTCCTGAGAGATTCGAAATGCGTGATCCTTATGTACGTAATGTACCGGGATTGATAGCAGAGTATGTGTGCGCCGCAGCTTAGTCTCGGGGTTCTTGTAATGAATATTTATGACTTGAATAATATACACTTAAATAATGAGAACTTTCATGTTGGTATTGTGAGTATAATTATGGTAATGTTTTGAGAACATATAACATGATAACTGGTAATGAATGGTGTTGCTAATAATTGAGAATCCGAGTTTAAGTAAAGCCCTATATTTATTTGTTAGCGCTAGAATGCGTAATTAGAATCGAGTAGTAAGGGGTAGAACTTATTACGGTTTGGGTAGTTATGTATATCACTTAGATGGGTGCTATTCGTTAGGAGTGCACAATTAGTTGAGAGGTAAGTATTTCATGTGAGTGCATGTCCTAACATGTATTTTGCATTCTTTTCTTTAATGTCATTAAAACACTTGCTATTTTTAAATACTCTCCACTTTCGGGCTCTGACCCGTTTGCTTTCAAATCTATCTTTTTGTAAAAATCATTTTAGGTGCCCAGCCACAAGGACACCATGCTTAGGATTCTCATTCCGGTGACGAGCTGTAGCTGTTGTGGAAGTTACAGGACTTTGCTCATAGACGCTTCATCTATCTTGATTCTATATTCAGCGTTTATCAGTTGTAGGGCATGTCGCCCATTTCTATTAGAAACATTTCCTATTTCATATTTTCAGACTTTTGGCATGTAATTAATTCAGGATACATTGTTTTACTTACTTCAGTTGTGGGATTGTTGTGAGGAGTTTTCCTCCGGTCTTATTATTTTGTTGGTTACTCTATTATTTCGTTATGTGAATGGATTATGTTGTTCTTCCATTATTCTTTTATTGCATGTTAATCCAGACTTAATTTAAAATTTGGCAAACTACTTTTTAAATACTAGGTGGTTAGAAATCATTAAAATGTTTTCGACAGTGATGCTATTAACTGAACCAACTTGGCATTTTGTATTGATTTAATAAAGGAGTAGCTACCCGGTATTTAATTAGTCGGGGTGTCACAAAATTCTAATAGAGAAAATAAATTTATGTGAACAATTAGTAAAAGTTTTATGTGTGATGGGTGTAATTTTTTATATATAATTATAGAAATATATAAAGATGGGGTGACATGATTTAATTTTACATTGAAAGCTACAGAGCGTATAAAAAAATGTTCAATCCTAAATGAGAGAGAGCATGACTAAAGACATTAATGGTTGATATATGCAAAGTTTGTTCTTCCCAACCCCACATCGCTAGGGCATAAAAAACCACCCCACTACATCTCTTTAAATATGGGGAACTAGCCCCATGCTTTTTACAACTAAGTTAAGATATGACTTTTGGTTGCACTAGCTTTTGTCAGTAGGAATCGTCCTTGAAGTACTGATTGTAATAAGTAGCTTTTGCATCTATTATTTACTACAAAAACAGTTCAAAGTTTGCTATGTACGAATTTGATTTATTTGATTCACGAATTCAATTTCTACAATTCGAGGATTAGTCAACGACTCGCCCCGAATACGTGAAGTCGCGATTTGAGTGCACAGACGACACGGTACCCTAGAGAATTAGGGCACTAAGCTCCATATCCTTTTTCGTATAGGTTAAGAGATTGTTTATTTTTTGTATTAATGGATATACATGTATATCTATAGCAAGGGTGTGGATTGTGGTCCCTCCCTTCTAAAAATATTTAGGATACGGTCCCTCCTTGTAATACATTATTATATTACAAAATACTCCCTCCGTCCCAAATAACGAGTCCATATCCTTTTTTCGTATAGATTGTTAAAGTGTATATTTTATAGAGGTGACGTCGGTCATTAATGAACATCTATTTGGTAGGTTAAAAAATTGTTATATTAATAATTAATGTTTGACACCCCGCCTAATTAAATACCGGGCGATCACTCCTTTATTAAATTAAAATCAAGGTGAACAGTTGGTCCATTCTTAGCATCACTGTCGAAAAATACTTTTCTAATTTTAACACCCTAAATAATTAAGCTAAGTGTCAAAACCATTTAGACATTACTTTCCAATTTTTTTTTAAACCCAACATTTAAAACTTTGCATAATTCACAATTAAATAGTCACACCACAACTATCCTGGAACATACGATCCAAATAATCAAACATTCAACTAATTGAATCCAACATTTAATACTTTAAATGAAAACATCCTGACAATAATAAATCCCAAAGTGAAAATACTCAAATAAACAAATCACAATATCCGATAGATAACTGAATAATGGAAAAGGGCGACACATGCCCAACTGAATAAATAGTGCTATAAATGGAATCAAGAAATGAGGTCGTCTAAGCAAGAGGCCTGCAACTCCCACCTAAGCTGCAGCGCGTTCCTTCCAAAGGATCCTATGCAAGACGCCCATGTGGCTGGGCACCTGTAATATATACATATATATACAAGAGAGAAAAGAAAATGGAAACGGGTCAGAGCCCGATTGTAAAAATTATTTAAAATTTGTTTAGCAAGTATTTAAAATGTTTACAGGACAATTCAACAACATATTAGTGCGACACTCCCTTGAGAAATTCTCACCTTTCTTCTAATGTGCACACCTATCGCACTAATCTTCCCAACGGTTTAACTTATCTTATCTTAGGTCGCTCGTAAGATTTAATACTGACAAATTCAATTGTTTAAGAGGTAAATTTCTTTTAACAACAAAGTTCTCATTTAAACCTTATTTACTCATAAAGTTTCTCAGTAACATACTATACTTCTCAAACACTTAATTTTCCCAAATTGAAATAATTATTCATTTTCTTACTTACCATAAACACAGTAGGTAATTCCCAAATTTCAGAATTTAATATATATACATTAAATACTCATATAATATATATATTCCAACAACACCCCACATAAAAATTATTGTGCGGGCATACTCTGCTATCCAGTCCCCGTATCACTCGTACTAAGGGGAATACACGTTCAGAATCACTCTCGAACTGTATTAATACAAACACAAACAATATTGAGGTGAAGCATAGAGTCCCGGTCTCTAAGAGGTCAGCACATGCCCCCACGTCTCTTAGGTCGTCTGACTATTTCGATTAGCCAGTACCAAAGGATCTCTATCCTCTAGGGTAGGAGTCAATATCCCCCATAAAGGTCCCATCGAGATAAGACTGTCCCAGCGCGGTAACCTCAGGGATAGCAAGTAGCGCGGGCATGGTTTTCACACGTATATAGTATATGCATAAACACAGTCATATAATATACTACTATTACCATATCAATTTAGGTTCATCTCATCACCCAAAATTATGAATTTTATCCTTACTTCTCATTATTTAGTTACCACGTATAACGGTCCATATCTTAATTTAAATTGTGGGATTTTCCCAACATATCAAGTGATACTCGTAAATTTCTATCCTCCCAAGTGTAATTTCAGTAGGTACTCATTTATTTTCTAACGTAAGTATCTTACGCGTCTCCTTCTTTAATACATATTCACATCATCCCTTATATGTAAACATCCCCGAAAATGTGAATCTCGTCATACATTAAAGGTTTCATATTTTTAATAAGTCCTACTGGTCTTCTACACCTCCCAAAATATTTTAATAAGGATATCCAAAGATTATTTCTTATTTACATTGAATTCAACTATTTAGAGGGAAAAATATGAGTCTGCCAGGAGGGGTCGATCGATCGATGGCAGGGGCTCGATTGATCGAGGCGTCGATCGATCGGCACTCCTGGTTCGATCGATCGATCAAACAGGTATGGCGAATTCTGCAGATTTACAGTTACGGGTTTTATCATCCAACATCAACCAAATCCAAATTTTTCACACCCAAACTCCCAGAAATTTGTACTACAAACATTATAAACCTAAATTAAACATATTCTACGTAAAGCATGCGAATTTTCATCAATATCCATGGATTAATAGGACAAAACCTATATCAATCTCAAGAACCCTAGAAATTTATTTAACTTTGTTCTAATCAGTCTTTTTCCATAATTTCTACTTCTAATCCATCATAAATCCGTGGTTAAACCTCTACATATGAAGGGGATTTCCAGATTATCATTCATATCATTACTACATGTAATTTTTCTATCTCCAACATGGGTTTTCTTCTATGAAACTCATCCTAATCATCCCTAGACTAACAGGAATGATGCATTAACGAAATTAAGAAAGATAAATACTTTCCTGGAGATTTTTGGTCTTTGATTTGTGGGAGAAAAAGGTGTGGTTGTGATCCCCTTCGCGCGATCTACAATTTGCCGGCGACGGCGGTGCAACCGGATGGGTTTTTAGCCTAAAACACCTTGGCATGCTCTCTCCTTCCTTCTCTAATGGTCATAACTTGTATTTAGTTGTGTTAACCCTAGAAGACAACCTTAGGCATCTGATTTAACCTTTGCAAATTCGTGGGTTTAATTACCCAAAATTACATAATGTCCAAAATGCCCTCCCGGGGTATTAATTAAGCCAAAAAATGCCCCGAGACCCAAACTAAACCCCCGGGTACACTTTTCTGACTATCTCAACCATTCCGGACACTTTGGCGCACTCAAAATGACCATACGAGTGACTTATCATTTATTCACTTTTATTAATCAATATTTAGTCCCGACACGACACAGGCGCGTCCCGACTTATAATTTCCAAAATTGTCATTTTATTCACTCGTGACATTTAATAGAACCAATATCATATATTACTTTGCTCATTAGTAATATTCAACAAGTTTCCCATACTTACTAACTCACATCACGTTAGTAATTATAAAAATTTAATTAATTTCTGGATTTATACTAAATTAATAACTCACATTAAATTTCATAAATCCCCAAATTTAGAAAGAAAAAAGTTACGGGGTATTACATACTTCCCCCTAATAACAGAATTTCGTCCCGAAATTCGAAAAATAAGGCATACCTGGTAAGAATAAATCTGGGTATCTCTCGCGCATATCTGCCTCGCGCTCCCAGGTGGATTCCTCCACATTATGATGCTCCCACTGGACTCGTACAAGTGGAACTACCTTTGACCTCAATCTCCTCTAGCTATGGTCTAGGATAGCCACTGGTCTCTCCTCGTAAGAGTTTTCGGGCTGTAAGTATATCTCATCTATTGCGATGTGGGTGTGAGCCATGTCATCCCGAAGGTATCGTCTCAACGATGAGATGTGGAATACATCGTGAATGCGATGTAAATGCTCTGGCAGTCCCAATCTGTATGCCACCGGCCCAACCCTCTCGATAATGGGAAATGGTCCCACGTAACTCGGGGCCAATTTCCCTTTCTTCTCGAACCTTAGCACTCCTTTCATAGGAGATACACGTAGTAACACTTGGTCCTCCACATTAAACTCTCGGAAGAACCGTTTCGCATCGGCGTAGCTTTTCTGCCTGTCCTGGGCTACTCGAATGAGACTCCTGATCATCTAAATCCTCGCGAAGGTTTCCTGAATCACCTCTGGTCCTAGAAACTTGTTTTCCCCCACCTCTAACCAACAAGTTGGGGAACGACAAGGCCTGCCATACAAAGCCTCGAATGGAGCCATGCCAATCGTGAACTGATAAGAGTTATTATAAGCGAACTCTACCAGTGGAAGATGTGGCTCCCAACCTCCTCCAAAATCAAGAAAACACATGCGTAGCATATCCTCCAACATCTGATTAGTACGCTCTGTCTGTCCATCTGTCTGTGGGTGATAAGTTGAACTCAACCTCAACTCAGTACCCATAGCCTCCTGAAAGCTTTCCCAGAAATGCGACACGAAAATCTTGTCTCTATCTGACACAATATTCAGGGGCACCCCATATAATATGACAATCTCAGCATTGAACAACTGAGCATACTGACCCGTGGTATAATCTGTTCGAACCGACAGAAAATGAGCCACCTTGGTCAAACAGTCCACAATCACCCAGATGGAGTCGTGGCCCCGCTGTGATATAGGCAACCATGTAATAAAATCCATGGAAATACTCTCCCACTTCCATGCGGGTATTTCCAATGGCTGAAGCAACCCTGACGGTTTTTAATGGTCTACCTTTACCAGCTGGCGGGTAGAACACTTGGACATGAACTCAGTAATATCCTTTTTCATCCCACTCTACCAGTATTGCAGCCTCATATCCTGATACATCTTATCTCCCCCAGGATGTACTGCAAATTGGGACCCGTGAGACTGAGTCATCACTGCATGACGCATGTCTGCTCCTTCTGGAACCACCAATCTCCCATTGAACCTCAATCCCCCATCAGAACTAATAGAATAGGAGTCAGCACCCTCGGCTAAAAGTCGTACAATCTGCTCCTAGCAAAATGGGTCTGCGGTCTGTGCCTGTATCACCCTCGTAACAATCTCGGGTGTCACTGTCATGACAGATATGAAGGAACGGGCTACTGCGTCGTGGCGACCCAACTCTTTCCACTTTGCTTTCCAGACGTCCGCTACATCATCTACCGGTCTTCGGCTCAATGCATCAGCAACTATGTTGGCCTTCCTCGGATGGTATTGTATATCGAACTGATAGTCCTTTACAAACTCTAACCACCTGCGCTGACGCATATTCAGTTCTCGCTGAGTGAACAGGTACTGTAGTGACTTGTGGTCTGTGAACAAGTGAAATTTCTCTCCCAATAAATAGTGCCTCCAAATCCTTAATGCAAAAATGACCACTGCTAACTCAAGGTCGTGGGTAGGGTAATTCTTCTCATACGGCTTAAGCTTGTGGGAGGCAAAAGCTATAGCCTTCTCCTCTTACTGAAGTACTCCCCCAAGTCCTCGTAAGGAAGCATCGGTGTAAACCAGGTACTCCACGCCCGACATAGGTAAAGCAAGGACCGGTGCTGAAGTAATCTTGTCTTTCAGCTCGTCGAAAGCCAATTTTGCAAGCATCATCCCAAACATATGGAACCCCTTTGCGAGTCAGGTTCGTCAATGGCCCTGCTATTTTGGAGAACCCTCGAATGAATCTCCTGTAGTATCTCGCTAATCCCAAGAAACTACGCACTTCCATCGGTGTTGTGGGCTGTCCCCACTCCCTCATGCTAACACTTTACTCGGGTCAACTGCTATGCCCTGCTCAGAAACAACATGCCCCAAGAACTATACTTCCCGCAACCAGAATCCGCACTTCTCATACTTAGCATACAGCTGATGCTCTCGTAGAGTCTAAAGAACCTGCCTCAAGTGCTCGGCACGCTCCTCCTCGGAGTGTGAATATATCAAAATGCCATCTATGAAGACGATGACAAAATGATCTAAGAACTCTCTGAACACTCGGTTCATCAAGTCCATGAATACGGCTGGAGCATTTTTTAGGCCAAATGGCATCACTCTGAACTCATAGGACCCATATCTCATCAACAAAGCAGTCTTTGAAACATCCTACTCCCTAATACGTAGCTGATGGTACCCCGACCTCAGATCTATCTTTAAAAAGAAAGTTGCTCCCCTCAGCTGATCGAACAGATCATCATTTCGAGGAAACGGATATTTGTTTCGTATCGTGACCTTGTTCAGTTCTCGGTAGTCCACACATAGCCTCAGCGAACCATCTCTCTTTTTCACAAACAAAACTGGAGCACCCCAAGGTGAGGTACTCCTGCGAATGAAGCCCTGA
This sequence comes from Sambucus nigra, assembly GCA_949130495.1. Lineage (NCBI taxonomy): Eukaryota > Viridiplantae > Streptophyta > Magnoliopsida > Dipsacales > Adoxaceae > Sambucus > Sambucus nigra. The sequence continues at coordinate 1,311,653 of OX422224.1, forward strand.
CCTAATAGCTTCTCTATCTAATCTCGTAACTCTCGCATCTCCGTCGGAGCCATACGGTATGGAGCGCGTGCTATAAGTCTAGTATCCGGTAATAAATCTATGATAAATTCTATCTCTCGACTGGGGGGTAGGCCTGGTATCTCCTGAAATACATCAGAATACTCACGTATAACTGGGATCGAGTCTAAGGGAATCACAACCTCCTTATAGGTATCCTCCTCTATGTAATACAAATGAGCGGTCGAGCCTCCCTCTGGGCGAGGCATCGCCACTACAAACATCTCTTGCCCCGGAATGGCAAAGATAATACTCCCACCAAAATAATCTATCATGGCTCTGTAAGCTGCGAGCCAATCCATACCGATAATAACATCGTGCTCATGCATATCTTAGACTAACATGTCTGCTGGTAATACCAAGCTACCAATCTCTACCCCCACTCCCCAGCATATAAAGAAAATTAGCAACCATTTCCCAATGGTGAGTCTACACACGTCACAGTGCTCTCTGTTGTGGCTAATAACCCTAAGGCCTTCGTAAAATGAGTAGCTATAAAATAGTGCATCGCCCCAGTATCAAATAAAACCCGACCCATAGTACCATGGATAGGAAACATACCCTTAATCGCGGGTGGTGCCTGTGGAGCTGCTGCCTGGTGGACATTATAGACACGTCTGTACTGTAACTGCCCCTACTGCACTAGAGCGGCTGGAATGGCTGGTAGGGCTGGTACCTGAGCTGGGGCTGCGAGGGCGATTGGAAAAAGTGGCCTATGTTGCTCATTACGGGCACCCTACTGCTGTGGGGCCTTATCACCCTCTGGATAATTCTGGCGCTTATATCCATTCTTGTCGCACACAAAACATCATCCTCTGAAATTACCTCCTCTCTGACCCTGCTGACCACGGCCCTGATTGCCGTTACCGCCCCGCCACTGGCCCTGTTGGCCCTAATGAAAAAGTTATTGGCCCTACTGCTGACCCTGCTACTGGCGGTGTTGGCCTTGCTGGCCCTGCTGATTAGGCTAGCCCTGCTGACCAAGCCTATATCCCCCAAATCCCAGCCTGGAATCACCTGATCGGAACCGCTTGGCAGGGTCCCCCTGATGGGAACTCTGCTCATGCTGACGAGTCTGCCCCTGGGATGTCGGTGCTCCACTAGTGCCACTACCCCCTGTCCTGCCCTGCTGGCTGGACTCTCCTGCTCGCTTTCTTCCCTGCAGATGGAAGCGGTGATCCTGGCAGTGTATTAAAGCAGCATTGAGTACATCTGTAAAAGTACTCAGAGACATATTTCCTATAAGGTGCTGACGGATCCTCCAAGATAACCCGTCCACAAACAACATTATCTTCTTACCCTCAGTGGGTACGTCATATGGAACTATAGTGAGAAGTCTCGTGAACTCCTCCTCATACTCAGGAACAGTAGAATTATCCTTCTTCAAGTTCAGTAACTTTCGCCTCATCTCAGTTTGCACGGCGGGTGGAAAATACTTGCGGTCAAATCGCTCCCAGAATAACTGAATCGAAATAGTATCCCTCTCTTCCAAGGTGGTGGTGGACTCCCACCACTGCAAAGCATCCCCCACTAGCTTAAAGTAAGCCAACAATTGTTTTTGCCCGTCCGTGAACTCATACATACACAGATGCCGCTGGATATCTTTCTTCCATTGGCTGACGATGATGATATCTGAACTACCCAAGAACTCAGGGGGATGCGCCTTCTGAAAGGCATCCCTAACCCGATCCCATGCTGATGGAAGTTGTTCAGGTACTGGTGCCACTGCCTGAATCTGGGGTGGAGCTTACTGTACTACCGCTAACGCGACATTAACCGCCTGAGCAACAATAGCGGCTACCTCATTAGCATTTATCGTTCCCTGAGCCGGAGCTGCTGGCTGCTCGGCTTGGGCACGCCTATCCTTTGGTGCACGTCTCGGAGGCATCTGAAACGTGAAGAAATTTATTAGTCCACAGTTATTATCAAATCTCAAATAGCTGAAGACGTAATAGTAAAAGCAAGAATACAACAGTCCTAAAATAGGGCTCTATAACAACAATGCTAAGCTGAAAGCGAAATAAGCCGTACAGATCCTAAGGACACTAGAACTTGATGCTCTGATACTACCTGTGACACCGCGCCGAATTAAATACCGGGCGATCACTCCTTTATTAAATTAAAATCAAGGTGAACAATTGGTCCATTCTTAGCATCACTATCGAAAAATACTTTTCCAATTTAAACACCCTAAATAATTAAGCTAAGTGTCAAAACCATTTAGACATTACTTTCAAATTTTTTTTTAAACCCAACATTTAAAAGTTTGCATAATTCACAATTAAATAGTAACACCACAACTATCCTGGAACATACGATCCAAATAATCAAACATTCAACTAATCGAATCCAACATTTAATACTTTAAATGAAAACATCCTCACAATAATAAATCCCAAAGTGTAAATACTGAAATAAACAAATCATAATATCCGATAGATAACTGAATAATGGAAAAGGGCTACACATGCCCAACTGAATAAATAGTGCTAGAAGTGGAATTAAGAAATTAGGTCGTCTAAGCAAGAGGCCTGCAACTCCCACCTAAGCTGCAGCGCGTTCCTTCCAAAGGATCCTATGCAAGATGCCCCTGTGGCTGGGCACCTGTAATATATACATATATATACAAGAGAGAAAAGAAAATGGAAACGGGTCAGAGCCCGATTATAAAAATGATTTAAAATTTGTTTAACAAGTATTTAAAATGTTTACAGGCCAATGCAACAACATATTAGTGCGATACTCCCTTGAGAAATTCTCACCTCTCTTCTAATGTGCACACCTATCGCACTAATCTTCCCAACGGTTTAACTTATCTTATCTTAGGTCGCTCGTAAGATTTAATACTGACAAATTCAATTGTTTAAGAGGTAAATTTCTTTTAACAACAAAGTTCTCATTTAAACCTTATTTACTCATAAAGTTTCTCAGTAACATACTATACTTCTCAAACACTTAATTTTCCCAAATTGAAATAATTGTTCATTTTCTTACTTACCATAAACACAGTAGGTAATTCCTATATATATATATATATATATATATATATATATATATATATATATATATATATATATATATATATATATTCTAACAGCACCCCACATAAAAATTATGGTGCGGGCATACTCTGCTATCCAGTCCCCGTGTCAAACGTACTAAGGGGAATACACGTTCGGAATCACTCTCGAACTGTATTAATACAAACACAAACAATATTCAGGCGAAGCATAGAGTCCGGATCTCTAAGAGGTCCGCACATGCCCCCATGTCTCTTAGGCCGTCTGACTATCGATCTGATTAGCCTGTACCAAAGGATCTCTATCTTCTAGGGTACGAGTCAATATCCCCCATAAAGGTCCCATCGAGATAAGACTGTCCCAGCGCGGTAACCTCAGGGATAGCAAGTAGCGCGGGCATGGTTTTCACACGTATATAGTATATGCATAAACACAGTCATATAATATACTACTATTACCATATCAATTTAGGAACATCTCATCACCCAAAATTATTAATTTTATCGTTAATTCTCATTATTTACTTATCACGTATAACGGTCCATCTCTTAATTTAAATTGTGGGATTTTCCCAACTTATCAAGTGATACTCATAAATTTCTATCTTCCCAAGTGTAATTTCAGTAGGTACTCGTTTATTTTCCAACGTAACTATCTTACGCGTCTCCTTCTTTAATACATAGTCACATCGTCCCTTATATGTAAACATCCTCAAAAATGTGAATCTCGTCATACATTAAAGGTTTCATATTTTTAATAAGTTCTACTGGTCTTCTACAGCTCCCAAAATATTTTAATAAGGATGTCCAAAGATTATTTCTTATTTACATTGAATTCAACTATTTAGAGGGGAAAATATGAGTCTACCAGGAGGGGTCGATCGATCGATGGCAGGGGCTCGATCGATCGATGCGTCGATCGATCGGCACTCCTGGTTCGATCGATCGATCAAACAGGTATGGCGAATTCTGCAGATTTACAGTTACGGGTTCTATCATCCAACCTCAACCAAATCCAAATTTTTCACACCCAAACTCCCAAAAATTCGTACTACAAACATTATAAACCCAAATTAAACATATTCTACGTAAAGCATGCGAATTTTCATTAATATCCATGGATTGATAGGCCAAAACTTATATCAATATCAAGAACCCTGGAAATTTCTTTAACTTTGTTCTAATCAGTCTTTTTCATGAATTTCTACTTCTAATCCATCATAAATCCGTGGTTAAACCTCTACATATGAAGGGGATTTCCAGATTATCATTCATATCATTACTACATGTAATTTTCCTATCTCCAACATGGGTTTTCTTCTATGAAACTCATCCTAAGCATCCCTAGACTAACATGAATGATGCATTAACGAAATTAAGAAAGATAAATACTTTCCTGTAGATTTTTGGTCTCTGATTTGTGGGAGAAAAAGGTGTAGTTATGATCCCCTTCGCACGATCTACAATTTGGCGGCGACGGCGGTGCAACGGGAGGGGTTTTTGGCCTAAAACACCTTGGCATGATCTCTCCTTCCTTCTCTAATTGTCGTCACTTGTCTTTGATTGTGTTAACCCTAGAAGACAAACTTAGGCATCTGATTTAACCTTTGCAAATTCGTGGGTTTAATTATCCAAAATTACAAAATGTCCAAAATGCCCTCCCGGGGTACTAATTAAGCCTCAAAACGCCTCGATACCCAAACTAAACCCCCGGGTACACTTTCCTGACTATATCAGCCCTTACAGACACTTTGGCGCACTCAAAATGACCATACGAGTGAGTTATAATTTATTCACTTTTATTAATCAATATTTAGTCCCGACACGACAGATGCGCGTCCCGACTTATAATTTCCAAAATTATCATTTTATTCACTCGTGATATTTAATAGAACTAATATCATATATTACTTTGCTCATTATCAATATTCAACAAGTTTCCCATACTTACTAACTCACATCACGTTAGTAATTATAAAAATTTAATTAATTTTCGGATTTATATTAAATTAATAACTCACATTAAATTTCATAAACCCCCAAATTTAGAAAGCATAAAATTACGGGGTATTACATAATGTAACAATGAAACTTCACCAAATAGATTTTCTTTTTATTGCTTGTACTTGTTTTTAGTTAATATAACATGTATTGTGATCGAATATGACAAAAATATGTTTTAACATAACATTAATATTTCTAACATGAGTGCTAGGGCTTAATAATTAAAAACAGTTATATTATAGCATAATATGACAAATATAACAAATAATTTAAACAGGAAATAGATTACAAAATTAGTAAGAACAAACCAGTCTTCTTTGAGGAGGCAAAAACGACGACGTTTGAATTGATTAGCCGAAACATCTTGGTCGGCGTCTTCTTCTTCTTCTTCAATGCCTCTCCATCGGTCCAATAACTCTCTTCTCGTAACCAATTTTTCCGCCATTTATGACAATAATAATGTGATACTCATTCAACTAAACTTGTATAATCAATAGTTAGGGTTTAGATGGAATAGTTTGAGAGCAAAGCAAATGGAAAAAAGGAAATGTTAATAAATAAAATGAACATAAATAGAATTTAGAGTTTCCCAAAAATGTATATTTTGTAGAGGTCAAAATTTATATCAAGAATTTGGTCAAGGGCATATTTCAGTGTATATTTGAATTTAGAAGACAATATTGATTTTCATACTTATATATATAGTTATGGTATAATAATATTTATTTATGTGGTTCCTATTCATATTTAGAAGACAATATTGTTATTTGTTTTACTGAAAAAGATATTTATACTTTTACTCGTTCCCACTTAAAACTTACTTACCGTCTTTCTAAAAATAAACATATAATCTCACCCTCACCCTACCCTACCCATCAGAATCCTCGCTTGAACAGTCTGTCGAAGTTCGCACCGAAGACCGTCGGAATCCTTATTGGAGATCATAGGAATTCTCGTTGGAGTGTTTCTCTTTCCCTGTTTCTCTCTCTCTCTCTCTCTCTCTCTCTCTCTCTCTCTCACTCTCTCTCTCTCACTCACTTCGTCTATTTCTTTTCTTTTTCTGGTCCGCACCAGTGGAACCATGGTCAAAGCTGGAGAATAAATTTTTTCGCTGAAAAAATGGAGTTTTCATCGAAAAAATGGAGTTTTGGGTGAAATAGTAATTTATTTGTATTGATTTGCTAATAAAAAAATATCGAATATAGGTGTTGTTTGTTAGATCTCGACAAGTAGATTTCAAATATATAAATTTTATGAATTTTAAATTTGTAGATTTGGAGTTATGGACTTTTTAAGATTTGATGAGTTTTTTTTATGAATTGTCAGATGGTATATTGTCAAAAGATTTGATGAGGTTTTTTATATAAAATTATGTGGGTTGTCGTGTTTTTACACAGTTTTGGGTTGGGTTTGACCTTTCCCCAAAACTCCCAAATTTATATAAGACCCCGCTATGAATAATGTCGACACGGCAGAATGACACCGAGTCGACAAAACCTTACTGAACTATTCCTATTATCTCGGCAAAATGATGACGAATGGAATAAAGCTTTCCTTTTTTTATTTGTAAAATTTGATATTTGTTATGTAATACTAACCCAACCTATCTAAGATGACATGATTTGGGATATAATCGATGGTGATCGTACAAGTCTTTTTCGACACCCGATAAGGGTGGGTGCTAATAGCATACCAGACGTGAACATACCTGATGACCATGCATTCAATGAAATTATCGTTGTGAACGAGGCAGTACCAACGGTGGTTGATCACTAGATAAAGTTCAACACATATGCAATTTTATTATTTTACGTTTGTGAAGACCTCTCGATTTATGTATGTAGATATTTCCTAACCGAATCGCTTTTATGCATTGGGACCAAGAGCGTGACCGAAAAATGAGGGTGGTAATTGTTACATCAAAGTCACAGAATCCATCGCAGGGGAGGAAGGGGAGGTTTATTATGGGTTGCGAAAGGGAGGAGTCTTCCGATCGCATTATTAGAAAGGAACTGAACCACTAAAATCATAAAGGCCCAAGGATGATAGAGACTCATCAACAAGAAAGTGTGATTGCCCATTTTTCATCAAGGATATACCATTAAAGGATGAAAAGTGGAAGGTCAAAATGGTTATTGGTCTCTACAACCACGAGGTTTCCAAGATAGTATTCGAACATTCATATAACAGGAGATTAAGCCGCGGGGAATATGCACTTGCTAAAGATTTAATTGATAATGGAGTTAAGTTGAGATAAGTTTTAAAGACTATAAATAAGAGATCCGGGAATAACTGGTCAACCATGGACACAATTTACAATATTAAGGCCTCGTTAAACTATGAGGATATGGAAGGGGGCCATGATTTAACAACTACTCAAGCTCATTTGGGATAGCCACTATGTCTATTAGATAAATAGCAACCCAAATAGTGACGATTTAAAGGGTTTCTTTTTTGCTCACCCCAAGTCCATTATGCTTGTGAAGTGTTTTACCATACTTGTCTTGATGGATTGCACGTACAGGACCAACCGATTCAACATGCTGCTATTTGAGATGGTTGGAGTGACATTAATGGACATGACATTTTGCATTGCATTTTTTTTCTTGTCTTCGAAAAATGAGGAATGATTTGTATGGGATCATGTTTGAGGATGCTTTGTAATCCTACAAACATGCCTCAAGTAATGATCATGGACCGTCAACAAAGGCGCATCAATGTCATTCGCAGAGTTTTCCCGCGAGTTAGAACGATGATTTACCTATTCCACATTAACAAAAATTTGGAAATGAATTGTGAGAAGCTTGGAATGGCGATGGATGGTTGGAAATACCATCAGGCAGGAGTGATCTTTTGTAGTTGAGAATGAGACTGTGATTCAATTTCTTAATGCGTAGGCCCAATTCAAATTCAATCACACAGCACTCCCTAACGAAATTGACTACATTAAAAAGAATTGGTTTCCGGTTCGCAAAGAGTTCAGTCTACTATGGATGAACGAGATTAAGCACCGTGGAAATTGCACTACCAATAGAGAGAGAGGTGCTCATACTCCGCTGAAAATGATGCTTGGGCCATATAATTGCTCATTTGTTGAGTTGTGAAAGGAAGTTTATGTACTTTTAACTTCTCAAGTGATCAAAATAGAGGTTGATTTTGAGAGTTCTCATAGTCGTAATCGACATAAGCACAACATTCCATAATTTAAGCATTTGTAGGGGCAGGTTTCACATTACGTACTTGACTCACTTGTTAGGGAGATAGATCTAACTGGAGTTGTTGGTGTTAATGAGCATGTGTGTGTTCTTGTATTGTGTTCGGTATTTGGCTTATCATGGGCTCGTGAGATTACGACATACGATACCCGAGGAGAAAGACATATCCCTCTAAGTGCGGTAGATAAGCACTAGAAAAAGCTTAACATTGAGCCGAATTAACCTAAATACAATGAGGTCGACTATGAGCCGTAGATGATTACTTTCAGAAAAATATGTTTAGAGTCGACAATAGATGAACGTAGGGTACTTCTCTTTAAGCTCAATGATCTTACTAGTCCAATCAGTACAAGTTTGTTTGAGCCAAAGCCAATTAATCCTAAGGGTACACCACGTCGTAAAATGGCGTCAGATGAGAAAAAGAACACAACACCAACTAAGCGTTATCCATGTTGCTGGGAACCATCAAGTCACTCAATCACTTATTTACGGAGGCTACACCCCCACGCCCTTTTAATGAAAAAGAAATTAGATATGGGATATGTTGTCAAATGCAAATTGAGATACATGTTTGAACTTTTTATCCTTTTATAGAGAACGTAACGGACGTCACGATAATTATGGGTATAAGGTTATAGCACTCAGACTTGGTTGGGGTGGGTCGATAGTTGATCACTAGATATTCATCTTAATAGACCTTATTCGGGACCTAACTACCATGAAGACTTTTGGTTTACTTTATTTTGGGTAGGTGTTAGGATGTACTTCAAAATTTTGGGGGTCTTGCAACGTGACAAATCATCATGCGATATGAAGGGTTGGTTTGTGGTGCCTGAGATAGCGTACTTGGTCACGCAAGCGTAAAACTATGTCATTGTGGCACTAAGGAAATCGTTGTGCCTCACATTCGACCCTTTTCGTAACACTCTATTACAAGATGAAAAAAAGATTATAACGATGCTAAACGTCACTAACGTGCACTATGTACATGCGACTTAAGGAAAAAAGACCAATCCCACCGATATCACGTATTTGGAATGACCATCATAGCCCTCAAGCTTAAGGATAAAGATTTCTCTTGAATGACTTGATTAGACTTTGTAACTCCATATGTCCGATTAATGTGGTTACATGGGATATGCCAATTGATATCGATTAAAGCTAAAGGACGTTTATGTGTGTACTTATGACTAGATGATGTTGAAATTTTGATTGTATTTTTGGGAGGTTGTTAGTACTTAACTTGTAATCTGTGTCTGAAAAATGTAAAGGGGGTCTGGAATGTAAAGTTGAATGATAACATGAATGTTGAATCAAATGTTGGATGAATACGAAATTAAAATGTTGAATGTTAAATTATATATTTGAATCAAATGTTGGTTGAATGAAAAAAAATATTTTTATAGAAGAGGGACAGTAAGTTTATTAATGAAAAAATGGAAAAAAGCCTTCCATGTGTCTCACATGAAGGAAGGGGGCGTAAAAACCTTACCTTCATGTAAAATAAAGTAAAAGAACTTATCCTACAATAGTCTTATAACAGAATAATGGGCTTATAATCAAAGTTTGTGGCATATACCACTAACACCTTAAAAACAAAAAATAAAACTCAAATTTAAACACATTAGATTAAGAGACCCCATAGTGAGGATTTGTTGAAAGATCTTTGACAGCAAAAGAAACAATATCAAGAGGAGCCTTCCACCACCACTTAACATTATTGTGAAGAAGACCCATGTTTGATAACTTACCAGCCACTGAATGCCCCTCTCTATAGATGTGTGGACATACAAAATCCATTTGAGAAATGTAGAACTTTATAATGAACCATCGAGAATGAAAATACCAAGAAGGATTGTAGGATTTCTCATAAAAGTAATAGCAAATAGAGTTTGAACCATTTTCCAACCATAGCTTTGTCCACTTATATTTCCAAGAAAATTCAATCCCCGTCATTGTAGCAATGAGTTCAACATCAAAAGTTAAATTATCATTAACTTTACAACAGAAAGTTCCTCTCACAAACCCCTACAGTTTCTAAAACACCCGCCAACAATAGCCTCGTTGTTCTAAATAGTCCATATGAATGCACCTTATTCCATCCTTAAATAGTAGGGTGCCATCTCACCTCAATAACTTTATGAGATTTCTGGGCTTTACCTTCGATGCTTAAACTTTGAAGAATCTTCAAATCTTCAACATTGTTATTTATAAAGCCTTTTACCAGAAATTTAATATAACCAATCCATAATTTGAGTTGATGAATAGTGTTGTTATGAGAGGGATGTATGTTCTTGAATATGGACGGATTTTTAAATATCCAAATAAAATCAATAACCCCAATTATAATTGCAAGCTAGATATCTTTAATTAGGGAGCTAAACCCCACATTAATTTCTTGATTACAAATGAGGATTGGAGAACTATATCAAACTTGATGACTAAAATTATGAGAAATCCAGTTTCAAATGGTCATGAGAATTCATTTTACAATGAATGTACCTAGAGATAAGCTGAATGCCTTTAGATTGCAAATGATCCTGAACAACTAATCTTTCATGAAAGAATTTCCAAGAAACCATAGAGACTCTAAGGGGATTATGATTTTTCCACAAAATTTTTTAACCTTCATAATTAGGACTTTTTATTCTAACAAGCTCATAATCATCTTTAAATGATATCATACTAGACTTATATTGAGGCCAAATAAGGTAATCGTTTATGTCATCAACTGGAAGATGGATAGCTTTGATTTTATTCATTGTAGAAGAATACATGGATTAAAAATTGGGGAGTTAAGGCACCATTTTCAATTATCAATGAACTCAACAACTTTGATATTACTATGATATTCTTCTTAACTTAGAGGATCACCAATTTAGTTGTCATGCCAGAAACTGACTTTGTTCGGTTGTTAATAAGCCACGTAACATTTAGTTTGATTATGTTAATGGCTTATTTGTATCTAGGACATATGGAACTTATTTTATAGCAACCTTCATTTCTCATTGATCTAGCATCCATAAACTGAGAGCAAGCTGACTTCATTGTGGAAACATACCAATCCTAGTTAAGAGTACTATATTTGTTCAAAGAAATGAGGTTCCTCGAATTGAGACCTCCTTAATCATAAGGTATATAAGTCTTTTTTTAAATCAACACAGAATAATTTATGACATGATGTAGATCCAGTCCGTAAAAATTTCCCAATCCACTAATGGACTCTATTGAGAAGTATAAAAGGCTATTTTTATACTTTGAAGTTGTATATAAAAATAGACTGGATGACGGGCCTTAACAACTCTATTCTGCCACCTCTTGAGAGCATTTTTCCTTGTCACCCTTTATGTTTGCCCTTGGTTCTATCAACCATGATTTGCAGGTCTCTTCTTCTTAGTTTGTCTCTGAATATAAGAACCCCCAAGTATATTAAATAGCTAAAACCATCTTTGATGCTAAGAGTTGGAATGATATAATCCTTACCACTAATAGCACCTTTACCAATGTAAACTTAACATTTAGCTTTATTAACTTTCTGCCTAGAACTAGTAGCATAAAAATCAAAGAAATGTCATCACCTCTGCAATGCACCATAATGTCATCTGCATAAACAAGATGAGTAGGAGCATTAAACCCTTTTAGGGATGAAATGTGATTGATTTTGCCTTCTTGTACTTTCAAGATAAGAAGCCTACTTAGCACAACTTCAATAATACAAAAGAGGAAAGGGGAAAATGGGTCTCCTTATCTGACCCCTCTAGTATAACTAAAGTATCCAACTGGAGATCCATTGAAAATGATAGATAGTTTAGATGACTTGAGGATAACATCAATAAACTTCATAAATTTATCACAAAATCCAAAATGCAGTGAATGTCATAATAATGAACTTCAACTAATTATGTCAAAAACTTTAAAATGTCAAACTTTATGCCTATATTGCCACTATAAGTTTTGTAGTTCAGAAGATTAAAACTTTTAGAGGCTAAAGATATAGCGTGGGTAATGCTTCTGCCATAAATAAATCCAGTTTGGTTATCAATAAGGAGAGATCCTATAATAGGCTTCATTCTAGTAAAAACAATCTTTGTGATGATTTTGAAGACAAAGTTTGCAAGGGAAATTGGTCTAAAATCACTTTGAGAATTTTCTTCATTCACTTTAAGAATAAGAACAATATAATTTGAATTCAATCCAAGCAGAATCCATCCATACTCAAAGAAACTAATGACTGCTTTACATATATCATTACCAGTAATTATCCAACATGTTTTGAAGAATATTCTTTTAAAGCCATCAAGTCCAGTGGCCGACATTGGATTATAAACTTCACCTATTTTAATCATGAGTGATCAGTCCTTTACTAATATAAACATGAATCTCATTTGGCTCATTGTTAGCATAACTGTCCAAAATCTTTTTAAATTACTAACCACCTGAGTTAAAATAAGTCAATGCCAAATTTTATCTTTCATTAACATAGAGTAATATGTGGAAATAAAGATAATATAAACCACTAACAATAACTGAAGTCTTGAATAACGCAGGATAAAATAAATAGATAATTGTCGAATAAACCATCAGCTCAAAATCCAACATCCAAATCATAAATCTAACTGAAATTAAATAAATCTAAATATGGAGTCTAAAACTAAAAAGAATAAATCCAACTAAAAGTCTAAACTTAATAGGCAATATGCCCAACTAAAATAACTGAATATGAATCCTAGACTAGGAATGAAATAACTGAAGCGTCTACTTAATTCCTGCATGCCTCCACAAGCATTGCAACTACACATTCCTGGAATGAATCATCATGTATGGCGTCCCTGCGGCTGGATACTTAAAATTTTTGAAAATATATTTAATACGGGTCAGATCCCAAAACATTTGAAAAATATTTATCAAGTATTTAAAATGCAATGAGAGCAATTATTATGCACATGTTAGTTCCGCACGCACTTTCTTGAGTTCCTCACCTCTTACCTATGATGCACACCAAACGTCTCCTACTTAAGCCGCCTAGTTATGCTACCTAGTCTAACTAGTCCGAATAAGCATCTATTTAACCATTAATATGCTTAGATCACTCAACCCGTCCATACGATATGCTACTTTAAAATCATAATCAATATTTGCCAAATATTATATTGAACTATTAATTAAGTTTACCTTACTTAAGTTTCTTTAGATGTACACTATATATATCTCATATTACCACACAAGAGTAGAGAAAATAACACGGGTATGTATATATATCACGCTATCTATATATACAACTACAACATCCCTGGAATGAGAATCGCGATGAATGCATACTCTCATATCGAGTCCATGTACCTCACATACCACATCAAGGACTACTGGTTCGGAGTCTTCCTTGAACCATAAATCAAATAAGCACATAATGGAGGCGAATATAGTCCTAAGCCTTTGGGCTACGCACATATTTAACACACCCAAATGATCGGTCAAACAATTATACACTCAAATAATACTCAGCCCTAAGTCCTATGTTCTTGGGCACACATTCAGACCTCATTGGCATTGCCAAGGTGGGTGTAAGGACATAATTTTATAAATGTCCGGGGTAGAATCTAGGAATTTTTTATTTTTCCTAGATCACAATATGTATGTCTGGTACCGCTACATTTGGCAAGTCAACACGATCATCCACGACGGCCTTGATCCGAATCCATGCATCCATCATCTTCACACGTGCATTATGCTTCATGCGACGTGTTGTTCAACTCATTCCCACTACTGCACTTCGCGATATTGGTAAAATGATTTATTGGAGTTGTTAATATTTGCATAAATATTTGGGATTTTTTTTTAGAAAATATTTTTCGAAGTCTGATTGGTTGTTTATCAAAAGCAAAAAAATTTCTAAGTGTAGAAGTGGACCTTCCTCGATCGTCAATCTTGTTCAAATGACATCACTCGATCGTTCGAGCGACAAGAGCATGTCCCACGATCTCGTTCAAACGACATCTCTCTGTCGTTCAAGCAGCATGAGGATGTCGCGCGATCTCGTTCGAGTGACGTCGCCGCCTCAATTTTTATATAAATATATGGGTACTTTCTACACGATTTTCTAAGTTTTTTCGCATACGTTTCGACGATTTGCAGCCCAGAAAATAGACTTCATATTTTAAAGTTTTATGCCTTTTGATTCACAAATCCATTCCCATATATGTGTCTGAATCTTTAAACCTTCAAAGGATTATTTTTACTCATCTGGAGTAACTTGTGGAGAAGCCGACTCTTTTCCATTGCTGACCATCTGGAGTTCTTGCGGGAGATTCCAGCCAACGACATCGGAACCGACACCTGAGAGTATTTCGTATGCCACTCTTATTTTCAGTATAATCCATGAAAACCGTTCTTTACAAATTATAGTGAAAATAAAAAGGTTTTGCCCCTTTGGGGGATTTTTCCTCATTTGTGTGTTTGTTTGTGATTAAATGTTCTTGCATGATCATATTGTCTTCAATCACACCTAGATGCATGTTTTGGGATTTAATTGAAAAAAACTGAGTTTAATTAAATAATTTCTTTGTTAGAAAAAAGCGCACTCTCAAATTGGTATCAAAGCCAATTAAACAATTATACCGTGTAATTTTTCGCAAATTTTTTTTGAGATATTAATTTTCTGAAAAATTGATTTTTGAAAAAGGGCGTGTTCAAAATGGAGAAATTATATAATAAAATCCCAGTTTTTGATGCGACAAATTATGCTTATTGGAAAGCCAGTATGAAATCTGCTCTAAAAGCCATAGATGAAAGAGTTTGGATTTTGGTTGAAAGAGGGTGGACACCTCCCTTCATCACTATTGACAACATGACTACTTTAAAACATGTGACTGAATGGACTGAAGATGAATTTAAATGGTCATCCTTTAACTCTAGGGGTCTTAGTGCTATTTCTGGATCCGTCATTCCTGACTAGTTCTGACGGATAGTGACGTGTACTGCGTCAAAAGAGGCATGGGATATTTTACAACTTACCCATGAAGGAACTAATGCTGTGAAATAATCAAAATTGCAAAACTTAATAACTTAATTTGAAACTATCACCATGCTTGAGTCTGAATGTTTTGATGAATTTTATGCTAGGTTATCTGATATTGTAAACACTATCTTTAATCTTGGTGAACACATTCCTAATGCTAAAGTTCTTAAAAAGATTTTAAGATCACTGCTTAAGCGTTTTATCCCTAAAGTTACTGTGCTAAATTCTATGGGTAATTTAAACACACTTAAATTAGAGGAATTAGTTGGAGACTTACAAACCTTTGAAATTGACATGTTTCCTAAGTCTGTTGAACCAAAAGATAAGGGAATTGCACTTCAAGCCTAGGATAGGAAAAGTGAGGGGTCGGCAAGAAAGAGAGTAGAATTATCTAAAAAAATGGATAAAGAAACGTAAGATTCCGAGCGTGACCTTAATTTAGATGATTTGGCCTTATCTGTAAAAAAATTCAAGAAAATTCTCAATTTCAAGAAAAATGGAAATTTCAAAGAGAAAAAGAATTTTGAGGAAAATAGGTTTGAAAAGAAAAATGAAAAAGATTTTAAAGACCCTCCTAAGCAAGACAGTGAGAGATGTTATGAGTGTGACGTTAAGGGTCATAGATCTTTTGAGTACGCTACTAGGCTAAACAGACTTGCCAAAGAAAAGGGCAAAGTTGTTCTTAATGCTACCCTTAGTGACGAAAGTGAGGTCGAGTCAGTGGACTCTAGAGACGAGTCATCACATGAGTGTAACTTCACCGCATTTATGGCTAGTCATGTGAGTACCTCGAGTGATCCTCACGACGATGAGGATGCTGCTTCACAGAGACACCTCTACAGTGAGAACGAAGTGAGTGAGGGGGAGGATTCTACAAGCGAGAGCGAGAGTGATCTCCAACGCGCCTACGCTGAGTTATGTTCTGAGTCATTTAAAACCAAAAAGTGTAACAAAGCGTTAGTTCTTAGGATCACCGCTTTAAAGGAATATTTAGGAAAAGCGAGAGAGCCTCCACCTGCACTACATTGAGAGAGAGAGAGAGAGAGAGAGAGAGAGAGAGAGAGAGAGAGTCTGCTTGTATTGAGAGAGAAAGTCAGTTTAGAAAGAGAAAGAGAGAGAGAGAGAGAGAGAGAGAGAGAGTTATTTTGAGAAAGAGAAAGAGGACCTAACTAATCAAGTGGCTACTCTTACGAGTGATCTCCATTCCTCCTCGGAGACTCGGAAGAAACTTAAAGACCTTGTATCCCAGCTTACTCATGATATTGAGAGAGCACGGGAAGTCATTGTTCAAATATATGATAGATGTGGAAAGATAGGAAAGATGTTCCTCGGTCCCGCTTTAGGTTTTGGTGATAGGCAGGGAATAGGTTTCGATGGAGCCTCCACATCCCAAATAGCACCTGGATCAGTTCCTGAGTTTACTACAACTCCATATGCCCATTGTCAAAAACCACGAAGGAGAGTTCGACCAAAAAAATCAAACCAAGGTCAGCCTAAGACTGTGTTCTTTTGTACGTACTACAGAAGAAAAGTCCACCTGAGAGAGTATTGCTAGAGTTTGGGTCAGACTTCACGTACATATGCTCCACCACATCATATTGATGATTTTACCAGTCTGAGAGAGCGTGTTGAGTTTTTATCTGCCACTTCACAGAGTTTGATGAAGGAATTCCGATGAATGTCTTTGTCATCAGTGAATGCTTCCCGCAGTCCAGCTAAAACCAACAACAACAAGGGTAAACAAAAGGTTACCACTTCTTCGGTACCTAAGAAAGACGAAAAGGCCCTTATTGTTCATGTCTCTCTCAAAGCACAAAATACCTCACAATGGTATTTCGATAGTGGGTACTCCAGACATATGATCGGTGATGCCTCTTTTTTTACCTACCTAGAGGATTATAAGGAAGGTAGAGTCACCTTTGGAGACAGGAGCAAGTGTAGCATCGTAGGATGAGGTATAGTAAAGATACCAGGATTTCCTAAGCTAGAGAATGTTTTGTACGTCAAAGGTTTGAAAGCAAACCTTCTCAGCATTAGCCAGTTGTGTGACGCTGACTTTGCCATAAAGTTTGATCGAGACGCGTGTAATATCTATAATCAAGCCGATAAACTTTTAGTGCAAGGGATAAGGACATTGGATAATTGCTATGGGACTGTGCCTAAGTCCTTACTTGTCTGTAACAGCGCCACGATCAATCTTATGGATCTGTGACACCAATGTCTAGGTCACATGAACGTTAGAGAATTGACACGATTAGTTAAAAAGGACCTAGTACGTGGCTTACCAACACTTGGAAAGCCAACTTCTGTGGTTTGTGGACTCTGTCAGTTGGGAAAGCAAATCCATAGTCACCATAGGAAGTTGCATTCCATTACCAACTCCCGTGTGCTTGAGTTGATTCACATGAATCTTATGGGTTCTACTCGTACTGAGAGTCTGGGTGGTAAGAGGTATATCCTCGTGATGGTGGATGATTTCTCCAGATATTCGATTGTAGGTTTTCTGAGAAAGAAATCTGATGATGTTGAATTTTTAACGACTAAGTGTCATGTCTTGCAAAACTAATACGGAGTAACTATTAACATAATACGTAGTGACAACGACACAGAATTTAAGTAAGCAAAGGTAGATCTTTAGTGTGATAGCCTTGGGATTAAACATGAGTTTTCAGCCATTAGGACTCCTCAACAAAATAAGATTATTGAGAGGAAGAATAGAAGGATTCAGGAAATGGCTAGATCTATGCTTTTGGGTCATAAGGTTGCTAGGAGATTTTCGGCAGAGGCGATGTCTACCGCGTGCCACACGGTGAATAGGGTTTACCTGCCTCCACAGACAGTTAAAATGCCTTATTAATTGTGGACTGGCAAGAAACCCAACATTGCATATTTTCGTATCTTTGGGAGTAAATGCTACATCATGCGGGATAGAGAGCAATTAGGAAAGTTTGACTCCCGGAGCGATGAGGGAATTTCGCTTGGATATTCATCAAATAGTAGAGCATAAAGGGTTTTCAACCTAAATAACTCTAAGGTTATAAAGTCAATAAACATCACAGTGCAAGATGACGAACCTCCAACGTTTGTAGATCCTAAACTTCAGTGTGAGTATGAGGACTTTTCTGGAAATGATTTACTTGTTCTTTACCCACACCCTGTGGACCCTACTCCTGTGTTGGGGGACACACCTGCTTAGGTTCACAAGATTCATGACCCAGCCTTCATTATAGGCGATCCCACTTTAGGGGTCAAGACTCGTGCTCAGCTAGAGAACGTTGTTATTCATTTTTGCTACACATCCAAAGTCTAGCCCAAGAATCATAAAGAAGCACTCAAGGATGAACACTAGATATCTACTATGCAGGATGAGTTGCTTCAGTTTGAAAAGAATAATGTCTGAGAACTTATCCCCCGACCTAGTGAGACGAATGTGATAGGTACCAGGTGGATTTTTAAGAATAAAATGGATGAAAATGGTACCATAATCTGAAACAAGGCTAGGTTGGTCGCTCAAGGCTACATATAGATAGGGGTTGTAGACTTTGGGGAGACATTTGCTCCTGTTGCGAGGCTTGAGTCCGTCCGCTTACTACTCGCCATCGCATGTCATCTGCGCTTCAAGTTATATCAGATGGATGTCAAGAGTGACTTTTTAAATGGCATTCTACAAAAGGAGGTTTACGTGGAATAACCAAAAGAGTTTGAATACCCTAAGCACTCGAAGCACGTCTACTATCTGAGGAAAGCCTTGTATGGTTTGAAGCAAGCACCCCGTGCTTGGTACGAGAGTCTTACTTCCTATCTCTTAGCCCGTGTCTTTATGAAAGGGGGAGTTGATATAACGTTGTTCGTCAGAAGAGATGACAGTGCTATTTTGGTAGCCTAGGTCGATGTGGACGACATAGTCTTTGGATCCACATGCTCCCAACATGCTCACCACTTTGAGGAGGAGATGAAAAGTGAGTTTGAGATGAGCATGGTAGGTGATCTTACTTTCTTCCTTGGTCTCCAGGTTTGTCAGCTAGAGTATGGGATGTTCATCTCCCAATCCAAGTATGCTAGATACCTAGTGAATAAATTTGGTTTAGACTCCGCTAAGTATGCACGTACACATATGAGTACTTCTACCAAGCTTAGTAAGGACGCTTCAGGAAAGGACGTAGAGCAAACCTTGTATCGGAGTATGATAGGTAGTCTTCTCTACTTGACTTCCAGTCGTCCCAACATAGCCTTTAGTGTTGGAGTTTGTGCGCGATATCAGCCATCCCCTAAAGAGTCACACTTACTCGCTCTTAAACGTATTATCAAATACGTGAGTGGGACTCTCTCCCATGGCATTTGGTATTCCTTTGATACCACTGATCGTTTAGATGCATACTCGGATGTTGACTGGGCTGGGGATACAGATGGATGTAAGAGAACTTCTGGTGGGTGTTTTTTCTTTGGTTCTGCTCTTGTATCTTAGTTGAGCAAGAAGCAAAACTCCATCTCTTTGTCCATTGTGGAGTCTGAGTACATCATCGTAGAAAGTTGCTGCACACAACTTATGTGGATGAAGCAGATGCTAGAGGATTATGGGATATCACAAGACACCATGACCATTTCCTATAATAACACGAGTGCGATACACATATCCCTTAATCCAATCCAGCATTCACGCACAAAGCACATGAGGATACACGAGCACTTTATACGACAATTAGTTAAGGAGAAATTCGTATCCCTGAGTTTCGTACCCACAGACCTTCAGTTAGCCGATATCTTCACGAAACCTCTAGATGCCCTTAGATTCGAGAGTCTTAGGAAGTCTTTAGAAATTTTCACAGTTGACTGAGGGGATGGTCCGTGTCTAGGATAAGATGCATTGTCATGTTCATATCATATGATTCCTACTGCTAGTTTGTATTATATGTATCATTAGTTTTGCTTTTTATTTTTTTTAGAAAAATCCAAAAAGATTTTCTCTTTGTAAAATTTTTAGAAAAGCACAAAAATATTTTTATATTTTATTTACACCTCTTATGGATGAGCATTTAAGATAGCCGAGTCACAACTTTCATTCTATTTATCCATGAGACTGTTTGATAGTGATTTGAGACGCTGCATCATTGCATCCATGTGCTTTACAATGTTTGGAGTCTTTGAGATATGATTAGTGATATATTTCAACATGGTTGGCTCCTTATCTCCTTTATTGCACACATGCACGACTTTATTTGATTAGTGTACTTGTCTACCACATATTGACTTCAGTGTTTCCATCTCAATTTTGTCTATACAACGAACCATATGCGATAAAACTTGATAAGATTGGAAAGCATGTAAAAATCATTTTGGTGAGATTGTGCAGTATTTTAAAATGGGGAAGGGCTGCGAACGGTTCCCAGTTGACCTTTGCGAATACTAAGCCACCGTTAAATCGGACCTAAAAAATTGAGGAATTTTAATTATCCGGGGTCCAAAGAGGTTAAAAGAGCCCGAAAAAATTTAAAGGCAATAAAAATCAATTCATGCCGAATATGGGCTATTAGGTCTCACCATCAATTCTCCAATGTTTGAGAATTTAGAATTACCTCTATTCAAAATATAAATCTGAGGGAGTTTGGTTGGAGATTTTAAATGGGTTTTCACTTCCTTAAAAGTCCTGAAAAAGCCTTAAATCGTTTTGGACATTATTGATGTGGAAATCACTTTGAGCTTTGATTTACCGATTTGATTGAGTCAATTTCTTATAATTCCATCTCTTTACACCTAAGGAAGATGTTGAGTTCATTCGCTAGGAGTATCCGATACTCATCGTGCACATATGTTATGTTTGTATGCATTGATTTTCCTATCAAATTTGCTCACACCCCTATATTTTCACTATCATCGACTTGGTTGTTTTTGTATTTGTTCATGGTGTGATTCTTTGTTGTATATTGTGTGAAAAATTTTGAAAAATTCAAAAATAGAAAGTTTATTACCTTGTGACATTCTCCATTTTCATTTATTTATGCTTCTCATATATGTCTATTTGGGGACATCATAAAATGGGGGAGAATGAATTATGGGGGAGAATGGTTAGTTGGTTGATTTATCAATGATTTTATTACGCTTAATTGATCTTTGATTTTTGCATATCATTATATTTCAAACTACTGCGTGTCACGAGTATCTGCTTTATCTCATGTGTGTAGGCACAAAATTGATGATTATTTGATTGCAGACCCTGATGAGAAAAGATTTGAGAGTTTCTGAAAAGTTGAAGCTGAAGATGTTAAAGTTTGATTGACGATGTGTCAGTTAGTGTTCTCAGTTTGAGGGTTTAATGGGGATATTATCTTATATGTCATTTGCCTAATGGAGATAACATAATTCAGATTTTTTATGTATGTACCGGCATAGACACAGGGGAAGATTTGTAAGGACATAATTTTATAAATGTCCGGGGTAGAATCTAGGAATTTTCTATTTGTCCTAGATCACAGTATGTATGTCTGATATCGCTACATTAGGCACGTCAACACGATCATCCATGACGGCCTTGATCTGAATCCATGCATCCATCATCTTCACACATGCATCATGCTTCATGCGACGTACTTCTCAACTCATTCCCACTACTCCACTTCGCGATATTGGTAAAATGATTTATTGGAGTTGTTTATATTTTCATAAATATTTGGGAATATTTTTACAAAATATATTTCGAAGTCTGATTGGTTGTTTATCAAAAGAAAAAAAAATTCTAAGTGTCGAAGGGGACCTTCCTCGGTCGTTGAACTCGTTCAAATGGCATCGCTTTGTCGTTCGAGCGACAAAAGCATGTCGCACGATTTCGTTCTAATGACATCTCTCTGTCGTTCAAGCGACATAAGGATCTTGCGCGATCTCGTTCGAACGTCGCCGCTGCCTCAATTTTCGTATAAATATCTGGGTACTTTCGGCACGATTTTCTAAGTCTTTTTTGCACACGTTTCCGTGATTTACGGCCCAGAAAACAAACTTCATGTTTTAAGGTTTTATGCCTTTTGATTCACAAATCCTTCCCATATATGTGTGTGAATCTTTAAAACTTCAAAGGATTGTTTTTACTCATCTGGAGTAACTTGTGGAGAAGCCGACTCTTTTCTATTGATGTCTGCGGGAGATTCCAGCCGACGACATCGGAACCGACATCTGAGGGTATTTCGTATGTCACTCTTGTTTTCAGTATAATCCGTGTAAATCGTTCTTTACAAATTATAATGAAAATAAAAAGGTTTTGCCCCTTTAGGGGATTTTTTCTCATTTGTGTGTTTGTTTGTGATTGAATGTTCTTGCGTGATCATATTGTCTTCAATCACACCTAGATGCATGTTTTAGGATTTGATTGAAAAAAGCCGAGTTTAATTAAATAATTTCTTTGTTTGAACAAAAGCACACTCTCAGGGGGATTTCTCACCGCGTGTAACCTTCAATGATAGCAGGCAGCGTAGGTATGCTTACACACATAAAATGCACATAATAGGTATACACACAACTTATAAATATAACCAGTATATTTCTAGCATGTCCCAATTACCCAACGTACTAATGATTTACACCTCGTATTATTTTCTTATTTTCCCGAGTATCACTCTCTACTCGAGGGGTCCTAGTTACCCCTTAAGAAATTTCAGTAGTTAATACGTCACTAACCTACTGGTATTAATTTTGGATTATCATATACGCTTCTCTTAACCCTATTTTCAATTCTCGATACTTAACGTAATCATTTCATTTCATCGGTCCAAATCTCATTTTACCCTCATTAAGACTAAGATGAGCTTTAACTATAGGTTTACTGGTATTCTACAAGTCCTCATATAGTTAATAAACCATTACCAAAGTCCCCCATAATTATTGGTAAAGAAATCTACGTAAGTAAACAAAGACCTCCTTTTTTGTAACTATCGATCAATCAAAAAAATGGATCGATCGATCGATCCATCGATTGATTGATATCCTTTGATCGATCGATCGATCGATCGTGGGCATATCTTTTTCTTCGAAAACATGATTTCTACATTTTTAATCCATTATACCTTCATGAGATCTTCCCAAACTCCCATATGAAGTAATCAATCAACAAATGCATGTGTAGGAATATATTCTAACGTAAACTTGGCATCAAATCTTTAGAGAGTCCTATGGTGACAATTAAACTCAACACAAAATAACAAGCAAAGGAAATCACAAGAATAAATAAAGAACTTGAAAGAATCGCAATTACACACAACACAAGATATACGTGGTTCGATAAGAAGGCCTACGTCCATGGTGGTTCTCTCAGTATTTTATTTCTCTTTACTCCAAAGGAGCATTTACATTTGCATTCCCTTTGCCCCGGGCTGAGGGTTTAATATATACATGTTGTTTTTCGGAGAGTGGGGGTGTTGGACTCCTCCATGTTAGCCCATAACTCCTAGAATATCTCGTAAGAGATTTTAGGGGTTGAATGGGTCATAACCGAATTACTTATGAACGTGGTCTACAGTATTTGGGCCGGACTGAAGCGGGCTACTTATCTGGGCCGAAATTCTTAATCGAGGCACCCACAATTGCCCCTAAAAATTTTGGGTCACAATTTGGGCTCAACAATTTTAAATAATAGCCTTAGTGACATTTTTGTGAATCGCGTGACATCCTGGGATTGAAGTGTCTTTCTTGAATTGATTTTGGTGGGAGATTGCTTAGTTCCCCATGTGTTATGATTAAAAATGTTTAAATCATCTTTGAGAGGTCATTCCTTGAATGTCGCTTCAGATTTCTTTATATTCTCTAGATTTCTCCAAGCTTTCATTGTTTCTTTCTCACTTCTAGGTCTCGTCTTCCATCTTCAAGCTTCTTTCTCATCTTCTCATCATACCTGCTTGCGACTTTGGATTGTCCCAAGCTGATTCTTACTTCATAAGTTCTTCACACTCCTTCTTTTTTTCTTTTTTCTATTGGAATCTTTCATACTCGATATTAGGCTTTCTTCTTTCTAATGACGAAAATAGGCAATAGGTCAATAACTGAGTTTAGGAAGTTCTATAATGTTCCAAACTGGGTAAACATCGAGTGTGCCCCTGTTCCTCATCATGTCAGGGACATTGAGGACAACCATTGGATACATGTTCTTTTGTTGTCCTAGGGGGTCTTACTTTTCCCCCAAATCGCTTATTTTTGCACTTTTTCCAATACTTCTATATAGTTCCTGCACAGTGCTCGCCAAATGTTTGGAAAATTATTTATGGTATGCATAGAATTAATGAGCTTTATGGAACCAATCTAGGGCTTGCTGAAATTTGCTACTGTTACTCTTTTTCTCGAACTAGCTCTGGTCTTATTTACCTCAATGCTGGGAGTCCTGATAGGGTGTTGGTAGTAAATCTACCTGATTCTCATAAAGACTACTAGCATGAGGGGTTTATTGCCAGGAACTGGCAGTTCCCTCCCCAAGCTGAAGAGGAGAGGTACAGGGGACCTGTGATTCCCTTCTATGGGGAGGAGTTCATAGGTAGACATAGCTCTTTATTCTGCTTATTTATTCTCTACTAGTTTATGGTCTCTCTCATATCTTTCTCTTTTTCTTTTTCAGCGAAGGTAAAGAAATCAAAATCTGCTCTTCGTGAGATTCGAGCTTCTGAGCTAGTTAAGGCTTGGAAGATCAGGGATCTCTTAGCTGACGGTGAGCATCCTCAATTAATGTCATTCCTTCTGGAATACAAGAACATTGGGTCCAATTTCATCACTCGACCTATGGATAGCATTCTTGAGCTAGATACCACAGAGGAGGTTACTGCTGACCCAATTCAATTGGACGAGGAGGAAAGCAACTCTGGTGAAGAGAGAGAGGGGGCTAACAGGGGTGGTGCATAAGGTGATTTTATTGAGGAGAGCTCAAGTAGTGAATAAAATTCCATCTCGGAAGGGGATTCAGAGGCTCAGGAGTTATTAGGGGACTTAAGTAGCTCCAGCGAGGAAGGTATGGCTCCTCCAAGGAAAATTTTGATCTAAGAGGATGATCAAGATAATGTCCTGCTTGATCACCGATCGAAGAAGCAAAAATTTAGCAGTGGGGATGTTACCACTGGTTCTCAGACTAATGCTCATGAGTAGGAGAGGAAGAAGGACGAGGAGGCACAGGTGAGAGATAGAGAGAGAAAGAAAGAAGAGGAGAAGAAGAAGGTGGAAGAGAGAAAGAGGATAGAGAGGGAGAAGAAAGAGAGAAAAGGAGAAAAGAGGAGGGAAGAGGCGAGGATAAAGTCGGGGCAGTCACTAGTGCCCGTGTTTGCTCTGTCTGAGGGGGCTTCTGTTGCTCTTACCCCTCAGTTATCTCCGGTGGTGCTTGAGAGGGCAGTGCTTCCAGCTGATCGCCAAAGGTTGAATAACATAGGGACCGACCAATTATCTCTGAAGGCGAGTCAGGGGCTAGCCTTGGTAAGCCTAGTTTTACTCTTCTTTTCTTGAAATGCTCTTCTCGATATTTTCTCTACTAATGTTTTCTTTTTCTCTATAGTTTGTGTATGATTTCACCGTCCTTTACCGCAGCCGCGATGAGCTGGCAAGGAAGAACGCTGAGCTGGACTGGAAAAATGTCGAGATGGAGGCTAGCTTGAAGGCTTCCAGTTCTGCTCAAAAGTCTTCTAGCCTCGCCTTGTCCTGAGCCAATGAAGCAAAGGTGGTGGTGACCAAGGATCTTGAAGAGCTGAGGCAGTCCTATGACTCGGTCTGCACGAGCAAGCTAACTGTGGTTGAGGAGAACAAGGTGCTAGTGGGGAAGGTGAAGAAGGTGTAATCTGAGGCTGCCACCCTCAAGGAGAGCTCGTACAATGCTAGATGGGTCACAGCGTACGAGGATGCTGAGGTTTAGATTGGCTACATTAGCCATCTCAACTTCAAGAAGGGTTGGAACAAGGCTCTGCTTGCTGCTGAGGTGGACATTGACTCCTCACTCTTTGATGAGCATAACCCTGGCCCTAATCCTTTATGGATGAGAGGCCTACTCTGGTTGCCAACGAAGGTGCTCCAGCTGTCCAGGACATTCCTGCTGGTATTCCCCTTGACCAGGGGACAGTGATCGCTCCATCTGAGGGAGGCGTACCTAGGGCCGCCGCAGATAAGGGAAAAAAACTAGTGAGGTTGCTAGCTAGTCTTCTTTAGGGAACTCTTTGTATTTTTGTTGTTAATTCCTCTTGATGATGTACTTTGGACCTTCTCTTAATGAAATGAAATTTAGTTCCCTTCTGCGTACTGATTTATTTTTTCTTAAATGCTTATATGGTTTGTAGCTGATTGATGTTGATGAGTATATACCTTCTACTTCTCAACTATGAAAGATTATGGGCCCCTAATACGAGCAATCAAGTCTGCAAAGCCTTTGTAAGGATCTGCAAGTCTCTTAGGTCGAGAAATCATAACTACAAGGACGCGTCAGATCTCGTCGCCAAGCTGAAGGATAGACTATAGGAGATGGAGGAGATCGGTGCTTCTGTTCAGGGAGAAGTGGATGCTCTAAAGGCTAAGCTTTTGGATGCTTTCGAGGTCAATCAAGTTGGAGAGGTAATCCAGCAAGAGAACGATGCTTTAAGTAGAAAATTCTCGTGACTCAGGGAGAACACACCGAGCATTGCTCCTCGAGTTCTACGTGGTTCCTCTTCGTCGATCGGGCCACGAGCTGGTACTGATGACTAAGGTTCAGCTAGGGAGACTGTCGAGCTTCGAGGTGATGTTTGTCGGGCATATGTGATAGTTGATGGTCTCCAAAGAGATGTTACCTTACTGAGGCATCTATTCAAGAAAGTTCCTCGACGAGTTTGGGTCGATGGTTATGATCAGGGTTGGACAGATGCTCCTACGAGGTTGGGGGAGTTTGAAGAGCTATCCTTTATCAGGGGATGGTTGAGTGCTCTTAGAGAGTTGCGGGTCCCCATGAACTCTGTCCTTTGGTATCGTCATGATATTTTGATAAGCACCCTAAAGTGTATAATTTATACCCCGAATAGACGTACTTTAGTTGCTAATTCTCGGCATTTTGGGTCTTATACACTTAAATGTTCATTGTGGAGGCTTAATTGCAGTTGCGGTATCAAAAACTGTATTTCAAAGCAATTTGTTATTAAAAATGGAGCTAAATACCCAATTCCCTGACCTTACCCGAGCCTAAACCTATCTTAAACCCCGTGTGTGTCTAATTTGTCCCTTTTTATTATTTTTTAGATTTTTAGTTTGAGTCATTTTTATTTTTAGGATTTATTTTCCAATTTTTATATTTCTTTTTATTTAGTATTTTTATTCTATTAGTTTTTAGTTTTAGTTTTATTTTATTTTATTAGGATTAGAATTTTTAGGATTTCATGTATTTTTAGTTTTATTAGATTTTGCATTTTCTTTTTAGGTTTTTTATTTTAAGTTTTATTAAATTTTATTTGTATTTGTATTTTTTTATTTTATTTTTTTTTAGTTTTATTTTTATTTAGTCTTTATTTTATTTTTAGAGTAGGAGTTTAATTTTAAGAGTTTTAGTAGTTTTATTTTTATTTTAGTTTTATTGTATTATTTTTAGGTGTTCAAATTATACACACACACACAAATTTATCCTACACCCAAAACACCCTCACCACGCCAAATCATCCTTACCTTCTTCTTCCCCATCACCCACCTCTTTCTCTCTACTCTCACCAAAACACCATAACCAACAAACAATCTCTCTCTTCTCTCTCACAGCACAAAACCACCATAACCAAACCTTACACCATCCACCTTCATCATCTCACCACCAACAAATAACCAAAAAAATCATCACCACCACTAAAACCTCCATTATCGCCCACCTTTTAAACCCCATGACCCTTCCACCCGGCAACCCCCCTTCACCCGCGAAGCCACGACCCGACCCTCTCTGTCTCCAGCGAACCTTTAACCACCTCCGACCACCTCTGGCGCTATTTCTCCCCTCCTGCCGCCACCATCCACCTGCGTCCTAACCCCCATCTTCCACACCCAATTCCATTCCAAGACACAATGCCCATTTCCCAATTCTCCCAAAATCCACCCACGTCTTTTCTACCTGCTAAAAACCAAAAGCCAATACAAACCCATTATTACCCATGTGCCAAATTTAAAACCTTTTAGCCTTAATACCCAAAATGCCTCCAACTATATCTTTTAACCATTACCCAAAATAACCCTTATACCAAATCAGATTTTATACCCTCATTCTCCCCACTATCATGACCTCACACCCAAACCACATGCACCATCTGTTAATTCCTAAACTAACCCTTACCCACACCTTATACAACCTCTTGCACCTTAATTCTTCCAAAAATACCCCCCATGCTCCATGTGCCTACTATATATTGAAGATGAAGACCCCATATGAATAGAGCTTTTAGAGAGGAAAATTCTAGAGAGAGAATTGTAGAGAAAAATATCATTTGTAAATAGTTTTATTTTATTCTTTTTATTTTTGTTAGATATTTGTGAGATTAAATATTGTAAGAGAGTTAATTGAGTGGATATTTATTTTCAAATCGTTTGGATGCTCAATTAAGTGGTGTATGCTTCAATTTGGAAGAGTAGAGTTCAACTTTCTCAAAGAGATTTGGTTTGCTTGTTCTATTCTCTTCTTTTTTATTTTAGTAGCCTTGATTATTAATTTGTCATATTTCATATCATGTTAGGCTAAAACTCCTTTCAAGGGGTGGGGGTAAAACCCTTATTTGATGTTATTTTATTTTAATTAGTTTAATTGCTTGAAAAGTCCCTTTGAATGTTAATTTTGATCCCTCACCCTTATATTTACGCCTCGAGAGAGGGTAAATGATTTTTGAGAGAAAATCAAAATTCTAGTTATAATACCCATTTTAGATTCGAACTAGAGATAGGGGTTTCTTAAGTGGGGTATTATAACTTGAATTTCAACTCTAAATTTATTTTCTAAGATTGACATAAATTTAAATTGATCGATCCTAGAGGGTGATTAATTAAAAGGAGTGTAGATCTATTTTTCTAGAGTTGTGGGATGTTAAACTTAATATTTTAAAATGTTATTATTAAAATTACATTTTCAACGAGAGTTGATTTGTAGTTTTGATATTAATTTGGGAGAATTTAAATAATTAAATTAATTAATTAGAATAACAAAAATTTGTGGTGTAATCCCACTCCTTGATTGTTCTCACAATTATTTGCCTCACTTTATCTCTTATTTTTAGTTTAAACTTTATTTTTCAATTTTAGTAACTTTCTAGTTAGTTATTTTCATCTCACATTTTAGTTTAGTTTAGTTTAAATCATCATTTGACCCTATTATTTTAATATTGAAAAAGCTAAAAAAATTAGAAAAGTGAAAAAGCACAAAAAGAAAATAAAAAGTGAATTACAATTGAATTTGTCTCTAGCTTACTCCCTAGGAAGTGGATTGATACCCTTAGTTACCTCTACACTTGAGAATGTTTTATTTTGTAGGTATTTGACGATTTTGTAGGAAGTGTAGGATTTTGACTAACTTGGATTTTGTAGGGCTATCAAATTTCACCCTCAACTTTGATGCCGAACCCCTTCAGGAGGGATGATCAGTGAGTCCCCATAAATGCTATCCCAGGGCGGCTATTGGAACCAGATTCAAATAAAGTCAATGAGGAATTAGCTGCTCACCTAGATGATGGCCAAAGAGTGCGAGTAGCTGATTATCTTGCTCGGAGGCTCAATCTTCATTAGTATTTATTTAACCAACATGTGTAACTCTTTGTATATGTAATGATGTAATAAAATGATTATATTTTGGGCGATTCGGCGACTAAACATGTTTTGTGTATTTTTTACTTCATTAATTTTTGTTGGACTATATTAGGCTCTTCTTAGCAGACTAGATTTGATATAGGCAGAGTTGTCTTGTTGAGTGAGTATCCTCCCAGTTCAGTATGCTTATAAGATACCATTCTGTCTCACTTTTCCTTTTAGGTTGTGTCATCACAAATTCTTAGGCCTAAGTGTGGCAATGGCGAGGACACACCTAGCGTTGGATGTTCAATCCAAGCAGTTTTTTTAACCAAGCATTGTTTGGCAACCAGCCTGGGTTGGTCGAGCTGTCTAAGGGTCCCCTGTAGGGTTTCATGTATTTTCAGGGGCAATGCTACGAGGTTATTCGTGTTTGATGACGAAAACCTAAGGAGGCTAATACCCTGTTATTATGTGTTGAGAGGGGATCCTGTTACTTGGAAAAGGTGTATGATGTATACACCCTATTCTAGCACCCCCTAACCTCTCCTTAGGTCCCTAGAACTTCCCTTCATCACAATAAACCTAAGTCATACCCCGGGTAATGACCCAGAGGCCATCGGGCACTCCCAAGCTCCATTTGATCGAAAGTCAAACTCTTCGGCTCAACCGAGACTGAATGAATCCTTGAAGGGAACTGAAACCCTTTTCCAAGGATCCGCCCTGTGCGCAATTCTGACTTACGGTGCGGACGAACGAACCGTTTTCCCACGAAACTTGATCAAGAGGCCACCGGACGCTCTCGGTCTCCATTTGACCAAAGTCAACTCTTCATCTCGACTGAGAGTGAATGAATCTCCAAAGGGCACTGAAACTCCTTTCCAACGGTCCACCCCGTGCGCAATTTTGACTTACGGTACGGACGAACGATCCGTTTTACTCTGAAAAGTCATCAAATTCTTCCATGTCCCTGTTGACCAACATCAACTCCCCAAACTCAGTCAAGCTCTTTGGAATTTTAAAGTACATCTCCTAACCTTTCCAACGGTCCGTCCCGTGCGCGATTCTGACTTACCATGCGGACGAATGATCTATTTGCGTCCGACGATCCCCCGTCCAAAGGACCGACAAACACTTCCGAGAGACATTTAACCCAAAGTCAACTCCCGAACCCGGGAGCAGTCCAAATATTTTCGAAGGTATCTGAAGTACTTTTCTAATGGTTCACCCCATGCGCGATTCGGATCAACGATTTGCGCTCTACAATCGATTTTTCGAAGGAACCTGAAAGAGACTGTCAAACAGCAGGTTCCAAACCCTGCCTATCGGTAGTGTGCCTAAAAACACCTGTCGATTGGCAGGATCAGGACTATGTCGATCTATAATGACCTGGGCCTATAAAAAGGAGGGCCCAACCTCATTGCAAAGGGACACAAAATCTGAAATCCATTCACTCTCAGCGAACTCATAAAACCTCTCTCGAAGTCAGCGTGATTTCCACATCCAAATCGCTTTCCAACCCTCACTTTTCATCATATTTTTCATCAAACTTGGTGAATTAACTACCCTTCATCATCACCCAAGTGCAAGGGCTACTCTCCAACATTCAAGATCAAGCTTAAGATCTTCAAGAAGGTCCAACTTTCTCAAATTCTCCTAAATTCGCATTAGCTTATTTTATTACTTAACACTTTTATTCTCTCCATTTCACACATCCTAATATACTTTTTATTTAGTATTATCGCACATCTCTTATTTTCATATAAATAAAAGCCAAAAAATAAGAAAAAGAAGGTTTGCTAATAAATTCAAAACGGGAATTCTCATTCTTTTCTCACAACTAAAACACTTTTTTTACACACACGCACATATAAGAGAAGTCCCCCGATTGGATTTATGGATTAAATCCCACCCCTCATTTTGCATATGAACTACGTGGACTTTGATACCTTTATAGGCTACATAGGTATCTTGGGGTAAAACGCGAGACTCGAGTCCTATTCCTACTTTTCTCCCATTTCTATTTTCCTATATTCTTTAACTTAATTCTCTTAGATTCTACATACTTGCATATACATATATTTGTTCTTAAGTGGCGTATTATTCTATACTTGTTATCGTTCCGTCATAACGATCAACACTAGGATAATCGCGTAAATCCTATTTTCTAATATTACTTTTGGGATCATTCCTATGGATGACTCGCTTTATCTCTTCCATGATACAAGTCGATGATTCCTATCTCCAGTACATATACACATGCACACAAATCACGGGGAAATAAAGGAAAATATCAATAACCCATGAGAGACCGTAAGGGAGGAATGGGTGCCTAACACCTTATCATTTCGTAACTTATCCTCCGAACCATTTTCGAATCATTTTGGTTTCGTATGTATCAGTATGTCTTTGGATGCTGTCCCTCGGGATGGCTCCCTTTTCTTTTATCTGTTTTGAGTAAAATAGACTGGCGACTCCATCTCTCTACATTTTTCACCTCATCACCGACGCCGATCGAA
The DNA here is from genome assembly GCA_949130495.1 of Sambucus nigra. Taxonomy (NCBI): domain Eukaryota; kingdom Viridiplantae; phylum Streptophyta; class Magnoliopsida; order Dipsacales; family Adoxaceae; genus Sambucus; species Sambucus nigra. The sequence goes on from OX422224.1 coordinate 1,344,194, forward strand.
GCCCTCCCGAGAGGGATGTGTAGGACCAAGATCCTCTCGATAATAAGACCCACTCTTCTTCGTCTCTCCCGCCATGTGGATCGAGGATGGCCACCGTGGCAAATCTGCTGGGGACTTTCTTTTGAGGGCTAAACTCTATTTTACATGGGTGTTATATTTGCTTATATTTTCCCCCATTTTACATGTTCCCCTTTTCCATGTGTACCTCATGCCTATGCTTCTATTCACACACTTGTAGAAGATTCTCCATGTAAACTTCATGCCACGTGCACCTAGGACCACATATGTCCACATATTGCACGCATCACCCATCTATACTTGATATACCATTGGTACTTGTACTTTACTCCCCGTTTGGCATAATCAAGAAACATACTCTCACCATTAGATACTAATAAGAGAATGATGTATGATTCATATGACATCACCAAAGAGCATCGGTATTGACCAAATTTTATCCAGTAACTAGTGAGTGACTTCGTGATGGGCGCTGGTCCAGAAGGGCACAGTTAGCCTATGCGATATGACTCTCACCTTAAATTGGCCAAGTACCTTCGACGTATATCGAACGGTTCCCTCGCATCGTACCGCTTTATCTAAGTCATGACGGGAGGCATATTATAGTGAACTCATTCACGTACTCACACATACCGTCCCCATGAGGTATATAGTCAGGTAATTCACGTACACTCAGGTATATCAAATGGCTTGTCCACACCTACCGATTTCCCTCAAAAGCAAAGACGTATATCTTGGAAGTCACGCCAAAGGGGGGAACCCTTTACGATTCACCCAACCAAGTACATACCCACATATAGGTGTCAAGCTTAGGAGACACAAGTTAGATTGCTGATTTTAACCCGAAACTCTACCGTAATTTCGGGCCGGTCTGCCGCCAAAATTTTCGCGCATTTTTAAAATGGGACCCTGCCCGTGAGCCTGGTTACAAGTCCAACCATAGCTTTGCATATGTTACAAACCCAACTTTTCCAGGCTCGGGTCCCGTCCGACATTTCATTTTTGCATTTAGGAGAATTTAATACAAGTGAGAACATAATAATTATAATAATCATGCTGAGACCTGTCTCCCAAAATATTTCTTCCCTTTTTTTTATCAAAAATCCAAAAACATTTCTCCCTTCTTTATTAAAAATCCACAAACATTTCTTCTTTCTTTATCAAAAATCCAAAAACATTTTGTCTTTCAATCTCAAAAAGGAAAAAATGTAAAAAATATTTTCATCCTTTTTTCTCCAAAAATAAATTCCATTTTACGCCTTCTCAGGTCGATCGCACGCCCTTGGCCTGACTCCTTATTAGCTTCGGTCTTTCGTCAAATCACCCCAGAGTTCTGTTTGTTCCCCTGCTACATCTTTTGAGTCCTATATCCATACACTTTCTATAGTGAACACGGATCAAGTACCAGTTGTGCAACCAGATCTGACGAAAGTTTTAGCTCAGCTCGTGTCCAAGATTGACAACCTCCAGACTGAGGTCTAAGAGATGCAACGAAAATAGGTTCCTGTTCCTTAAGATCCCGAGGCCATATTCCCTCGTGCTCTGGGTCCACTCGAGCCTATCTGGGTTCCCGAAGAGTATCATCACACTCCACGTGCCCCTTCTGGTAATGGGCCACCGCCTTCTCAGCTTCCTATACCGAACCTTTCCCAGCCTGGGGCTAACTTGCCTATGATCATTCATCCAAAAGAAGAAGAATTGAACAAGGTCAAAGAAGATCTCAATATGCTAACTAAGAAGTTCGACCAGGTCAGAATCTCTGGAAATTACATGGACTACACCTACATGTCTCCTTATCCTAAGGTGAGGTTACCCGAGAAGTTCAAGATGCTGAATATCAAGAAATTAGGAGGAAGTGGACCCCCGATTGTTCATCTTCACAGTTATCATCGTTCTATGACTCTCTTAGGGGATTCTGAAGAAGTGATGGACCGATTATTTTAGCAAACTTTGAAGGATAGTGCCCTCCGATGGTTTTTGTCTCTCGAAGAGTCCAGAATCCGTAGCTGGGAGGATGTAGCCCGAGAATTAATGTCGTAGTATAAATACAACGAAGAGCTGTAGGTCACTCGCTGACGCGACTAAGAATGTGTCTCAGAAATGCGTACTCTATAGGCTCAAGTGTAAGCCTGTTTCTCAAGTAATAATCCGATAAGTCGGGTATCGATCCTTAGGGAAATAGGGCTACAAAGTTGTAACGACGTGGATAGAAGAGTGAAACCTAATTCTGAATCTAAAGAAAAGGAAAAGATGATATAATTGGTGGAATAACTACAATTATATGCAATTATGAAACAATTAAGTAATGAACTAAAGTATGAATGGCATATAATTACTCTAATTTACCTAAATTACAGATGATAATTAAACTGAAACTTGGATTATATAATGAGGAAAAACAGGACAGAAATGCAATCCCTCAACCCTAGTTTATTGCAGGTATAAAGCTAATCGTAAATTTATGTGATTGATTAGTCCCAGACTTTAGTACTCCCAAGCATTACGTATACGAGGTTCAAGCCCGCATCATACGAAATCAGAGGACGAGTAAAGCGATAATACGCGATAGTAACACTTGCATTGCATTCTAAAGCATCCCGATTACCCGAAAGCAAATGAGATCCAAAGGTCTACAATGGTTGTGTTACTACACAATACGGTTGTAATACATCATTAAATTCAGAGGATTAATTTTATACATGTACAACTAACACATTAGGCCGAGTTCATACATCCCGACCCTTATAAATCTAGCCAGACATGTTAAACTGATCGATCCAAGGAATAATTATGTTTCATGTGAAAGAACTCATGGTGAAACTATATTGAAACATTCAAATAAGTGTTATAAACTCGAAAATTTATCTAAATCAAGTAAGAGCATTAATCATGCAAGAACAATAATAAGAAGAATGGAACTTGGATTAAAACTTGAAAACAAACCCGAAAATGAATCAGTCTTGATACAAAATAATTCCAGCTATGTTCCTGTGTAGTCTTCAACCTTGTTTTCTCTCTCAAAAACTACACTATATCTCTCTAGCTATATAGAACTCTAACTCTATCTAACTATCTACTATCTACTATCAACTCTAGGTCTAACTATGTTCAATCTCTATATGTCTATGTATGTGTGTGTAAAACTCTCCAGAACTCTGCCTTTTAGAGCCTAGCTTCGGACAAAAATACATTAAGAATGAGTTGTAACCCACAGAATACTGCTGGAGCACTCAGAATAAAATAACAATGTTTGCCCATCAGGACCCCCGAACCGATTCGGGGTACATGCAAACCAGTTCGACCTGGGTTCGGGAATATCTGCTGGTTTGGGATCTTATTTCCAATCTTCAACACTTAGAATTTTTCTCATGTTTTCATCTTCTCTTCTTGGATTTTTCCTCAACTTCAATCGATCATAACTCTTCAACCGTAACACAAATTTAGATGTTGTTTCTTCCATGGTTCTCATTGTTCCGAGATTTTCAACTTTCCAGTTGATGCCTCCTTCGGTATCCGGGTGTAGAATTACAAAAATGCCCTTGAACTTGCCTTCCTAGCCTTTCTTTCATTATTTTGATTTCTCTTTTGTATATCTTGCATAATTAACACGTAAAACACATAGGAGAAACACGAAACAAGAAATACTTGACAACTAAGGTTAGTAGCATCAATGTGATTTAATCCATATCAATTGCATCGCTCGGGCTCACCAATGTACCGAAATTAGGGGAATAAATATACAATATTTATGCCCAATCAAACCCCCCTAACTTAGAACTTTGCGCGTCCCCAGCAATGTAAAAGATAAAGAAAAGAGATCAAAACTCCTCTAAACATATTATGGGGATAAGATACATTTTTCGCGGGCAAGCGATTGCATTTAGCATATGCAACAAGCCTTTAAACCCCTAGGTTACCCTAGTAGGACGAGTGTTGTCTCGTGAGGGTTTGCAGTGAATATACCCACAAAATTCGACTCAACGAAAATTTAAAATATGCAAAAATTGTATAATTCAAACTTTTTCTGGGAAATAGTCATCATTAGTTCATGTTCAAGAGCCTCAAATCATAGTGCGTGTGTGCGGAGCCAGAAATTTAATCGCAAATTTCTACCGATTGACCATTAAGCTACTTATCCGAAAATTCATTTTGATTTCAAAATCTCATGGAATGCTCTCACAAATGAATCACTCAAAATGTGGCTATTCTCTCGGAGTGCATGATTTATAAGAGTAAATATATTGGAACCAAGTTCACGCACAGAAGTAGAAAAACATAAATTTTATAATGATTGGATCTCATCGACGGAATACGGTTTGAAACTCGGGAACATTGCCTCTTATACATACGTTTTATCTCTCTTATTATCTTTTTGTGTTTTAGCTCTCCATGTGGTAACCAATTCCACAATTTTGGACTCGGTTAGGACTTTTACGGGTTGACGGTGTATTGGGTAATATTAGGAAAGGTTAAGAATTTCGAAATTAGAAAACTTTCTTATGATTCCGTTAATGCTTTTGCGGGCTTTTTGCTCAATTTCTTTCTGCTTTTTCTATTTTTTTTATGATTTTCACGCTTTTCTTTTGTTGAGCATAGCTATTTTTTTTCTTACCCCTTTTTGTTGCACTTTAGGGACTTAAATTTTGAATTTTTTCATTTTTTTCAATTTCGGGCTTTTTGGGTTTTTCGGGTTGTCAAACGGAAGGAAAGACTTTTATTCGGATCAAAATGGGTTACAAAAGGGATGATTTTTCACAACTTTTTATGGCTAATATTTTTAGGTGACAAACAATAGCCTACTTCATTGTCCAAAATACTAATTGCGTTACCATATGCGTTTCGAGATGAATTTAATTTAGAGATTTCTTCGGCACGTTTTTCAAGGCAATATCACACACGTATCTCAAAACCGATCAAAGTGAAAGACTTGAGATCCTCGATGACTTATTAGACGCTGAAAAGAACTTTGAGTTAATAATTAACTTGGATTGATTTTATAAATTTCATAAAAATGAAAGGCTCGAATCTCACCGGGGTTGTTAATCTCCACATTTATTCGTTAAGTCGCCAAATTTCGCACAATTTCCATCTTTGGTTGATTTCGGCTTTGTGCATTTTGAATTTTACAACTTGAGACTTAAACATGACTTTTAATGATATTATAGAAAAAAATTGAATTTCAATTTTTATCTATTTTGAAAAAAAATATTTTTGGATTTTTCAGAATTTTACTTGGGCATTTTAGAAAATTTGTGAAGTTTTAGAAAAACGCACTTGTGCCCCCCCCCCCCCCCCCTAACTTAGACTTTTGCATTTTCCTCAAGCAAAAAGGACTAAAATCTAACTCAAAGCGAATTAAAAGTGCGAAAAAATAAAACACAAAATGCATTATTGTATTATAACAATGAAGAAGCATGTGTTACATAAGAGATGGGAGAGCATACAACGATTGTTAACCACCGACAACAACACCACACTAACAACCACATCAAAAATAGTCATGGACTTCATTGGGGGGCTGATTCGAGGTCCCGGGTGCGCGCGGATCATAAGGATCATAAAAGAAAGATGGTGGGGGACCACCGAAGTTGAGCTCATAAAGGTGGGCTTGGAGCTGGTGCATCGTACTTATGTCTCTTCGATAAGACTCTTGATCCCTTTGATAGGAGGCTTGATCTTGATTGTATTGGGTGATGAACTCATCGAGGCGGGATTCCACCATCGAAAGGCGCCTATCAAAATTTGCACCCGGGGGCTCGAAATCCGAATCATCCTCATCGTCCTTAAACTCCTCTTCATCTTCACCCAAATCCATCATGGGGTCATCATGTCCTTCCTCCCCCACATCCTCGTCGAGAATGGGACAGTCGAGGTGGGCCATGCGCATTTGGCGTTCACTCCGAGTGGTGGAAGTAGCGCCAATTGGGCGAGGGAGTCTGATTTTATGCCCCGAATCTTCTACCCCGTCATCTATCAAAAGCTCCGTAATGAGGCGAGCATAAGGGAGTGCGATTTTTCCCCACTCGTCATAAGCAACAGTGATGATATCGGCGTAGAAGAGATGGGCTAGATTGATTGTTCTCTCGGGGTCGAGGAAGTGATATAGGAAGTTGGCGTGACGTAGCCGGACCACCGAGTCATTGGTGGTTTGGTGGATTGCTCCACAAGCAATTAGGTGTGTGAATCTCACCGTATCATATAAGTTTCCTATAGGAAAAGAATCCCTCACCCATTCCTCCCTAGGTTCCATTTGAGCAATGCATTCTTCTTTGGTGCGGAGGGCACCATTTGTGGGATATCGAAAAGGCACGGGGAGGACAACCCCTTTGGCACGCATTTTGCGCGCGATGATGGAAGCCGAAAATGGAATTTGGAGACCGCCAAGGTAGGCCTCTTGAAGTGTGGAGGATTTTCAAACGAGCGTTGCGTAAAAGTGGAGGATGGCGGCTTCAAACATGTGATTGCTCGTAGGAGCGAGAAAAGAGCACCACCCCCGACGGTTGAATAGGGCGGTGACATCGCCAGGAAGTTGCTCCCAAGTAACAAAACGCTCGATGTGGATTGGGCGCATGGCCAAGAAGAATTTCTTGACCCAATGGCACTCTTGGACGCTGCGAAAAACCACCTTTACTTCGTCATTGAGGACGGTGGTGGCATCATATTTCTTAGGGAGGAAATTGGCTTGGCGGGGACGTGGCATGGTGAGAGGGAGAGATTTGTATAGAAGAAGGATATAAGATGGAGGAGAGGGATAGGGAATTTTGGTGTGAGAAATGGATGAGGGGTGGGGATGAATTTATAGGTGTTTGGGAAGGATTTTTGGTGGGAAAGGGGAATGTATTTGGAAGGAGAGGAAGGAGGGAAAGGATTGGGATTGAAAGTGGAAGGGGGGAAGGTTTTGGAGGTGAAAAATTCGTAGGGAATGAATGGAGTAAACAGAGGAGGGAAGATGATGAATTTGGAAAACAGGGGGGAATATTCTCGGACCCTCGAACCGGTTCGCGGGTACCCCGAACCGGTTCGACCTGGGTTTGGGGAAATGTGCTGGCCAGAAATTTTTGGTTCTCTCTTCTCTCAAAATCTCAGTGTTCTGACCTATCTCCTCTCGTGCCTATTGCCCCAAAAAATGTTCTAGACCATCGGGTGCCCTAAAATTACCTTGACTAAGACCTCGAACTACATGCAAACTCACATAAAAAGTGTGCTAACTCAGTCCCTCTCGTGAACCGTGCTCCGGACTGAAAACTACCCTAACTCACCCACGACTACTATACACGAGAATTCACCCCATACGCGTCGGGGGTGCGATGACCTCTCTTTTTAAGCTCACTCGACCCCATAAACGGGGTTCGATAACCAAACGGTGTCGACTTCTTCCACGCACGCCTCTAAATATGGCTCTGAGCGTTGTCCATTTACCTTGAACGTATTTCCCCCTTTAAATTGTCCAATTCCACCGCTCTGTAAGGGAAAACATTCTTTACAACGAATGGGACACTCCACCGTGATCGCAACTTGCCCAGGAATAGATGAGGCCGAGAGTTATGGAGAAGCACTTTTTATCCAGGAAGAAACTCCTTTCGTCGAATGATGTTATCGTGAGCGAGTTTCATCCTTTCTTTGGAAATTTTTGCGTTCTCATACGAATCATTGCGTATCTCTTCTAACTCATTCAATTGAAGCTTACGAGCTTCACCGGCTTTATCCATGTCATTATTCAACTTCTTAATCACCCAAAACGCCTTGTGATCTAATTCTCCACAGGAAGATGGCAAGGTTTGCCAACCACAAAGCGGAATGGGGACATGCCGAATGGGTTTTGTATGCGGTACGATAGGCCCATAATGAATTGTTCAATCGAAGTGACCAATCTTTTTGGGTGGGATTGACGGTCTTTTCGAGAATGTTCTTAATTTCTTGATTCGCTAATTCGGCCTGCCCGTTCGTTTGGCGGTGATAGGTCGTTCCAACTTTGTGAATGCCGCTATACTTTCTCATGAGCTTCTAGAATGGCCTGTTGAAAAAGTGCGTGCCATTATCACTGATTATTTCTTTCGGAGCACCGAAGCAGGAAAGTATATGTTCCTATAGGAACCTAATCACCACCTTACTGTCATTGGTCTTGGTAGTTATGGCTTCTACCCATTTAGAAACATAATCTACCGCGATAAGGATGTATAGGAACCCAAAAAATGGGGGAAAAGGGCCCATGAAGTCAATACCCGAGCAGTCGAAGATCTTAATAATGAGTATCGAGGTTAAAGGCATCATGTCTCATCGGGTGATCGCCCCCATCCTTTGACACCTATCGTAAGATTGGCAACAATTATTCACATACCGAAAGATTGTGGGCCAATAGAGGTCGCATTGAAGAATCTTGGCGGCCGTCTTTTTTGTCAAAAAGTGACCTCCGCAAGCTTTCGAATGACAGAATTGGATGACTTTAGGATCTCGTCATCTGGTATACAACGTCGGATGATTTGATCGGCACAATATTTAAATAGGAAAGGATCATCATAGAAAAATATGTGTGACCAAGTAATAAATCTCTTCTTATCTTGCGGTGTCCAATCGGGAGGGACGGCTCCCGTGACAAGATAGTTCACGATATCCGCAAACTAGGGCAAACAAGAGGTAGCAAAGAGTTGCTCATCCGAGAAATATTCGTCTATGGGCATTGGATCACTAGGTATGTCAGACGAAAGCCGTGATAAGTGGTCGACCACGATGTTTTCTTCTCCTTTCTTATCTTTAATGGAGAGATTAAACTCTTGTAGGAGTAGGATCCACCTTATCAGGCATGACTTTACGTCTATCTTAGCAAGTAGATATTTCAATGCCGCATGGTCGGTGAAGCAAGTGATGGTAGAACCAAGAATGTAGGATGAACGATCCGTTTTCATCTGACAATTCCCCGTCCAAAGGACCGACAAACACTTCTGAGCCATATTTGACCCAAAGTAAACTCCCGGACCCAGCAGCAATCCAAAAGAATTTCGAAGGTCTCTGAAGTACTTTTCTAAAAATTTTCCCCGTGCATGATTTGGATCAACGATTTATGCTCTATGATCGATTTTTCGAAGGTACCTGAAAAAGACTGCCAAACGGCAGGTTTCAAACCCTGCCTATTGGCAGTGTGCCTAAAAACACCTGTCGATTGGTAGGACCAGGACTATGTCGATCGACAATGCTCTGGGCCTATAAAAAGGAGGGCCTTACCTCATTGTAAAGGGACAGAAGATCTGAAATCCATCACTCTCAGCGAACTCAGAAAACCTCTATCGAAGTCAGCGTGATTTCCACATCCAAATCCCTTTCCAACCCTCACTTTTCATCATATTTTTCATCAAACTTGGTGAATTAACTACCCTTTATCATCACCCAAGTGCAAGGGCTTCTCTCCAACATTCAAGATCAAGCTCAAGATCTTCAAGAAGGTCCAACTTTCTCAAATTCTCCTAAATTCGCATTAGCTTATTTTATCACTTAGAACTTTTATTCTCTCCATATCACACATACTATTATACTTTTTATTTAGTCTTATTTTCATATAAATAAAACCCAAAAAATAAGAAAAAAAGGGTTTGCTCATAAATTCCAAACGGGAATTCTCATTCTTTTCTCACACTTTTCTCACAACTAAAACACTTTTTTTACACACACACACACATATAAGATAAGTCCCCTATTGGATTTATGTGATAAATCCCACCCCTCGTTTTGTATACGAACTACGTGGACTTTGATGCCTTTATAGGCTACGTGGACATCTCGAGGTAAAACCCGAGACTCGATTCCTATTCTTACTTTTCTCTGATTTTCTATTTTCCTATATTCTTTAACTTAATTCTCTTAGATTCTACATATTTGCATATACATATATTTGTTCTTAAGTGGCTTATTATTCTATACGTGTTATCGTTCTGTCATAACGATCAACACTAGGATAATCGCATAAATCCTATTTTCTAATATTACTTTTGGGAACATTCCTATGGATGACTCGCTTTATCTCTTCCATGATATAAGTCAATGATTCCTATCTCCACTACATATACACATGCACACATATCACGGGGAAATAAAGGAAAATAGTAATAACCCATGAGAGACCGTAAGGGCGAAATGGGCGCCTAACACCTTCCCATTTCGTAACTTAGCCTCCGGACCCTTTTCGAATCATTTTGGTTTCGTATGTATCAGTATGTCTTTGGATGATGTCCCTTGGGATGGCTCCCTTTTCTTTTATCTATTTTGAGTAAAATAGATTGGCGACTCCATCTCTCTACATTTTTCTCCTCATCACTGATGCCGATCGAAGCGGTCCCGAGAGGGATGCGCGAGACCAAGATCCTCTCGACAAGAAGACCCCCTCTTCTTTGTCTCTCCCTCCATGAGGAACGGGGATGGCCACATATATACTATAAAGTATTTGAGCAAAAATTAACACTTCATAGAATGTTACTGCCAAATAATTTTTATTAATCAGAAATGAATCGCAAATTTCAACATTTGATTAAAGAACAAAGAAAACTAGAAGTAAATTTTCTTCAATTTGACTACGTTCCAAGATCGAGGTGTCTCCCTACCCTCCAGCGTTTCTAAGTGATAGGCTCCTTGTAAGTTTTCTCTTGTCACCTTGAATGGTCCCTCCCAGTTTGGTCCTAGCTTACCATCTGATGGTTTTACTGTGATGCCAAGAACTTTTCTTAGGACATAGGCCCCAACTTGGAATGCTCTTAGATTGACCTTCTTGTTGTAGTGCTTTGCAAGTTGTTACTGATAGCCTACTAGTTTCACTAGGGCCAGCTCTCTTCGTTCCTCAGCTAGGTCAAGTTCAGCAAGCAAGGTTGCATCATTCTGGCCTTGGTTGACCAGGGTGGACCTAATGGTCGGGAGGCCAGCTTCTAAGGGGATGATTGCCTCCATACCATATGTCAGTGCGCATGGTGTTTCCCCGGTTGCTCACTGTGGGGTAGTGCGGTAAGCCCATAGGATGTGGGGTAGTTCGCTCACCCATGCCCCTTTGGCTCTTTCCAATCGCTTCTTCAATCCGTCAATCACTATTTTGTTAGAAGCTTCATCTTGTCCGTTGCTCTGAGGGTATGCTATCGAGTTGAAATGGTGCCCGATCCCGTGGTCATTACAGAAACCCTTGAAAATGTTGCTTTTGAACTGGGTTTCGTTATCAGTGATGATGGTCCTAGGGATCCAGAAGCGGGTGATAATGTTCTTCCATATGAATCTTATCATATCCGCATCTCTGATGTTTTCCAGCGGCTCTGCATCTATCCATTTTGTGAAGTAGTCTGTCGCAACCAATAAATACTTACGATTACCGGTAACAGTAGGAAGAGGGCCTACGATGTCCATTCCCCACTGGGTGAAAGGCCATGGGATAGTGAGTGACTTTAGGTTGCTGGCTGGTTGGTGAAATACAGGAGCATGAAGTTGACATTTTTCACACTTACGAGCACATTTCCTAAAATCCTTCTGCATGTATGGACACCAGTAGCCTTCCTTCATTGCTCGGAAAGCTAGCGACCTGCCCCCAATATGACTCCCACAGATTCCTTCGTAGAGCTCTTACAAAACTTGCTCGACGTCTTTCGGGTGAATGCATTGTAGGTAAGGACCTGTGAAAGATCTCTTATACAGTTTTCCCTCAGGTGATAAGTGAAAGCAAGAAGCTTTGACTCTTATCTGGTGAGCATCCTTCTTATCATCTGTAAGGGCACCATCTTTCAAATAATCCCTTAAGGGGTCGCTGATTCAACCTGGAGAACATGACCTATATTTGGCTGTTTCTCAATTTGGGTAATGCTTGGTTAGCAAGGAAGTCGATCGAAATTATTCTCTTTAAGTCAAAATAGATCGCTGAGCTTAAGGCCGCTAGGGCATCCGCATGGCTGTTTTGTCCTCTGGGAAATTGTTAGACGCTGACCTGTTCAAAGTTAGACATTAATTTCTTCGCTGTGGAGAGGTAGGCCGCCATTCTCTCATCCCTAGAGTTGAAGTCTCCACTTATGTGGTTGGAGACCAATTGTGAGTCACCGAACACTTAGAGTTGCCTTGCCCCTAGCGCTTGTGCCTTCTGTAGGCCTGCTATCAGTGCTTTATACTCTGCTTCATTATTGGAGGCTTCAAATCCAAGCCTAATTCCTTGCTCGAGGATTGCATTTTCAGGGGTAATTAGCACGATGCCCACTCCTGCCCCTTTGGAGTTGGAGGCTCCGTCGATGAATAGTCGCCAAGCACCTTGTGCCGAGGGGTTTTCCCTCTGACCAATAGGTGGAGGTTGGTAGCAAGGATGTTCTCCTATAAATTTTGCGATGAAGTCGATGAGACTTTCCCCTTGATTGCATTCCTTGGCCTAAACTGTACGTCAAATTGCCAGAGCTCAACTGACCAATTTGATAGTTTATCGAACAGATATTCTTTTCATAGGACTGCTTTAAAGGGGTGAGATGTAAGGACGATAATGGAGTAAGCTTCAAAGTAATGTTTCAATTTCCTCGAGGCTACCACTAGTGCAAAGGCGAGCTTTTCTAGTGGTAGGTACCGTTGTTCGGTGTCTAAGAGAGTTTTGCTCACGTAATAGAATGGGTGATGGATCCCCGCTCTTTCGCATACCAGTGAAGAACTTACAACGTGACTGGAAACTTAGAGGTACAGGTATAGAGAGTCACTCTCATGAGGGATTACGAGTAGTGGTGGTGTGCTGAGGTGAGCCTTAAGTCCTTTTAGTGCCTTCGAGCAATCCTAGTTCCACTTTACATTTTTGCTTTTCTTTAAAAGTTGGAAGAACGACTGGAAACTTTCGGATGATTTTGAAATGAATCATTTCAGGGCGGTGAGCATTCCAGTGAGCTTTTGTACGTCTCTTATCGTAGGGGGAACTGCACCCTATTAATGGCGTCAATCTGGTCCGGGTTGGTTTTAATGCCTCTTTGTCTAACCAAGTACCCGAGAAACTTTCCTGACTGGACACTGAAGGAACACTTACTTGCATTAAGCTTCATTCGGTAATTCTTGAGGATTTCGAAGGTCCTTGACAAGTCTGAGAGGTGTTCTTCTTTATGCATGCTCTTGACGAGCATATCATCGATGTAGACCTCCATGGTGTTTCCCATTTGGTCTTAAAAATTTTGGTAACCAATCACTGGTAGGTTGCTCCTATATTTTTAAGCCTAAAGGGCATGACCTTGTAACAATACAACCCGACGGTGGTGATGAATGTTGTCTTGTCTTGATCTGGCTCGTATAAAGGGATTTGGTGATACCCGGAGTATGCATCTAGGAAAATCATTCTTTCATGAGTTATTGTGGCGTCTACTAACTGGTTAATCTTTGGGAGAGGAAAACTGTCTTTAGGGAACGCCTTATTAAGGTTGGTGAAGTCAATACAGACTCTCCACTTTCCATTACTTTTTGGGACCACTACTCGGTTGGATAGACACTTAAGGAATTGAACTTTACGTATGGATCCTGCATCCAGCAACTTCTCCACTTCTTTCTCCACGGCCTTGGCCTTTTCTGGTGCAGTTCGTCGTGCCTTTTGCGCGATTGGCTTGAAAACCGGGTCAACATGCAATCGATGACAAACCACACTGGGATCAATCCCAAGCAGCTCGTAGGGTTCCCACGCAAAAATGTCCAAGTTATTTCGTAAAAGTACTGTTAGTTCCTTTTTCTCTCGATCAGTGAGAGAAGCTCCAATCAAGAACATCCTATCTTTATTTTTGTCGTTGGCTGTGATTTCCTCCAGGTTCTCAACGACCCACTCAGAGGGGAGGATCCTGGTCTCCTCCACTCCAGGTCTTCCGTATTTTAGCCGCTATTTGGAAGGTATCAACCTTCCTGATCTTTAACCTTCTCCTTGGCTTTCTCGACCTTCTTCTCTGACTTTGGACGGATGGCTGATATAAAGCACTTTCTCACCACTGCCTGATCTCCATGGATCTCCATCACTCCTCGCTCAGTCACATACTTGAGTTTCTGATGGTAGGTAGAGGGAACGACCTTCATCGCATGTAGCCACCCTCTACCAAGGATGGCCTGGTTGGGTAAGTCAATGTCGACCATCAGAAACTCTATCATCTTAGAGACACTTCCTGCCCTTACTGGTAGTACAATCTTTACCAAAGGGATGGTCCCTTCACCAACGAGGCCAACTAGAGTAACGATAGCTTCATTTAAGTCGGCGATGCTCAAATTCAACTTCCTGAATAGATCGAGATACATTACTTCGGATGAGCTACCTTGGTCGACGAGTAACTTATCGACATCGTAGTTAGCTTCCTGAGTGTAATGATCAAGGCATCATGATGTGGGGTACTTACTCTCACTAGGTCTTCGTCCGTGAACACGATGTGCTTGCTGTAGTCGATGTCATCTGCTCATCGATGCTTTCCTGCCTGTGTCTTAGCTGGATCGATTTGAAAAGCTTGGATTACTACCGTAAGCTTTTTGACTTCCATCCGAGCTGAGTTTCCTTGAATCTACTTTAGATTCGATGCCCTATGAATCACTACGAACTCATGGCCAACATCCTCCTCGAGCACGTTGTTAGGCCTCTGATCTCCATTAGCAGCTACCTTCTATGACTTTTTCTCTATGTACTCATTTAAGTGCCCAGCTTGGGTTAGCTCTTCGAGGTGGGATTTGAGGGCTTTGCAGTTCTCAATTTTATGCCCGCCCTCCTTGTGGAATGCACATCTCAGTGCGTTGTTTCTTTTTTAGGGGTCTCCTCCCATCTTTCTGGGCCATTTAACGAATGACTCGTCCTTGATCTTTGCTAGAATTTTATAGATTGGTTCTTTAAAAATAGTGTTCACTGGCTGAAATGCTTTTGGAGCATCATTTTTGTTCCCGCTCTTGGAGCCACTTTTACCTCCATTTTTGCTTCTTTTCTTTTAGTTCTCAGCTTTGTTGCTTCTTTTACGGGAAAACTTGGTGCGACCATTATCCCCTGCACTGAGGCCGGTCATATCCTCAACTTTGGCCTGTATGAGCCATTAGGTCATTAATGGTCGTGGGCTCCTTCTTAGTGAGGGATTGGTGCAAGAGGCAGGAGCTGGGTAGGCCAATCTTAAAGGATGCCACAGTGACTTGCTTTGAGCAGTCCTCGACCTCGTTGAATAACTTCCAATATCTTTTTGTATAGTCTTTAAATCTTTCCTGGGGCATTTTCTTCATTACTAATAAGGCATCCATCCTCTTCGGATGGGAGCTACTGGTAATGAAGCGAGCTATGAAGAGCTCTGCAATGGACTCGAAGCTTCTGGTGGATCTGTGAGGGAGGTTCTCGAACCACTTTTGGGCCACATTATGTAAGCTCGATGGAAAGATCCGGCACATTAATGCGTCCTTATGGTTCCAGAGGGCCATAGCCTACTTGTACTGCCTAACATGGTCGATGGGATTAGTCTTTCCGTCGTAGATCTTGAATCTGGGAATTATAAACATTGATGATGCCGGAATCAGCACCACCAGGTAAGGTGTTTCCAAGCTCAATATAAGAATAACAATGGCAGCACAGCTATGTAAAGAGATAAGAGAAAGAGGTGAGGAGAAGAGGAGAATACACCGGTATATAAGTGGTTCAGCCAATCTGGCCTACGTCCACTGTGAGTGTGTGAGTAATATCACTCGAAGATGGCACTAATGGCCATGGGTACAATCTCTCAAGCTTTCTCTCTCTACTGTGAGTTTAGACAGAGTTTCAGCTAGGGTTTAATAACTGGGATCCTTTTGCAAGGTAGGGGATGATCCCTATATATAGTGCCTAGGGGGTGTAATGTACCCCCCATGCATGTAATGAGCATGTGTGTGGTAGCCTCACCAATGTGGGAGTGCCATCTGTCACTGTCACATGTGAGTAATAATGATGAAATATTCTCCCCACATGTGGAGAATGATCTTGTTACAACTGATTTGTGCCCAGGTGTCCTTATCCAAATGTCAACAGATGCTCGGCCGCCATATTGGTGGATGACCTCGGCCTGAAAGAGGCCGAGCTGTAAAGGCTTGATGTTCGTTCTATCCGAGATGTGTCATAGGGAGTCTCGACCTGATCTCAGCCGAGACATTATGCTGGGGTTGGCCCCAGCCGAGGTTGGACTAATGCCATGCTGATGATTGCTAAGGCTTCTTGTGACCTCGACCCAAGCCGAGGTTGGACTGGTTCCATGTTGAAGGTTACCAAGGCTCCCTGTCACCTCGGCCTTCCCTCGGCTGAGGTTGCCATACCCAGGTATATGAGAATGTTGTTGATGCCTGCGATGCGCGTAGTGTCCATTAGAAATGTAGATGGTAGTGTCGGCCTGGGCCGACCCTGGTCTGGCCGAGGGATAATATCGTGGGCCCATGGCCTATCTAGGGTCGATCAATATCTCAGCCATCATCTCGGCCGAGGTTGGTGTCACTGGGCCGAGGTTACACTTGGGTCATATCAATCACCCCCAGCCCTTAGTCATATGCGAGAGCGAGTGGCTAAGGGATTGCTACACCTCCGAGGCCTGTCCGTCCCAAGCCAATACCTTCATGACACCTGTCCACGCTAGAGCGTGCATACTTGGCTGGCGTGTGCTGTCAGCCGTCCTTTGGGTTTACCAAGGCAATGATGGGCCTTGGGAAACGTGCCCAAGTACTTAAGGGTTTAACCCCTTCTTTTTCTTCCTTTTTCTTCATTTCTTCTCCTGTGCACGCGTTGTTCTTGCGATTTCTCTCTCTAAGCTCCTCCACTCAATGTTCTTCTGTAGAGGATTTCCCCTGATTTTCTTGCCAGTTTTCTTCATTTCATTCATCGATTCATTTCCAGGTACTTCTTCCTTTCCATTTCCTTTGTTTCTGGTATTTGGTTTACATTTTTCGGTGACTTTTTAAGTTTATCGGCGAGCACCATTGTCTCCGGCGAACTGGGTTTGCTTCAAACTTCCAAGTTTGATCTTTAAACTCCTTTATTTTACAAGTCAATCGTGTTTGTAGTTTTAGGAGTTTTTCCCAAGTTTAGGGTCGTCCTCTGATGCTCAGGCCTTTATACCAGCTTCTTGAGGATTTCCCTTCTCTTAGAGAGAAGGCCCTAGAAAAGATTAGGCAAATAGAGAGAGTTCGGGAGGAAGCTCGTAGGTCACAAGAGTTTGCTATTAAACCTATCTTTCCCCCACCTCTCAAGGTGGTATATCCTGATCCCCCTGAGAACTTCTATCAGACAGAGGTCTCTGCCAACCCATTACCGATGTTTGAGTCTCAGTCTTCTACCTCAGACCCCATGTCTATGGACTCTTTCCAAGAAGCCATGGATTTTACACCTCGGCCTAGTCAGGCCCCTGACCAGGCCGAGGTTTCCAGCCGAGCTTCATCCCAAAATGGCTCAAGCACCTCAGATTCTTCTTCAGAGGTTGAACTTGTTGAGCCGAGTGT
This sequence comes from Sambucus nigra, assembly GCA_949130495.1. Taxonomy (NCBI): domain Eukaryota; kingdom Viridiplantae; phylum Streptophyta; class Magnoliopsida; order Dipsacales; family Adoxaceae; genus Sambucus; species Sambucus nigra. The sequence continues at coordinate 1,361,636 of OX422224.1, forward strand.
GGCTGTGCCAACCATTCTTGATGCCATCCCTCTGTCGGCCGTCACAGGGGCAGAGTTTGCTCAGAGATTCCCTAGTCACCCATCTACATCTGCTCCAGCCAACGTTGACCTTGATGATGATGAAGATGCTGAAAGTGATGTTGACATCTCTGAGGCAGCCGAGTTCGAGAGCACAGTCACTGAAGTGGATCTTTTGCACTTAAGATATTTATACTCCATTAGTCCCTCCATCAAATTAAGGAGACCTCTGAGGGAAGAGAGGGCCTATCATGGATGAGATGGAGAAATCTTCTTGTACGAGCAGATGTTTGAGTTAGGGTTTGCCTACCCATTCATCCCATCATCAGATCCATTCTCTCTTACATCAACTTGGCCCCCTCGCAGCTCTCTCTCAATGCCTCGAGAGTCATTATAGGGGCCATTATCTTGTGGAGGGCAGTCCACCACTATGACCTCCCAGTTCAGGTCTTTGTTGGTTTTTATGTCCCTACCTCAGCCACAAACCATCCGAGCTATTATCATTTTGTGGCTCGGAGGCCTGAGAAGAAGATGCTGCAGGTGACTCAGACCTCAAACCACAACTGGAAGCTCCGTTATTTTTTCACCTCAGGACCATGGTAATTTGGCCCATGTGTCCCCTCTTCCACTCTTGAGCCGAGGATACCCCTCAAAGGGGGAAAGGTCACCATGTCTGCCAGGGCCGATCCTGGTCTAAGTCTTCAGAATATGCAGAAGGTGAAGGCCCTACAAGACCAAGGGGCACATGGTCTGTTTGTCAAGTTCGAACACTTGCTGACCCCCCAGTATCTTTCGGGGACGAGCCTAGGTGGAAGTCCCCTCGTTGACTTTGGTAAGGATTTTTCTTTTTATGTTTAACCTCTGAACTCATTCATATTTGATCTCTAACCCATATCTTTTAACTTTTGCAGAGCGACCTCCAGGTATCCCAGACGAACTGTGGGAGATGGCTGCTCCGAGCTTGGCGAGGCTTGCAAAAAAGGCTGGTCTGAACGCTCCTCCTCCAGCTCCCTCTACATCCAAATCAAAGGCCTCAAAAAAGAGGTCCCCAGAGGACCATGCCTCTGAGGATCAGAGGTCGACCTCGAGACAAAAGAAGGCCTCAGACGCTGCAATTCCAATCTCTTCGGCCGATATCCTGACGGCTCGTCTCGATCAGCTAAAGTTAACTGATAGCGTGGTCGGCCACAGCAGGCAGGCCATGGACGCACTTGCCTCTGTGATGACCGAGGCAGACAAGCGTTTCTACAGAGCCATGGACACTTCCCTGTTGGTTGAGTTCGGCCTTCACAGAGTCGTCCAGGTATGAATTGTTCCTTCGTCAAAATTTTATAAGTGCAACATCTGACTTTTCTCCCGTTTAACCTCTTCATTAAATGTGCAGGGAGTGACTGCCATGTATCAACTTTCGAACTGGGCTATGAGGAAATTGCCCCTCATTCAGAAGAGGTAAGAGGCCGAGAAGGTTGAGAGTGCCCTGAATGCTGAGGTCGAGCGTCTGAAGTCAGAGCTGCAGAACTCTGAAAATAAGGCCAAGGGGTTGGAAAAAGACATCTATGTGATCGTAAAAGACCATGCCAAGGCCCTGAAGGCCAAAGATGACGTCCTGCCGCAGAAGGTCAGCTCGGCTGTCAAAGCTTCCCTTGAAGATGCCACGCCCAAAATAATTTCTGACTACAAGACCTCGGACGAGTTCATGGGTTTTGGCTTTGAACACCTCGAAAGAGGTGTCAAGGCAACTACCAAATGGGCTGAAGTCCGAGAGAAAGAGGTCGGCACTCTTAAGGCCTCTGACTTTGTGGGTCTCGGCTTTGCCGACCCTCAGTTTGCACAGGCTCTTCAAGAGGTAGAAGACGAGGCTGCTGCTCCAGTCGAGACTGCAACTCTGGGAGGGACTGAGCTCGGAGGGACAGACCATGCTGATGATGTGGCCGAGGTTACTAATGCTGAGCAAGCCAATCAGGCCGAGACTGTCAATGTCCCCCCCCCCCCAAACCAGGATTGATTTGTAACTTGTAACAAACAATTTGTAATTTATAATTATTAACTTGTAATACCATGGTATTTTGTAAGGAATATTTGTAACAGTCTCTGAATTCTACAGACTCTCTTCCCTTTACTGAATGTCATGTGATTTCTTCTCCTTGTTGAATGCCACATGATCTCTTCTATTATTTTTTTGTAGTGGTCTTATTTATACTTAGTCAATAATTCTGACCTCACCACTGAATCGTTATTAGGCTCTGAAGTCATTACCTAATATGCTATTCTCATAACCAACTTCACCAAATTAATGATGTTAAGGGTCTGAGGTCATCTAGGAAGGTGTCTGAGCTCAGACCTCGTCACCACCGAGTGATGTTATGAGGGTCTGAGGTCATCACCTATGATGTTAGCCTCATAATAAACTTCACCAAATTAATGATTTTAAAGGTCTGAGGTCATCTAGGAAGGTGTCTGAGCCAGACCTCGTCACCACCGAGTGATGTTATGAGGGTCTGAGGTCATCACCTATGATGTTAGCCTCATAATAAACTTCACCAAATTAATGATGTTAAAGGTCTGAGGTCATCTAGGAAGGTGTCTGAGCTCAGACCTCGTCACCACCGAGTGATGTTATGAGGGTCTCAGGCCATCACCTATGATGTTAGCCTCATAATAAACTTCACCAAATTAATGATGTTAAGGGTCTGAGGTCATCTAGGAAGGTGTCTGAGCTCAGACCTCATCACCACCGAGTGATGTTATGAGGGTCTGAGGTCATCACCTATGATGTTAGCCTCATAATAAACTTCACCAAATTAATTATGTTAAGGTCTGAGGTCATCTAGGAAGGTGTCTGAGCTCAGACCTCGTCACCACCGAGTGATGTTATGAGGGTCTGAGGTCATCACCTATGAAGTTAGCCTCATAACCAACTTCACCAAATTAATGATGTTAAAGGTCTGAGGTCATCTAGGAAGGTGTCTGAGCTCAGACCTCGTCACCACCGAGTGATGTTATGAGGATCTGAGGTCATCACCTATGATGTTAGTCTCATAACCAACTTCACCAAATTAATGATGTTAAGGGTCTGAGGTCATCTAGGAAGGTGTCTGAGCTCAGACCTCGTCACCACCGAGTGATGTTATGAGGGTCTGAGGTCATCACCTATGATGTTAGCCTCATAATAAACTTCACCAAATTAATGATGTTAAAGGTCTGAGGTCATCTAGGAAGGTGTCTGAGCTCAGACCTCGTCACCACCGAGTGATGTTATGAGGGTCTGTGGTCATCACCTATAATGTTATCCCCATGTGATATCTCTGATCTAAGAATGAAGCAAGAACTGTCATGGAAACTGATCTTTATTAATAACCTCTTCTCAATAAGATGGTACATTTACATAAAATTCTATGCAACATCATATGTAATATCTCTTCAGGTGGTCAGCATTCCATGGGTTAGTGAAAGGTTCTCCTTCTAGATTTTCTAGTCTGTAAGTGCCGGGCACAACCTCTTCTGTTACTTTGTATGGGCCATGCCAGTTTGGGTGTAGCTTGTTTCTCTTCTGTAGGGTCTTCTTTAGCACTAGGTCTCCCACTGCAATGGGTCTCGACTTCACCCTCTGGTTGTAGAATCTCGCTGCCCTCTGTTGGTAAGCTGCTTTCCTGACCTCTGCGTCTTCTCTTCTCTCTTCAATAAGATCCAGGTCTAGCCTCCTCTTTTCCCCATTGCTGTCAGGGTCGTAGGTCTGAATCCGATAAGTTGGTAGTCCTACTTCCATTGGTATGACGGCCTCTGAGCCATGTGCCAGCATAAATGGGGTTTCCCCTGTTGGTGTCCTTGCCGTGGTTCTGTAGGCCCACAACAATGTGTAGACCTCTTCTGTCCATCTCCCCTTCGCGTCTTCTAACCTCTTCTTGATTCCATCCAAGATGGTTCTGTTTGTGACCTCGGTCTGGCCATTTGCCTGAGGTCGACCAGGAGATGAGAAGAACCGTTTAATCCCCACACTTTGGCAATACTTCTCTAAGGAGGAGTTCTTGAACTGGGTCCCATTATCCGAGATGAGCGTGTTTGGGAGGCCATATCTACATATGATGTTCTTCCAGATGAACTAAAAGGTCTTCTGTTCTATAATTATTATCATCGGTTCTGCCTCTACCCACTTTGAAAAGTAGTCAATGGCAACTATCAAGAATCTATAGTTATTGACAGCTCTTGGAAAAGGTCCTACTAAGTCAATTCCCCACACCGCAAATGGCCATGGAGAAGAGATTGACGTCATAGGCTGATGGGGTTGATGAGGGATAGTGGCAAACCTTTGACATTTATCGCACCTCTTCACATAGTCTGCAGCGTCCTTAGACAAGGTAGGCCACCAGTATCCCTGAGTGATGATCCTCTTGGCTAAGGGCCTTCCCCCTATGTGGCTAGAGCAAGAACCCTCATGCACCTCCTGTAAGATCCGGGGTACTTCCGTGGGATGCACACATCTTAGGAGGGGCAAGAGAAACCCCTTTTTATACAAGACATCTCCTACCAATGAGAACTTGGCAGCCCTGTATCTCGGCTTTCTCCTTTCCAGCTTGGACTCAGGCAGCTCCCCCTCTCTTAGGTATCTGATGAGCGGGTCGATCCATGAGTCCCCTAGATTCACATTATGACAAGGACTACATACCTCATCCTCCTCGATGCTTGATTTTCCTAAGACCTCGATTGGAATGGTCCTTCCCAAATCTGTCTTCATTGCCGAGGCCAGCCTTGCCAATGCATCAGCGTGATTGTTGCTCAGTCGAGGCACTCTCTTCAGTTTTGCTTCTTCAAAGTACTCTATCAACCCTCTTACCTTCTTTAAGTACTTGGCCATCCTTTCGTCTTTGGCCTCGTACACCCCCAACACTTGATTGACAACCAACCTTCAGTCGCTATGGAGTAGGAGTCGCCTCACTCGAAGAGTTGTTGCTAATAAGAGACCTGCTATCATGGCCTCATACTCAGACTCGTTGTTTGAAGCCTGGAAGTTGAATCTCAAGGCGTATTCAATGTTGGCGCCATCTGGAGCCGAGAGTATTAGCCCCGCGCCGCTTCCACTGTCACAAGATGAGCCATCAACGAAGAGGCTTCGGACGTCTGCATCTGATGAGAAGACCCCTTCTCTCATAACCCCTTTCTCGAAGAGGTATCGATCAACTTCGTTCTCTTCTACTCTGCTCCGAGTTTTGCCTGGGACGACCTCTTCTCGGCCTCGGAAGACATTTGGTGCAGTCTCTTTCGAATCTCGGAGGGTACCACGGTCCGTCTCTTCGCAGTCATCTAAGCCTTTCTCTATCTCTGCCTCTTCCCAGGTGAACTCTGCGACAAAGTCTACGAGGGCCTTCCCCTTGATGGCTGCCCTGGGCTGGTAGGTAAGATCATACTCTCCTAGCTCGATGGCCCAAGTCATCAATCTCCCGAACTTCTCAGGTTTGTGGAGAACCTGCCTTAGTGGGGAGTCAGTAAGGACTACCATGGAGTGAGCTTGAAAGTAAGGCTTCATTTTCCTTGAGGCATGGATAAGGGCATAAGCCAACTTCTCCATTCGGGGATAGTTTTGTTCAGACCCTTGAAGGGCCTTACTGTTGAAGTACACAGGCCTCTGGATTCCATCCTCTTCCCGTATGATGGCTGCGTTGATGGCTGATTCAGAGACTGCCAGATACACAAACAATCTTTCCCCCGTGATGGGCCGAGATAGCAACAAGGGAGACCCCAAGTAGGACTTGAGTTGGTCAAAGGCTTTTTCACACTCTTCGTCCCATTGGAAGGCCTTTCTCAGAACTTTAAAGAATGGAAGACACTTGTCCGTTGCCCTAAAAATGAACCTATTGAGGGCAGCCACTCTTCCTGTGAGTCTCTGGACATCCTTGATACTCCTAGGAGTCTTCATGTCGAGTAATGCCATGATTTTCTCAGGGTTTGCTTCAATCCCCCTCTGATTAACGATGAACCCCAGGAACTTCCCGGCTCCTACCCCGAAGACACTCTTCGCTGGGTTGAGCTTCATTATGTACGAGTCCATCACATCAAAGGTCTTTTCAAGGTCCGCTACGTGAGTACAGGCTTTCAAGCTCTTCGTTAGCATATCGTCCACATACACCTCCATGGTCTTACCTAATTGTTCCTCGAACATCTTATTGACAAGACGTTGATACGTTGCCCCCGCATTTTTCAGACCGAAGGGCATCATCTTGTAGCAGTACGTCCCTTTGTCAGTGATGAAGGCTGTCTTCTCAGAGTCTTCAGCATCCATGAAGATTTGGTTATAACCTGAATAAGCGTCCATGAAGCTCATGAGCTCGTCCCCTGACGTTGCGTCCACCATCTGGTCTATCCTAGGTAAGGGATAGATGTCTTTCAGGCAAGACCTGTTCAGGTCAGTGAAATCTACACATATTCGCCACTTCCCATTGGCCTTAGGCACGATGACTGCATTTGAAAGCCACTCTGGATAGGTAACCTCTCGTATGAACTCGGCCTCTTCCAACTTTTTCACCTCTTCCCGGATGACGTCATACTTCTCTCGGGAGTAGACTCTTCATCTCTGCTTTATTGGCCTGGCATCTTTGTCCACGTTGAGCTTGTGGCTCATGACCTCTGGGTCGATACCAGGCATGTCTGCGTGACTCCATGCGAAGACACTCTGCCTCCTCCTGAGGAATCTTATCAGCTCTTCTTTGATTCCCTGCTCTAGGGCCTTACCGACCTGGACGGTTTTTTCCTGCTCGTCCTCATTAAGGACGATGGATTCTACCTCTTCCGCGGCCTCGCCCTTCTTCAATTTTGTTTCGTCTCTAGGGTCAAGAGTGTCAATGCTGTAAGTGGTGGTTGCTCCCTTATGGGCCTCTCTCTCTTCGACCGAGTTGAAGTAACACTCCCGCATCGTGGTCTGGTCCCCTTGCACTTCCCCTAATCCATAAGGAGTCGGGAATTTTAGCATCTGATGGACCGTCGACGGCACGGCTTCAAACTCTTTGAGGGCCACTCTTCCGATGATGAGGTTGTAGGCCGAGAAGACATTTTCGTCCATAACAAAAACGTTTATCTTCCTGGTCAACCTCTTAGGCCACTCATCCCCCATCCGTATATCCATTTTATACATGCCTAAGGGGTGCACCTTTTCCCCACTGAAGCCTATCAATGGGTGATGGTAAGGCACCAGCCTTGCCCTGTTAAGGCCCAGGCTCTTGAAACAAGGCCAGAACATCACGTCTGCTGAGCTTCCCCCATCTATAAGGATCCTCCCTACGTCGCACCCATGTACCCTTGTTGTTATGACCAAAGGGTCATCATGGGGGCTAAGATGCCCTTGAAGTCGAGTCTGGAGAACCCCACTACGAGGGTGTCCATGTCAACCTTCTTCCTCTTCTGCACTGCGTCAGAAGACGTTAGGTTCACCACCGCAGGCTTGGCCACTGACCTGGCCTCTGCTACATGAGCCTTCCTGTCGGCTACCTCAGAGCAACCTTCTGCAAATCCCCCACAGATGGTGCTAACACCAAAGGAGATCATTCTGACCCTCTTCACAGGGGTGTTGTCATCCTTTGGCGGAAGATCTGGGTCGTATTCATCATCTCCCTCTGAATCATCCCTTCTGGCCGGGACATCGCCACGGCATCTATCATTTCTTCTCTTCTTAGGGTCTTCTCTTCCACCCTTTGGAGCTTTTCCATCCACATACTTCCTTAGCTTTCTGGACTTCAGCATCTTCTCAATCTCATCTTTCAAAGCGAAGCATCTATCTGTGACGTGGCCATGATCCTGATGGAACTCACACCAGAGGTTTTTGTTCCTCTTATGTGGCGGGGCCTTCATCTTCTCTGGCCACCTCAGAGTTCGGTCAGTCTTAATCTCATTAAGGATGTGCTCACAGCTCACAGTCAGAGGAGTGTAATGAGCGAACTTGTCATCTCCTGGCCTCTTCTTCCCCTCTTTCTTACCCTGGGACCTCCCAATGCTACCGCGGTTCTCCTCCTCATAGTTGGCTGCCATTGCCTCTTCCACATTCATCACTTTTCCTGCGGTTGCCAGCAGCTCCGCCATAGACCTAGGAGGGTCTTTCGCCAGTTTCCACAGTAGCTTCCCCTTCTGGAGGCCTCCTATAAGGGCGGTCATAGCTATGCTCTCTTCATAGTCTTTCACCTCCAGTTTCTCTTTGTTGAATCTTGCTATATAGTCTCTTAGGCTTTCACCCTTGGTCTGTTTGACATACAGCAAGTGGGTAGTCTTCTTTTGAGGTCTTACCCGAAAGCAGAAGTTGTGGATGAACTGCTCAGCCAAGCCTTTGAAGTTCTCGATCGAGTTCTTCGGAAGAGAGGTGAACCAGCTGTGCGCTGCCCCTGTCAAGGTTCCCGAGAAGTCCTTACACTTCATCTCATCGGGTATCGAGTAGATATCTGCCACCGATTGGTACATCTCGATATGGTGCACAGGGTTAGTGCTGCCATCATATTTGGAAGTCACTGTAGGAGGTTTGAACTTAGCTGGGGTTGGGAACCCCACTATCCTAGCCACGAACGGGGAGCCCTCTGAGTAACCTCTTTGTAATGGGTCCCTGCTCTTTATGAGGTCCCCTATCTTCTCCTCCAGGCGTTGGATTGAATCATTCCAGGGTCTTCTGTCATCAACTTGGTCGAGGTTATCCCCTGCCACCTCCCTGCGATGGACAGAGGGTTCCCCAGCCACGACCCGTTGGTTGTTGACCTCTTCCTCCTCCCTGGATCTTCTCTCGCAGGGTCGGCCTTGGTCTGCCCGAGCCTGCCTATTCCCTCTTTAGGAGGCTGCTGCGCTCCTTGACCTTGATAGCTTCTGTCTTAGGTCATTCACTGGGCCAAGTCTCTCGAAGGCCGACCCTCTGCTCAACCTATCCAAGGTCGACCCTCTTTACTGGGCCTCTTCACCTCTTCGGCCGACACATCCTTGACTCTGCCTAAGAGGTCGTATGGTGTTATCTGACACCTCATACGGCTCCCAGCAGTCTTCTGGGGCTTCTTAAGCTCCTAGGTCATCATACCTATCCTCTGGGCAAGGGTTTCCTTGCCTCCCCAGGCGCAAGCGCCTAGGGTCAGCAACGTCCCTCCTCCGCTGGGGTGCAGGTTGGTCCTTCATCGGTGCCTGGGGTGGTCCCCTGGCGTCAGGATGAGGCTGAACTGCCGCCAGAGTGATCATGTTCGGTGAGACTCCAGGTGGCCTCATCATTATGGTTTGACTGAGCTGGGCAAATTGCTCCTTCATGGCTTGTTGTGTTGTAGCTAAAGATTTCAAGGCTGCTGCTACCTCCGCCATTTCGGACTGGGGAGGAGCCTGACTGGAGCTAGCCCCTCCACCCCCGGGCGGCGGAAGAGGCGGTGGTAAGTCTGGTGCCATATGATAACTGTATAGAGCTTGAGTAGCAAGTGAGCTTAATACCTTAAAGGACCTCTTTCAATGGTGAAACAGCTCCACACTAGGGGGAGGCCTGGTTCACCACCAGAGTCTCCGGTGAGGTTAAACAGAAAAAGAGGAAGAGATAGCTTCTCGTTCCCACAGACGGCACCAAAATGATGATGTCGGAATCAGCACCACCAGGTAAGGTGTTTCCAAGCTCAATATAAGAATAACAATGGCAGCACAGCTATGTAAAGAGATAAGAGAAAGAGGTGAGGAGAAGAGGAGAATACACTGGTATATGAGTGGTTCAGCCAATCTGGCCTACGTCCACTGTGAGTGTGTGAGTAATATCACTGGAAGATGGCACTAATGGCCATGGGTACAATCTCTCAAGCTTTCTCTCTCTACTGTGAGTTTAGACAGAGTTTCAGCTAGGGTTTAATAACTGAGATCCTTTTGCAAGGTAGGGGATGATCCCTATATATAGTGCCTAGGGGGTGTAATGTACCCCCCATGCATGTAATGAGCATGTGTGTGGTAGCCTCACCAATGTGGGAGTGCCATCTGTCACTGTCACATGTGAGTAATAATGATGAAATATTCTCCCCACATGTGGAGAATGATCTTGTTACAACTGATTTGTGCCCAGGTGTCCTTATCCAAATGTCAACAGATGCTCGACCGCCATATTGGTGGATGACCTCGGCCTGAAAGAGGCCGAGCTGTAAAGGCTTGATGTTCGTTCTATCCGAGATGTGTCATAGGGAGTCTCGGCCTGATCTCAGCCGAGACATTATGCTAGGGTCGGCCCCAGCCGAGGTTGGACTAATGCCATGCTAACGATTGCTAAGGATTCTTGTGACCTCGGCCCAAGCCGAGGTTGGACTGGTTCCATGTTGAAGGTTACCAAGGCTCCCTGTCACCTCGGCCTTCCCTCGGCCGAGGTTGCCATACCCAGGTATATGAGAATGCTGTTGATGCCTGCGATGCGCGTAGTGTCCATTGGAAATGTAGATGGTAGTGTCGGCCTGGGCCGACCTTGGTCTGGCCGAGGGATAATATTGTGGGCCCATGGCCTATCTAGGGTCGATCAATATCTCGGCCATCATCTCGGCCGAGGTTGGTGTCACTGGGCCGAGGTTACACTTGGGGTATATCAAACTTCTTGGGGGGTTCTTCTTCTTCTATCTCCCTTGAGAAAAGGGATTTCGTCTAGGTCCTAAGATCTCACCTAGTTAGCTCTTTGGTTGATCTGGCACCCTGATATCCTGGGTGCTGGTCCATTTCTCTCCGGACCAAATTCCGTATGTCATCATTTCCTTCAGCTGGGCACCTGTAACGGCGAGCTGGTTACTGTTGCTCGGGCAAGTCATCATCTGACCTGTGTTCCTTAAATCTTTGAGATCTACGTTTAGGGCTCCTTCCTCGACTGCGAGACTTGCTCACCGGATGGTTAGGAGTGCAATATTGGCATTTCCTGGTGCTACGATGGAGTTCTCTCTCCAGTTTCTCCAATCTTCTTTTGAGATGAGCATTCTCAGCTTCCTATTTTCAAGTGGCCTCCTCTTGCTCTTGGAGCTTGGCCTCATAGGCATCGATTATCCTGGAGACATATGTGGACTTGGCTGGTCCTTGGATTTCCTCTGAAGCTTGTCGTTCTGGGCGAGGCCTAGGATTTGAACGTCAAACTTCAGATCTGATCTTGCGAGGGGCAGGTTGCTCTTGAATACTCCCTGCTTGAGGGGCATTGATGTTGTGTCCATACATTCTAAATTCTTATTGGTGAAGGCTTTCTTAAAGGAAAATACATGCATCCCACAGGCGACACCAATTGTGGTGACAATTAAACTCAACACAAAATAACCAGCAAAGGCAATCACCAGAATAAATAAAGAACTTGAGAGAATCGCAATCACACACAACACAAGATGTATGTGGTTCGACAAGAATGTCTACGTCCACGGTGGTGCTCTCAATATTTTATTTCTCTTTACTCCAGGGGAGCATTTACAATTGCATGCCCTTTGTCCTGGGCTGAGGGTTTAATAGATACATGTTGTTTCTCGGAGAGTGGGGGTGTTGGAATCCTCCACGTTAGCCCATAACTCCTAGAATATATGGTGAGAGATTTTAGGGGTTGAATGGGTCATAACCGAATTAGTTATGCACGTGGCCTACAAACTTTGGGCCGAACTAAAGCGGGCTACTTATCTGGGCCGAAATTCTTAATCGAGGCACTAACAAATCCAACAATAATAAGATTAAATCTACCATATTTAATACCAAACCTAAGGCAATTCCTTTTCGGTTTATTCATCACAAAACCATGATTTACATAATTCATTTTAAACCCAAATATGAGATTTCGTTTTATATTAACAGGAGGCTAATTTAAACGATTATATCCTAACGAAGTATGAATCAAATCCCAATATACATCCCCAAATCATGTTTTTATGCAATATAAACCTTACACTATCATGGGTAATATAAGTACTCAAAAATTACAAGTTTAAACACTTGCCTTAGGGTTGAGTGGCTTGATTTTCATTTTCAGATGATGGATTCGTCTTCCCCTTGCTCCGATCTTGATTACGACAATAACGATGGTGAAAAATGGTGTAAGTTGGCTTAACCCTTCTCCTCCCCTCTCTTATGGCCTATCTTTTCTACCATGTATTGTAACCCTAACCTCTACACCCAAGTTGCTGATATAAAATTTAGAGTTTTGCCAACCCTAAACTCCCAAATGATCAAAACACCCTTATGTAGTGCCGAGTTGGTCTAAAAATGGCCCCAGACCCAATTAATACACTTGGGTACTCTATTTTGCCTATTTGGGCCCATTCGAAATCAACCGTGACCTCAAAATTATCTTCCAAGTCACTCTACATAAATTTTCTACCTCGACCTTAACATAGTTCATACACGACTCCCGGTTGAGATATAATATAGTCCCGTCGATATTATTCACTACGACGTATGATAATTATCACTTGTTATTTACTACACACTTAGTAAATTTATTTTGTAAATATTAATAACAATTTCTCCTGATAAATATTTAATAAATACAAAATATTTTATTTAATTAAATTACTGCACACGTGTAATTAAAATACCCGAATTAATTAAATTATAAAAGCTCAAAGATATGGGGTGTTACATACTTTCCCCCTTACAAAGGAATTTTGTCCCCGAAATTCGAAGGTACCTAAGGTAAATAACTATGGATACTACTCGCACATATCATCCTCTCGATCCCACATCGACACGTCTACATTATGGTGCCCCTAACTGAACTCGAACCAAGGGCACCACCTTAGACCCCAGGTTATGCTCACTACGATCATGTATAGTAGTTGGTCTCTTCTCATAGGAGATATCTGGCTGCAAGTCTATCTCATCCAATGGAATGTGTTAATAATCCCTCTCGCTCCTCTGGTACCTCTTCAATGATGACACATGGAACAAATCATGAATTTTTTGTAAGTTCCCTGGTAAGGCCAACTGTGCGTAACTTGTCCCACCCTCTCAATAATCGAAAAAGGTCCCACATAGCTCTATGCTAACATCCTTTTCTTTTCAAACCTCATGACTTCCTATGAAGACACTCATACCAAAACCTGATCACTGATCTTTAGCTCTATGTGCTTCGTGTCTGCATCGACGTAACTCTTCAGCCTGTCCTGAGCTATAGTGATGCGCCCTCGAACCAGCTCAATATTGGAAGTTATATCCTTAATCATCTCTGTCCTTTACAATTTGTTCTCCCCCACCTCTAACCAGTAAGCAGGCGAATGACAAGGTTGTCCATAAAGTTCCCCAAATGGTTCCATGCCATTGGTGAACTAGTAGGAGTTATTATAAGCAAACTCCACCAATGGAAGGTACTTCTCTCATCCTCTCTCGAAGTCGAGTATACACATCCTCAGTATATCCTCCAATATTTGATTAACTCGCTCCATTTGGACATCCTCTTAATGATGATACGTAGTGCTCAAATGCAAATTTGTGCCCATAGCCTCCGAATACTCTTCCAAAAGTGAGACACGAAAATCTTGTCCTGATCTGACATAATATTAATCAGAACCCCGTGTAGCCTCACTATCTCTGTAGTGAACAAATTGTCGTACTAACGCATCTTAAAATCCATACATACTGGTAGAAAATGGGCCACCTTAATCAAACAATCTTCTATCACCCAAATGGAGTCATGACCTCTCTGCAATGTCGGTAACCCGGTAGTGAAATTCATAGAGATATTCTCTCACTTACACACCGGGACCTCTAGTGGATGCAACATCCCTGTCGATCTCTGGTGGTTAACCTTCACTAGCTAGTAGGTAACACACTTTGAGACAAACTCCGTTATGTCATACTTTATCCCCGGCCACCAGTACTGCTTACGCATATACTAGTACATCTTATCTCTATCGGGATATACCACAAACCTCAACCAGTCGGACTCTATCATTATGCGTGTCTCAAATAATCATCCTTTGGAATATCGAGTCTCCTATTAAATCTCAAGACTCCATCAAAACTAACCAAATAGGACCCTTCCCCCTCTGTTAACAAATGACGTACGATGTCCTAGCAAAAATAATCCCTGGTATGTGCTTTCACTACTCGCATAATAATTTAGAGAGTGATAGACAATAAGAACATATAAGATCTAGCGACCTCGTCGTCATGTTGAAACTCCCTCCACTTTGCCTTCCAAACCTTTGTTGCCTCCCAGTAGGCCATCGGCTCAATGCGTCTACCACCACGTTAGCCTTTCTAGAATGATATTAAATATCAAACTGGTAATCCTTCACGAACTCTAACTATCTCCTTTGCCTCATATTCAATTCCTTCTACGTGAACAGATACTGAAATGATTTATGGTCAGTGAACAAGCTGAACAACTCCCTTAGGAGATAATGCCTCCAAATACCCAAGGCAACACACAATTACGGCCAACTCAAGGTCATATGTGGGATAATTCTTCTCGTGGGGCTTAAGCTTATGATATTCATATGCTATAGCTCTTTCCTCTTAATATAATACACCCCAAAGTCCCTGCAATGATACATTTATAAAACACAGTACTCCACTCCTCCCCTAAGCAATACGAGCACAGGTGATGAAGTTAATTTGTCCTTTAGCTCATCGAAAGCTAACTGACAGTGGTCATCCCAAAAAAATGGCACCCCCTCATGATTTCGGTTCTTCAATGGTCCTACAATCTTCAAGAAGCCCTTAATAAAGCGATGATAGTATGCAGCCAACCCTAAGAAATTATGAACCTCAGTCGGTGTCATAGGTTATCCCCACTCTCTCACCACTGATACCTTACTCGAATCAACATCAATGCCCCTATCAGACATAATGTGACCCATAAATTGTACCTCCCGTAGCTAAAATCCACACTTCTCGAATTTGGCGTACAACTGATGGTTCCATAACGTATGCAAAACCATATGCAGATGCTTTGCGTACTCATCCTCTAAATGAGAGTAAACTAGAATATCGCCAATGAATATTATCACGAATTGGTGAAGGAACTCTTTGAAAACTCGGTTCTTAAGATCTATAAACACCGCTGGCATATTGGTTAGCCTAAACGGAATCACCCTCAACTCGTATGATCCATATCGTGTTAGGAAAGTAGTTTTAGGATCGTCCTCCTCTCTATTGTGTAACTGATGATATCCCAATCATAGATCTATCTTAGAGAAGTACATTGCTCCTCTCAGCTGGTTGAATAGGTCATCGATTCGAGCTAACGGATATTTATTCCTAATCGTGGCCTTGTTCAACTCCCTATAATCAATACACAGACTAAGTGAACCATCATTCTTATTTATGAATAACACCGGCGCACCCCACGATAATGTACTCCATCAAATGAAACCTTGTCCCAGAAGCTACTGAGTCTGCTCCCTCAAATCCTGTATCTCCGAAGGAGCCATGTGATAAGGCACTCAGGTAATCAGCTCATATAATAAAATCAATCTCTCGACTGGGTGGTAATTTGGGTATCTCCTGGAACACATCCTCGAACTCCCTCACCACTGGAATCGAATCGAAAGAGACAACCATCTCTTGTGAGGTCTCATCCTCAATATAGTACATGTGTGTGCTCGACCCTCCCTCGGGAAGAGGCATTTCCACAAGAAACATATCTTATCACATAATAGAAAACACAATGGTCCTCCCGAAGAAGTCTACCATCACCTCGTACCCTACTAACCAGTCCATGACCAAAATAACATCATAACCCTCCATATCTAACACTATAAGGTTAGCAGCTAAACATAGTCTCCCAACGTTAATATCTACACCTCTAGAGATCGAGTGTATAAGCGACCCACTGCCCAAAGTGACTCTACACACATAAGGAGATAGTCGCATATCTTTAATAAATCGATTATGCGTACAATACGCCCCCGTATTAAATAAAATCCTACCCTCGTTCTTGTGAATAGGAAATGTACCATCTACTACTGGTGGCGCCTGCGATGCTTGTGGTAAGAGTGCATCTCGGATGTTAGACACGTCCATACTATAACTGCCCTTTCTTCTATGGGGCTAGTGGGACTGGTGCTGCGAGGGGTAACTCAGCATGTTTCCCTTGCTGGGCATCCGGCTATGGTATTCTACCCTGTTGTGCACAGCCTCTCCTCTAGTGACCCGTATATCCACAAATAAAGCAACGAAGTGAAAAGTCTCCCTACCTCTAGCCTTAATGGCCCTATTGAGGTTATCCCTAATGCTGGCCCTAGTGGCCCCGGACCTACTGGCCTACGCCATTGTTCCCTTAGCCCTGGCAGCCCTGAGGAACATGCTGCTGCTGAGGACCCTGCTAGCCCTGCCTGAATCGACTACCCTCATGTCGGTAACCTCCTGATTTGAATCTCTTAGATGAATCCCCCTGTCAAGAATCCTACCCCTGGTGCCTACTCATTTGCTATTGCGGTGCTCCACTAGCACCATTCCCTCCCACCTTGCCTGACTGGATAGTCTCACACCCTCTCCTACTTCCCTTATCTAGAGTAGCCAACTCTAGCCTTTTTTTGGTGATTATCTGATTCAGTTTTAATTGGACAAGGTCCCATTTGTCCTCCATCTCAACAAAACAAATTCTTCCTTTATTACCATCAATGGCATCCGCCATAAGAGCCTCCTCTAATCGTTAGGCCTACAAGACAAGGAAAATATGAGAACACAGTACAAAGAGGAAAAATGCTAAGGAAAAGACAAAATGGAAATGCAAAAATAATTTGCCGAGGAAATGGATCAACTCAAGGGCATTGGCATAGGATCCCTAGGCCTTAGGGTGGCCAACATATCAGTATAATTTATTTTGACCATGGAGTGGAAGTCTTGAATACCTCTCCACCCCAGGGGAAATAAATTCCCCCCCTCATTGTAGTTGGACGCTTGTATCGACCGAGTACCTCAGCTACAATTATCAAACCCCTCTGCTCATTAGGGGGAACCGCCATAGAAGAACAACTCTGGGGTGTCCAAGAGTTTCAATATGCCTCCGATAATGCTTGCAGCAGGGTAATGGTTTTGGTTACAGTCTCCAGAACTGAGCCCTCACCTGGGTAAACCTTTGGTTTGCCTCCTCCACCAGCTTGCCATTAGGATTTGGAAGATCCAATGATATACTGGACTTTAAATGTTTAGTGGGTTTTTACCTCTTCTTCTTTATGACCACGACCTCAATAGGAGTTTCTTTGGAAAACCTCCCAACTATCCTTCATTCCTCCTGTTCCTCTATTGGATCAATAATACATCAAATTTAGCTACCAGAGAACCAAAAATTATTTAAAAACGGAAAAGAAAAAAATAACTCATTGGGAGGATAATCATATTCTAGTAAGATAGCCACTTTGACGGAGGGAAGTACCTCTTCAATCCTTGGAGGGAGCTTAGCCTTGTGCTGGGGTCGGTTATCCTCATCTTCTAAGGCTTCAGGGATGTAAGAAATATCTTTGACTGTGGATTTATGTTCCAGGGCACTAAAGTGAAAGGCCTAATATATCCTAAACCATGGTTTTTGGGGCCTCAGTTTCATTTTTAAATGTCACTGGCTTAATCTTAGGCCCCAACCCACTGTTGAAAAGATGCTTGGTCGTGACATGAGCTTTAAAGGGGGTTGGGGCCAACCACTAGACCTCAGTTATCCTGTCCATTTTCTTCATAAAGGGCTCAAAAACCATTGCAAAGGAAAACATATATTAGAACTCATGGAAAAGGTTCATAAATAAATTTAAGTTCAAAAGCAGAGGTTGTTTACACCATATTAACACAAGCTAATGAGGTGTTGCCACATAATATTGGCATTAGCAAAAATAGTCGAGGAATATTATAAAATACAAATAATGAGGAATGTGCATGTGTGACACTTTGCACAAGTTGGGATGTGTTATTCAAAGTGGGAATTTACTCCAATTTAAATTGGGGCATCACTGGACCAAAGTGGGAAAACTCAAATGGGCGAGTAACAACCCAACAATTATCCTAGCAGTTACATTGCATGGGCAAGAAACACTATAAGTAAACAATGGAATAGTTGTAATATTTTCTTTCAAATTTAATTCAAAGTTTCTTGCCTTTACTATAGGTGGCCATTTCCTACAGTATTTGTATCCAATGCGTACAAGCTAAATTAAGAGAAGTTTTCAAGGAAAAAGAAAAAAACACATAACACAAGATATGTGTGGTTTGGCAACGTGCCTATGTTTATGGGGTTTGGGGTTTGCTCCTTTATTAACTTAGAGAACTGGTCGACAGAGTTGTAATACTCCTCGATGATACAATAACAAATGCCCCTCTTAATGAGGGGCGAGTTTATATTTATAGAGAAGCTTAGGAGAGTCCTAAGATCTATCCCAGGAAGTTTGAACATATACCTTATCAGTTTGAATTATTCCAAGTGATAGATATTTTGGAGTCTTTCATGACTTGGACTCTTCATTATTTTGGTGTATAAGAAGCTTGAAGTATTGTGCCTAATACGTACAGGTCACGTCCTACCTTAATTATAATCCCCACAATTGCCCCCAAAGCTAAGGGTCTCTTTGAGGTCGTTGGGCTTTATTGTATCTAGATTGGTTGTTGACTCCGATAAGTATTCAATCTTGAGTTTTTATTAGTTAATTGAAGAAATGTTTTGTAAATATCCTTAAATTTGGAGGATTTTTAGGTCGTTGACTGCCCGAGGGGCATACCGGGAAATGTAACCTTTTTCCTTAACGGTAAACCGTCGCTTCGATAACTGTCACACACACGTGTAATCATCATGTTTTTGGGGAACCATAAGGGATTATCTCACCATAAAAAAAAGGTTCCCACTCTTTTAATCACTTTCCAGTTCATTTAAAAAAGTCTACAATCTTTCAAAGGAGGGCTTTTCATTGTCGTTTTTTTGCATGTGAGAACTTTGCGCCCTTTCTGAAGGCCATTGATTTCCTTCAATTTTTGTTGTTGAGTATCGGGTCACTTTTCCCCCAAATCGCTTATTTTTGGAGTTCTGCTAACACTTTGACACGGTCCTAGCCCATGTTTCTCCAAATACATAGAGGGTCGTTAATGGGGAGAATCATATTAACTATCTATATGGTATCCATCTTGGCATTACTGAAATTATGTATTGTTACCATTGGGTGATGACCACCAAGAACAACAACATGAAGATGAGGGTGGGTAACTGAGACATAGTGTTGAAACTCCTTGATTATAATAAATATTATTGGGATAATGGGCTGATTATGAATAATTGGCAAGATTATCCCCTTCATGAGGGTATGGCATATGAAGGTCCAAGTGGCCCTCAAGGAGGGAAAGGAATAGGTTAGAAATATTATTTGTTAGCTTTGTGATCTTCTCTTGGTTGAGGCTATTTTTTTGTTCTTTTCTCTTTTTTTTACAGTAAAGAGCAAGAAGAAGATTCGCACAAAAACGACGTTAACTTTGTTGGTCTTTGGACGATTTGGTATGTTTAGTAGAGTTGCATATGTTAAGAACCCAAGGTTAGAGACATTCCTGCTCGTCTATAAGAGTTATACCACTTATTCTCTTTCAAGTCCAATAGAACAGACACTGGTCATACCTATTAATTTAAAGTACCCAGAAGCTTCCACCTCCCAGGACTCTGAAGGGGAGAGATCAAACGAATCAGTCGAGGAAGGCACATTATTTTCCTTTAAACCGTTTCACATTTAGTTAGTTCATTATACTGTTTCCCACCATTCCATGGATAAAAGTAAAGTTATGAACTTGATCTCTACAAACGATGGTACCAAGTCCCTACATGATCATTCGTCGAGTAAAGATAAAGATTTTTCTCTGTCGGTGATCAATAAAAGTAAAATCAGGGGTTTCATTAATCCCATGGACATTATGGACTCCCCTTCCAAGGACCATGAGCCTCTTTCAAAAAGGGAAAATAAGGATTACCTTCCCCTTCCTCAATTGGACGTCGTGGGGAAAAATATTATCGATAAAGGCAAGGGTGTTACCCAGTTTATTATTACTCACCCCGACCTGGCTTGAGACTTATTTAATCTGGAGTTTTTTTGCAAATAGAGCAACTGCCTATGCCTTATCCCATTTTAGGTTACTGGAGCGTGCCAATCATAACCTCTCTCTTGTAAGTTGATCGTCTTTACATCTTTCTTCTTTTTTCGCTCCCTTTTACTTGCTTCTTGCTTCACGGTTTATGGTTGTTTTTAATCAATTATTGGAGAGTAATAATGCATTGAAGAAATATTTTACTGATATGAAGGTTGATTTTGAGGAGTTGGGAAAATATCTAAAGGCTTCTCAAAATCTTAATACTTCCTAGGGCATAGAGGACGAGAATACGAACCTTCAGAAGAAGATTAACGATTTTGTCATGCTGGTGGCTCCTGTTGAATAGGCAAAAAAAAGATGCCAATGATGCTAAGGTTGAAGATGACCTCTCCAAAACACAAGAAATTGAAACTAAGTCCAAAGTCGAGGAGGCCTTGGCTAGTGTGGTGAAGATCAAGGATGATGCCTTTTCCCGTGGCTGGGACAAAGCCTTTGCTAATACCGAAATAAATATTGCTTATTATAGAAAAGTATTTTTTAAGAATGGGTAGGATGATACTCTTGTTAAGTTCGGCACAAGTGAGGGGTCAGACCTCTTTCGCGAGCACCGTCAAGGTTCTCCCCCTCAATTTTATGAAGAGGTTGAGGATGATAATGATGGTACGATTAGAGAGAAGGAGAAGACTACCGATTTAAATCAGATGACTGCGAAGCAAGATATCAAGATGGAGAAGGTTACCGATCAGAATCAAATAGCTACTGAGCAGACTTTTGTGAAGGAGAAGGTCGGTAAGATAGTGCTTTAGGTATTTAATTAGGGAATGTTGTATTTATTTTTTATTCTGAAATTATATAGGGCCATGCCCAATTTGTAATCCTTTCGAATAAAGTCCATGGTTTGATTCATTTATCGTCGTTTTGTCTAATTTTCACCGTCTTTTCTTTTATATGACAAACTTATATATCCGAACACTTGTTCATGCCATTTAACGTAAGACCTGTAACGCTAATCGTTGCTCAGAAAGACTTTCAAAAAAGATATGGAAGATTATTTGTTACTAGTCATGATGAAGATGATGACCTTGACCAACACTTAGGTCTTTATGTGTCTGCTTAAGAAAAAGAGGTGTTGTACCATGAATATGGTGTTACCAAAGAACCAATTAGAAGGAGAAAAGTGAACTCATTTATCCCTTAAAGGAAGTCGGCTCAGCTACTCATCTGGTCATCCAGTGAAATTGTGGTCGTCCCCAACGTCATAGGTGGTCGACTTAACTCATTTATCTCATAACTGTTAACATTATTACTTAACATCGTTAGAACAATTATGTACAATATAATAGAATAACATCAGTAGTTGTAACATCATGTATACATGTGAAATATATTCAAATATTCCTCCACCATATGAGCTTAATAAACTCATGATTATCCTCCCTACCTGGATGTAAAACATGTAATTACCTATCCTATAAAGGCACGACGCCTATCCCTCTACACACACTCTATCTCCTATAATAACCAATATATAACACATTATCCCCCATTGAAAGGGGGGTTGAGATATTTTTCCATATTGATGATACGAGATATCGAACATAGGTGATTCCCAAGCATCATATCAAGTGTAGAATAAAAGTAAAGCAAGCAATAAGGAAAAGAACACAAAATATAAAGTGGTTTGGCTATAAAAATGAGCCTACGTCCACTTTGTTGCCATACTCTCATTATATGCGTTGTACAGTATAATATGATTGGACCTAAAGAGGCATACAAGTAAGAGAGGAGAAGAGAATACATGAGGATAGTGAATCAGGGTAAACCGAATGTGAACTGCAAGGCAGTTAGTGCTATTGCGTGGGTGTAGCTCTGTAGAGGGAAGTAGTGTACAAATTTTGGCAGGGATTTATCGAGTAATTCTCTTCTTGATCCCCCTATTATGAAGTGAGCACCTCTATTTATAGGAGAAACAAATGTAGTGTCACGTGTTTTGGACACGTGACATATGGATAAGTTTAGAGAATGTGGAACCCTTCTAGAAGTTGGACAACTATTAATCGTCATGTATGAGTAGGGGCTGTGTCCTATTTGAATCTAGGAAGTAGCTTACCTGAATGGGGATCATGACCTGTATGAGCCCAGGCAGCGACCAATGTTGAAGGAGGTGTTGCGGACTATCTGAGCCTAGCAACGATTAATGTTGAAGGAGGTGTCACGGCCTGTCTGAGCATAGGGAACGGATAATGCTGACAAAAGGTGGCTTAGCATGAGGCCCAATAACTCTATGTGATGCGACCTTTCTGAGCCCAGGCAGCGGCCTCTTGTTAATGCCTCTATCGTATTAGGGACAATATTGGCCATATCCATAAGCCCCTAAACTGTAGCACCAAGAATTGGTGAGTTAGGGTTGCGAATGAATTCAATGTCCTGTGGTAATTGTATTCATATCCTGCCACGACAATTGTTAGGTGACACTTCACCTTCCCGTGCCCCTTTATATAAATGTGATCTGACATTGGCCTTCATTACCTTTTCCAAACCTTGATAGCACACCGCGAGCGAAGATCTTTCAGTAATATCTTGAGTTTTTCGACGAGCGTATAGTGGTGGTCTAAGGAGGTTTGAGGCAAAATTGAAGTTGAACAACTAGTGGTTCCTCATTTTTCATCAATTTCTAGGTAATCCATCGTATGATTATTTTAAGTGTTGTAGTTTGCCATTTTAATCCAGTTTACAAGAGATATTATCTGACTGTATCTTCTATACACCATATTTTGAATTTGTGAGGCTAAGTTTTTACTTGGAGTCCAACTTGAATAGGCTCTAATTTCTAAAATTGTTATGGAAATTAGGGTTTGATGATGTTGAACCATTTTGTAGGACCTGTAGCCTTTTCACACTATTGTTAAAACATGTACCATTTACGAAAATCCTTGTTGTAATCCTTAACCTCTGTCTGGTATCATTTCTGGATTTTTGGGTAGATGTTTGGGTCTTTTGTAGGTTTTGTAAGCATGTTGACATATGCTAGGTATTTAGGTAACTTTAGATGTTTGAATTGGATTGTAGGTTAGAAATTTGGATTTTTTGGTCTTGATCCACACCTTGACCCTATTTGGAATTTTGTTTTTGGCCAAGAACACCAAGAACATGTTCTTAATGTTCTTGGCCAAAACCCTAGATTCTTGGGCTTTTCAATCTTTGAGAACACATTTTCATCGAATTACTTGTTTGTGTAATTTGTCACGGTTGGTATCATAATTTGTGCTACTTTGCTGCAGTTTTTTGTCATCCTTTGATCATTACTATCCTTGGGTGTATTCAACTTTTAGAATAACTGGTTGCAGTCTTTAGAGTTCGTACTTATAGTTTTTAGCGTTAGATGGCTATGGCATTGACTTTCATGTAAATCAATTGGCTACAGTCTTTAAAATCAATCGAATATAATTGACTTTAGTTTTTATGCACTTCTACTTATATCTGTCGCGACCTCTAAGAGGTTTCTATAATCATAGTAGCTGCGGAACCTAACTACGGAGTCCTCCTTTTCAAGTCTTGCTGTAACCCTATGAGTTGGAACCTTTCAAATTTCCTTTTTCGACTTTTGGAAGTCTCATTTTGCATCCATCCTCCTGAAATCCCATCAGTAAAGCCTTTGAAGGCTATTGGGCCTTGTCTGCTTAAAGCCTGTCCCAACTGCATCACCATCGACTCTGACTCTACGGATTCCTTAAACTGTAGGGATACTAGTGGGGCTGTGGACATTATGGAGGAGGATACAAACTCCAGCAAGAATCCTCCTGTCGAGTAGTGGCTGCGACGAATGCTGGGACAACGCCTGCCCCACCTGAAGCTAGGGATCCTCCTGCTGAAGTTTATGGCCGCGACCATTCCTCTGAAAATTCCCCCGCTGTGCTCAATCATGGGTGCATTATAAATGAAGACTGGATTGCTGACGTTATCACGGCTTTTTAGTTCCCTGAAGGAACGACCTGCACACTTCCTTTTACGAAACAAAGGTCATGTTTCATGGCACCCAACAGGGTTTGCTTTCCCCTCCATGCCTTCCTTCTAGGGCTGCGGCTACTAGTTCTTGTGCATGTCAGAAGGATATTGAGTGTCATGAACTTACCCCTAGCCCAATTAGATCCCAACTATTGGAGGTCCATATTTGTTGGTTTGGTTCTTTGGCAGAAGCATTTTAGTAAAGATATCATGTCCGAGGAGTTCTTCCAACTTTATAGATCAGAGTAAAACTCCAAAGAATTTCCGCGGTATTACTATTTCACGGTGATATATATTTGTACACCGATAGGCCCACAAGTGTGAAAAACTGGAAGGGTAAGTATTTTTTTGTGTCTGGTGACAGTTGGGAAATTTGTGAAAAAGTACCACTTAGGTCGTTTAATACAAGATTAAACTATCTAAATGGCTCCGAACAGTTTGTTGAAGAAACTCTTTTCTTAAAACAAATTTCTTAACACAAGATGTGTAAAACAGTATGAATGAGTTATTTAAGGTATATGTTTACCAGTTTTGAAAACCAAAACTTATAAAGAAATCAAATCAACACAACATAACCTCAAGAAAAAGGATGAGAGGAAGAGTACAAATACAATTTTTAATGTGGTAAAATCCTACCCAATTGGGGAAACATCCACGGAGGTCTCTACACCTCAAAAGTAAAAATCCACTAAAATAGTAACAGGTTACAAACTATATAACAATCAAGACACACAATTAAGACAAAACTAAGTTCAAAATTTATATCAACTCCTCTAGCGTTTTCTGACTTGTCCCAAGGCTCTGAAGTTGTTGATGTTCTCTCAGCTTTGTAACTCCACTCCTTTTAGCTTTATGTCGACTCAAATGTTCAAAATATCTCTACCAACACTGTCTAGTGTTGTAGTGTGAAAGTGTATGTGGTGTTGTGCTCTAAATCACATGCATGCAACCCACACACACTTATTACAGACCAAATGATTATCAAATTACAAAAAGATTCTAAAAGGCAATGAAGATTTCTAAAATCAGTTTAATCAAAACTCAAGACTTTGGACCTTTCGATTTATCCACAGATCAAGAGGGAATCTTGCTATACAAAAGAGCCAAGATCCTAAACACTTTCGTTATTCAAAAATATTTACAAATATTTCACAAAATGTGAAATAATTGAAAGTGTAAATGCCCAATCAAGATCTTAGCTAGATCTAAGCCCGAGTACTCTCAAAAATTGAAATTAGAAATGATTTTGTTGGTCTAGGGTTTGAACAAAACATAACAGTTTAAAATTACCAACAAAAATGAGATTTCTCGAAAGAAGAAATCAAAATCAGTAATATAAACGTGAAATGTATCACAGACTCACAAATCTCAGATTTCTATGAAAGAAAATAAGATTTGGAAAATGTTACTGGTTGGATAAGAGATTAAGAACAAGAGATTATGGATCTTCTCAAATATAGAACTAACTCAACTCTCAAAATTATTTTTAGGTGAGATTTGGATGGAGTTAGGTTAGGGTTTGTATTCTCTCTCTCTCTCTCTCTCTCTTCTCTTTTTTTCTCTCAAAAATGAGAGGAACCAAAAGTTAGAATTGAAAGGACGAAGTCTCCTTTTATACAAGGAAGAGAAGGATCCGGAACGTCTCAGGCAAATGAGCGAACAGGATTTGATCGAAGGAAATCTAATGGCTACTAACGCATCGCAATTATAGAGGCTCTGACTGGTTTAAATGTTAACATAAGGATCAGGTAAGAACGCATGTAGTCCATAGATTAAAACGATCCAAGGGTTCTTAATCACTCTCAGGAATGTGAGTGTAAAGAAACACAAATCCAACTGTTATAAGTGCGACAAGTGTAAGGCTGTGATGACTTAAGAAACTCGTGTTTTTGGTTTTACAGAAATATAAATTTTACCCACAATATTATCTGGCGCTTTTGGTTTCTACCCAAGCCAAATTTTAACAACTTTTATTAATTACAAAATAGCCCACAACATTTGTAAAAAATAATTTTAAATTTCTAAAAATTGTTTAAAAAATCTTAGAAATTATTTAGAATATCCCAAAAATTATGAAAAAATTATTTTAATGGGATTTAACTCTCTCACACCCATATTATGAATAGTGCAACACATGAATGCAATCCTAGGTGAGGTGTTGGTGTTCTTCCTTTAGGAACAATTTGAGGAATTCAAAATGAAGAGTTCGAAGGCTTTTTGGTCAAACTAGGATATGACTCAATTTTGTCACTATTTCCAAACTAGATGAGCACCTATATAATGTAGACTCGGGTGAGTCAAAGATATAGGGTGCTTCAATTTGCTCAGAAGAAATTAAAAAGAAAAAATCAGTCAAAATGTCGCGGAAGTGGGGACATCCTTCCAAAAAAGGTATGTATTTCTGCATCCCACACTAATCCTTGTGGTTTTAATCCTTCTACTCATACTAACACTTCGTATTTTCTTATGTTGTAGATATTGACAACTTAAAACTTAGCGGAAATCAGGAGAAGGGGGTTAAGAATGCGATCCACTTACCTGATACGGAAAAGAAGTTTTCTGACCTTTAAAAAAAATGCAATTATCTAACCATTCATAAAATTAAAAAAAAATGCAAGGTGATTGGTTAGATAAAGAAGTTTAAATTGAAAATGAACTCATTGCTCATTTTCAGTCTCTTCTTAGAACTACTTATATTTACAATGACGATTCTATTTTTTATAACATCCCAAAGATAATAAACGAGGACACAAATTTTATGCCTTCAGATGTTCCTTCTGAATTAAAAATAAAAAAAAAACATTTTCTCACATGCAATAAATAGTGCAGCGGGTCCTAATGGGGTTAATGGGTTATTTTTTCAAAATTGTTGGAATATCATCAAAAGTGCTTTAATTTTGTCCATTCAACATTTTTTTCTTGTAGATGAAAGTCCAATTGTGTTGGACTTACACTAATATTATATTGATTCCTAAAATAGATAACCCATCCTTTTGCAAAGATTATAGACCCATTAGTCTTTGCAAATTTTCAAAAAAATCATATAAAAAATTCTTGCTAATAGAATTGAGAGTGTCCTTCCCAATATAATTTCACCTTCTCAAGAAAGATTTATTAAAGAGCTATTAATCTCATATAACATTTTGTTGGCCCAAGAACATTTAGCATCATTCAATAATCAAGTTCGTGTCGGCAACTTAGTGGTGAAACTTGATATGTCCAAAGCTTATGATCAGCTTTCATGGCAATTTATTCTCAAGGTGCTTAGATCTTTTGGTTATTATAAAGCTTGGATTGATATGATATAGTAGATAATTTCAAATTGTTAACCATGTGGATTCTTCAAGTCTAATCGTGGAGTGCGCCATTGAGATCCTCTTTCGTCGTCGCTTTTTTTCATTGCTAGTGAAGTTCTTAATCGAGGCATTCAAAACATGGCATTACGAAAATAATCAAACATTTTTCTATCCCAAATGGGTGTTTCCTTATTACCTATCTATCATTTGCATATGATATTCTTTTCTTCCTTAATATCGACAAAACATCTCTTACCACTTTCATGAATTTTCTTGTTGTTTACGAAAAATAATCGGGCCAACTAGTAACTAAAAAAGTAAGACTTATTTCATAACTCCCTCCAAAAGCGGTCACACGAGATCAATTAAGATTAAAAAGACTATTGTTTTTTAGCAGCAAATGCTTCCAATAAACTACCTGGGAGTTCCATTATTAATTTGTAAAAAACGTAGAAACTTTTTTAATCCTTTGGCCGTGAAAGCAGCGTCAAAAATTTTCAGATGGAATAGTCAAGTTCTATCCCATGCTAGTCGATCTGTGATTATAAAGTTTGTTCTTCACACTATTAGGTTGCATATGTTTGTTCCCTCAATCCTACAATGGGTCTCATCCATGAATTAGACAAGGTAAGCGTACATAAACTCTAGGGCCAGCAAGATGATTCTAATAAGCAAGACTGGATTTTGTGGAATAATATATGCTTACCTAAGGGAAGGGAGGTTTGGACCTTATAGATATTATTGATGTATGCAATGTCTTCAGCTGTAAGCTTTGGGTAAATATTTTGCAAAAAAATCTCTATGGGCTAATTTTATGAACAAGATGTATAAAAAAATTAGCCTGTAATAATTTTAGAGGATCCATAATTTTGGCTAGATCCACTTTGAAACGAAATACCGCTAAGGGTCTTGCTGACCCTGCCTGAATCTACTTCTCTTAGATTGATAACCACCGGATCTAAACCTCTTGACCCGGTTCCCTTATTAGAGATCTTACTCCTGTTGTTGTTGTGCCCCATTGACACTACTACTATCATATCTTTCAGTCTCACCGAACTTATTTTCCCTTTTATTATTATTCACGTACTTATGCTGCTCCTGACAATGAATTTGTGCTTCATTAACCATCCTAGCGTACGTCTCTAACGTCGGGTTACCTAACAAGTGTTGTCGAATCTTCCAGGTAAGTCCACCCATAAACTTACGCATCCTCATCTCTTTAGCATATACTTCATCTGCCCCGAAGTTTTCTAATCGAGTGAATTCTTCTTCATATTCTGCCATGGTCTTATCTCACTGAGATGTATTGAGAAATTATCGCCTCATCTCTATCTCAATAGCGAAAGGAAAATTCTTGCGATCAAACCGTACCTAAAACTCTCCAATAGTCGTCACATATCTCTCCTCTGTAGTGGTCATAGACTCCCACCACTGTAATGCTACGCCTTGAACGCCGCTAAGAACTATTTATGAGTGTGACCGCACTCTATCATGCACACATGGCACTGCATGCCCTTGTTTCGCTAACTAGATACTACTGCATCTGAATTACCCTCAAATTATAGTGGGTGACCCTTCTGAAATGCCTTTCTCGCTCTCTGTCGATCTGACGGCCCCATGTGGGCCTGAACCTCACGTGCCACTAACGAATGTGACTGATTTCTTGAAAAATAGGCGGCCATGGCAGTCATGGCTGAATTAAAGGCCTGGGCTATAATTTCAAAACATTTTCCAAAACTTTTTAGGTGCCCAGCCACAGGGACGCCAAGCAGGATGATCTATTCCAGGGATGCATAGCTGCAACACTTGTGAATGCTTGCAGGATTTGGACTTAGTCACTTCAGCGGATTCATCCCTAGTGTAGGGTGTAGTTTAGTATTTCACTCGAGCATGTTGCCCACTGCTATTTCATTTATGTCGATCAGACTTTGTATTCAGATTCATTATATTGGGATTTTATATTGGATTGGTGAACTAAGGTTGTATTCGATATTATTTTATTTCATTGTTGATTCAAATTTTTATTTATTGCATGGATGGTTTATTTTTATATATTTACTCATGTGTGTTTTCTTAATTGAAAGGATAAAAATTAGCACCGGCTTTTTGAATACTAGGTGGTTAGTAAAGTTTAAAAAAAATTCATAGTGATGCTAAGAATGAACTAAATGGGAACCTTATTTTAATTTAATAAAGGTCTGATCACCCAATAATTAATTAGGCGGGGTGTCACAGCATTTAGGCCCAAAATGAGCCATGGTGAGAGAGAGAGAGAGAAAAGAATCACAATCACTAAGTATGAAATTATTTTTCTTCCTCTAATTGGGATATAATAAACAAGATTCTATATAATGGATTTATCTGAAGGTGGCTAAGAATAGGTCCAAAGTGGTAGAAGATAAGCAGTTGGAGAACCAGACTAATGGCAAGGCTGCTAAGGATAAATTTGTTACTAATTGTTGACCTTGCTTCTTTGAAGGCCAAGGGTAAAAAAGAAAAAGAGGCTTCTTTTGACAAAGGTTATGACAAGGCATTTCTTGCAGCCTCTACTCAAATTGAGTATGCCAAGAAGAAATCCTTTAAGGATGGCTGGTCTGAAGCGCTAAAGGAGGTCGACACAGCTAAGGACTTTGAGTTATTTCAGTGGCATGACCCAGACACCCCTCCTAACTTGGAGGAAGAATTTGATGATGAATAAGTCTTAGGGGAGTCTCCTGTGGAAGTTGTTGAGTCAACACTTGTGTCCATTTTTATAGTCGACTTGCCTCATCCAGAAGCTGTCCCCAGGACAAGGAGAAGGCTTAACTCCTTTTGTTGCTTACTTTTTCTTTATTTATGAAAGTTATTGTTCTTTTTTTTTCTTTATAATAAAATCTCATTTTGTAACACCTTTATCTTATCAATGAAAAGTTTCCTTTTATTCAATGTGTTATATTTTCTATAATTGCTTCCCATGCTTGGTTGTCTTTATTTTCATGAATTTATAATTATTGTGTGCTTTCCTCAACTGCGTTCTCGTGTCCTTATACCTGTGATTTTCAGTTTGATCCTAGGAAGAACATCATTTTATCTAACGCATCTGAGCTACTCAAATGGTGCAGTTTATTCCAAGCTGGTCATGCTGCTCTAACTGATGAGGACTTGGAAAACGTGCTTAGGTTTGGTGTGTCCGACCAAGTGAGAGATGCCTATGTTCATTATTATTTTCTTTTGGATAGAGCTTTAGTAATGCTGCTTACTACGAGATGATTGAACTAATGCAAATGGATCACAAGTCTTCCTTGGTTTTACTCTGTGCAAATTATGGAATTAAGTATAAGTTTTTGAGTGAGGCAGTTGGTTGTGAGAAGAAACTTGAAGAATATGCCTTTATTTATGATAAGAAGGAATTTGCATTGAAACGAGAGGTAGATAGTTCGTGGGAGGTGGCTAAGTTGTTGGAAGAGGAAAATAATCGTTTGCAAAATGAGTTAGACGACTTGAAGAAGATTGTTGGAGCTGTTGAAGATGTGACGAATGAGGGAGCTTTATTTTTAGAAATAGAGAATGCCAGATTGTTGGAGGAACTAACGGGTAAAATTTCAGGGCAAGTAGTGATTGCTCGGCCAACAGTTGAAGAAGAAATAACTAAAAAAATATTAGCCGACCAAGTTGCCCAATTGAAAGCCAAAGACTTGGTTCTAAAAAAACTCCAAGAGCGGGTTGATAGGCTAACCTTCCAATTTCATAAACAACCAAGAGAAGTTTGGATGTATGGGTACAATGAAGCTCTAACATACATGAGGGATCACATAGTACAAAGCAACCGTGAAGGATACATATGGGGTTGGACTAACCAGCTAATATTGCTAAATTATGATGATACAAGTGAGTTGTGGCATTGGAACAACCCAAGCTTCCTAGATTATCCCATTCCTCCATTCAAAACTGACACAAGCTGGATTCCACCTGATTCCATTACCCAATGCATGATAAGTAAATACTTGGGCGATTATTGTAAGGACAAAATTTTTAATTGGATCAGTTGTATAGTTTTGACTTATTCCTGGAACAAAACACATTTGAGTCACAGGTAGATTTTTATTGTCACGATCCCACACATACTATGACGTATTGAAGTTTATCAAAGATGTTGCGATGAAGCTTCAAGGAATTTATCATACCGATTTATGGTGCATGAATCATCTTCAAGTTTAATTGCATTCTGAGATCACCCAGGAATGAATGCGTAATTTTAATGGGACTTGAAGTTTATTTTAAAATGTTGAAGGATGTTATTTTATTAAAGAAATTTTTTTAAATGGTTTTAAAGTGTTTGAAATCATTTACACTTCGTTTATCCTGAGACAAATATGGTTTAAAATCATATAAAAATCAAACACACGCGTATAGTCGCTCAAACGACGCCAAACGACATAAGGAGTCGTTCGAGCGAGATCACCATACCGTTCGAACGATATGGCCATCTCGCTCGAGAGACAACTACAGTCGTTCGAGCAATGCGCCACCTCACAAAAATTATTTAAGGCGTGGTTTCCTTAGAATTTCGAAAATGTGTTATCTGAAAAATAGTTTATGAACCAGTACATTTTTTGTACAAAGTTTTCTCAGGTTTTCCAAGTCCAAAACATCCTTAGAGTTTCAAAGATTCGAGCTTTCATTATTACATGCTATAGTGATCTTGTTTGCACCAAGAAGGAGTTTGTCCTACACTTTTGAAGAACATCGTTGGGTTTTGCGAAGAAGAAGTGAAGGAATTCATATCTGATTCTATAGACTTTCCAAGATATATCGATGGACACCGAGGCATTCGTGGAGGCGACTATTGTGGATAGGTATCATGGAAGGATTCGCGTTGGAATTTTGGAAAGGTGGTTGAAGATGAGAAGAGCATCAAGTCTCGCGGGGATCGAGTCGTTGAGTAAGACTTTTGTCTGTTCCTTGTAAATCCACATTCATAGTGATTGTCTGGCTTGGGACGTTCGAGATTTTTTCCCTTTGTGGTTTCGTCGTACATCCGGCATTGTGAGAATTCTTTTTCTTACTTTACTTGTTGTAATTACTAGATGCATGTTTAGTAATAATCAAGATAAAATTTGGTTAAGTTAAAATTGGTTCACAATTTGGTGCACATAAAAGTTTGAAAAAGGTTTTTTAAAAAGAGAAAGTTGTTTCATTATCCTTAAAGAAAAGTTGATTTAAAAATAAAGGCGCCAACAACCATGGTCTTAATGATGAGGGTGAACATATTCTTCCTCCTGGTTTACTTGATAGGTCGAGAAAAAGCAATAAAAAATTCTTGACAGATTTTTGGACAATAAATTTTTTTATATACCCTTGATGACCCACTTGCTGGGATGGATAAGGTAGAAGGCAAGCGTCCAGAAAAATAGATTGACTCCATTTATAATCACATCTTACTTATAATTGTAATTGCCTTTTATTTGAATAAAATAGACTTCTTATTTGAATACATGTCGTGTTTATGTCTCTGTTTCTTCTTTGTCATTTACTTAAGCTTGTGATTAGTTAATCGGAATGCTGACTAAGTAACTTGCTTGAATGACAAGTGTTTGATCCAATTTTAAGCTTGTGATTAGTTAATAGTCTAGCTGACTAGATAACCTGCTTATGTGATGAATGATTGTTTCAATTTTAAACCTGAGTGTAATGCCTTAGTTTCTACTAATACCCTTAGATAAAACTGTAAATAGTTTTGTTGACCTAAGTGTCGGCATTAGTTACCATTGGCGACCAAGTGTATTATATATATATATATATATATATATATTCATGTGTTTAAGAATTTATATACATATTCTTGTGTCTAACTTAGTCGGGTAAAACTTCGTGTGTTTAACTTTGAGTTGTACATGAAATTTCACTGATTGTTTGTTATTGATTTGTTAAAGACGAAATCATATGTGAACTTTTATCTTACTCGAACTTCTTGTTCATGAATCGTAAAAGATGAAGCCATACATAAAGTGTCGGTGCATATTGAATTTTATAAGTTCAACCTGATTAAGTATCTCTAAATCCTCCAAAGTTGTTGGTGCATCTCGAAATTGATAAATTTATCCTGATTTGATGAATCCGATTGAAGATAGTGTTTTTGTACTCATTTGGTCGCCGATGGTTGAAGATCAAGAGAAGAAAAAGATTGAAGTTGAAAAGTATGTTTTGAGTTTTTATTGGGGATGTATATCGTCATACTCCGAAAAATATCAAAAAAATAGAAGCATAATTGGACCGAGATCGGGATTTTTATTAATTTTTAATGAAAAGAGTAATGAAAATAGTACATAAAACTACTACAAACTACTGATAATACCTCCTTAGGTGTTATGCATTCCAAGGGTTCTTAAACTCTTCTCCTTCGAGTGTTTCCAAACGAAATGTTCCTGGTTGGATGACCTCAAATATGCGATAGGGACCATACTAGTTTGCCTCTAACTTGTTTCCTTTCTGGATGACTTTCTTGAGAACGTAATCCCCTTCTTTTAAGTTGGTCGGCTTAACCCTTCTATTGTAAAAATGTGCAGTCCTTTACTGGTAGGCAACTACTCTGAATGCATCATCTTCTCTCATTTCTTCAATCAGGTCCAAGTCTAATATTCTCATGAGGTCACTCTTTGGGGAATTAAAGATCAACACCCTATGAGTTAGTAGGCCAATCCCTATGGCTTTTGTCCTAAAAGCATGTATATAAGGTGTCTTTCTAGTTACTGTTCTTGGCGTTGTTCTATATGCCCAGAGAATAGTGTGCAGTTCATTTATCTAATTACCCTTAACATCACCAAGTTGCTTTTTGAGCCCATCTAGTAAAGTTTTTTTGTTTACCTCCATTTGGCCTTGCATTGTGGATGCCCTGGAGCAGAGTGAAGTTTCTGAATCTTGGACTGAATGTAGTATGCCTCAAAATTATCGTTGTTAAATTGAGTGCCATGGTCAGTGATGAAATCATAAGGCATGCCATACCGACATATAATGTTCTTCCAAATGAACTGGAATACCCTTACATAAGGCATCTCTATTAATGGTTTAGCCTCCACCCATTTAGTGAAGTAATCTACTGCTACCACCAAGTACTTGAACCTAGCTTTTGTTGTTAGCAATGGGCTCACCAAAATAATTCCACAAATAGCAAAAGGCTAAAGAGAGATGATTAGAGTTAGGACAGCCCCCAGTCTTCTGTGGATCGTAACAAACTTCTGGCACTTGTCATATTTTCTTACAAAAGTAATGCCATCTGCCTCATGGTCGCCTAATAATATCCCTACATTTCCATTCTTCGCACTAATGACCGACCAACGGAGTGAGCTCTACAGGAGCCTTCATGCACCTCTTTGATCGGCTTTGTGACTACTAGGGGATGTACACTCCGCAGTAAAGAAATAATGTATCCCCTCTTGTAAAGCGCTCCTCTTTCTAACACATAGTCACCCACTTTGTACCTTCATTTTCTCGTAACTTTTGGATTAGTGGGTAAGATACATTTCTCAATGTAATCTTTGATGGGATCTATCCATGATGGGGACAAATCTACTGTAATGAAATTGACCATAACATTCTCCTTTATGCTCCTGGATGCCAAAATCTCCACCGGATAGTTCTTCTAATTTTTCTACCCTTGGTATTCTAACTATTTGGACTAAAGAAAATTTGGAGTTGACTTTCATAAATTTAGACTAGTATTTTGATTATTTGGTCTCCCTTGACTCCATATATTTGAAGCACTTGATTAACGATCAGTTGAGAATCACTACGTGCCATAACTTGCTCGACACCTAATGACAAAGCTAATTCCAGGCCTGCGATTAATGCTTCATATTCGGACTCATTATTAAAGGATTGGAACTAGAACCTAAGAGCATATTCCACATCAATGTCGTCTAGAGTGTTGACAATAATACTAGCTCCACTGCCAATAGCACATGAAGATCCATCCACGTATAATTTCTATATTAGAACGTCTTTCTCAAAGTTTTTTATAGATAGAATTCCTTGATGAAATATCTTTTTGCTCCATTTTGCATATTGTTGATCCATTTCCTCGACAATAGAAAACTCAGGTTGATCGGTAATAATCTTGTCTTGCTTTGGAGTTGATATTTCTTCCACATAAGTATGCGTGGCAGGCAAATTTAGACTAGGGATCACCTCTGGGTATGTAAACTCAACAATAAAGTCAGTTATAGTTTGTACCTTCAACGAAGCTCTTAGTTCATAAATGATATCATACTCACCAAGTTCTACTGCCCAACAGATCAATTTGCCTAATTTTTCTAGCTTATAAAGTGCTTGTCAAAGAGGTAAATCACTGTATACAATGATGGTATGAGTCTGGAAGTAAGGCTTCATCCTTCTTTAGGCTTCAATAAGGGCTAATGCTAATTTCTCTAGGCGTGGATACTTGATCTCTGCTCCTCTAAATGCTTTACTGGTGTAATATATTGGTTTTTGAATCCTATTCTCTAGTCAGATCAACGTCGAGCTAACTGAAGATTTAGAAACAGCTAAATATAAATATAATTTCTCACCCAATAGTGGTCGGGACAGCATGATGGATATCCCAAGTACTTCTTCAACTCCTAAAATGAGGTTTCACACTCTTCATTCCATTCAAAAGTCTTTCTAAGAACTTTGAAGAACGATAGGCACTTGGTAGTTGCTCGAGAAACAAACCGGATGAGAGCGACGACTCTTCCAGTAAGTTTTTTAACATCCTTTTTGCATGCATGAGATTGTATTTCAATCAAAGCTTTGATTTTGTTACGTTGCTTCAATTCCTCTCTGATTTATAATATTACCCAGGAACATTCCTTCTGGTACGTCGAAGACACACTTGGTCGGGTTGACCTTCATCTAGTGCTTTTCCAGTTGGTCGAATGTATGACTGAGGTCTTGGATGTGGTCCGTTTCCTTCTTGCTCTTAGTGAGCATGTCATCCATATATACTTCCATGTTCTTCCTAATTTGATCCTCAAACACCTTGTTTACCAACCTCTAGTATGTTGCTCCAGCATTTTTAAGCCCAAAAGACATAACGTTGTAGCAGTAGGTACCTCGGCTAGTAATGAAAGATATATTTTCTCTGTCTTTTGGTTTCATTTTAATTTGGTTATATCCATATTAGGCATTCATAAAACTCAGATTCTCA
This sequence comes from Sambucus nigra, assembly GCA_949130495.1. Classification (NCBI taxonomy): domain Eukaryota; kingdom Viridiplantae; phylum Streptophyta; class Magnoliopsida; order Dipsacales; family Adoxaceae; genus Sambucus; species Sambucus nigra. Next base: position 1,398,083 of record OX422224.1, read on the forward strand.
TAACATGTAGTTGCATTTACCAATTGATCAATCATTGGTAAAGGGAACTGATCTTTTGGGCATGCTTTGTTGTGGTCAGTAAATTCTGCACACATACACCACTTATCTTTCTTCTTCTTGACCATCACTACATTAGCCAGCTATCCTGGATATTTGACGTCTTCAATAAATTAGGATTTCTGAAGTTACTCTACTTCCTACTGGATGGCCATATTCAGTTCAGGACTAAACACCCATACGTCTATATTTAATCGGCTTCGCATACATACTGATGTTTAGCTCGTGGCTGATGAAATTTGGGTCTATCCTTGGCATATCTTCGTGACTCGATACAAACATGCATGGTCTCTCTCTAAGGAATGTAGTTAATTCTTGTTTGAGGGTTGGTGCTAAAGTGGAACCAATTTAAGTAGTTCTTTCTGGCATCTCGGCATCTAGGGCTATAATCTCCGTGATTTGTACTACTTGACCCTTGACTAGTTCAGACTCCTCGCGGGGATCCAAGGTGTCAATATGATAAGTGGTAGTCTTTTTCTTTAGATCTTTCAACTCTTCTTGCTCAGCTAAAGTATAATAGCATTCTCTAACCTCCTTTTGGTTAACCTTTACAACATCGACTCCAAAGTCAGTGGGGAACTTTATGCATTGGTGAATAATGGATGGTACGAATTTAAATTTCTTCAGTCCCACTCTACCAAGGATCATGTTGTAAGTTGATTGAATATTATGATCCAGAATAAATAAATGAATTTTCTCTGCCCTGCTTATTGGCCAAGTGTCGATCAACACTTCCAACATGACAGTTCTTAGGGAATATACTTTTTCTCCCAAAAAACTAATTAGGGGTTTATGATATGGTTCCAACTGAGTTACCTCTAATCTTAGGCTTTTGAGGCAGTTGTGGAACATGATGTCTATCGAGATACCATTGTCTACTAGAATCCTCACAATCTTAGCTTTATGTATTCTGAACGTGATAACTAGTGGATCGTCATGGGGATAATGTACTCCAGGCAGGACATTTTTTGGAGAAGTCTATGACCAGCTTGTCTTTATTCACCTTCCTAGACCGACTATCTTCTTTATCATTCAAGTTGATGAGTCATATATAAGAGCAAGTTTTGGCCTCATTGTGATAAGCTTTTCTTTAAACAACCTCATCTCCCCCTCCAGCATCTCCTCCTGCAATGAAATAACAAGCAAAGGTTCTTAGGCAGGTCAGGATCATCTTCAGAATCATCTTCCCGGCTCCTTTTCTTGTCATCCTTACCTTTGTAGGGAGATTCTGACATTCTTCTATATTCCCGACCATCTATCCAATCTACAAACTTGGTAAGTTTTCCTCGATGGATGATAGTTCCAATATAATTTTTTAGGGCGATACAACTATAAGTAGTGTGCTTATGGTCTTTGTGGAAATCGTAATATTTGGGCTTGTCCCACCAGTTAGGGGCGATTTCAGTTTTCCAGACCATTTCAAGTCTTTATTTCCTCCAATCTCTTCCAAAATATGGTGCACACCAATCGTCAAATGGGTATAGTAGTCAAATTTCTTGATTTTGTCCCTTTTTTATCCTTTTGCTCCTTCTTATTTGCATTATTCTGGCCCTTAGGTTTGGTCGTCAGAGTTATTTTAACTGTCATAGCTTCTGTCGCATTCATGATCTCCCCAGCTCTAGCCATAAGCTCAGTCATGGTTTCTGGAGGATCCATTGCCAATGGATAAAATAACTTCTCATCAAGCAAACCACTCATCAAAACGGCAATGGATATTTTCTCATCATAGTCCACTACTTTGAATTTCTCGTTGTTAAAACGTGTGATATATTCCCAAGTAGTTTCTCCCACTCTTTGGATAACACTCAATAGGTGGCTTACTCCTTTTTACTGGCTTGGCCCTAAAGTATAAATTGCTAATAAATAGCTCAGTGAGCTAGTAGAAAGTGGAAATTTGTCCTCGGGGTAAATTGTTATACCGTATTTGAGCTGAGCCAACAGTAGTGCTTAAAAATGATTGGTAGCGCATTTCATCAGGAACAAAATAAATATTAGTTGCACCCCAATATTGTTCAATATGTAAAACTGGGTCAATATTACCATCATACTTGGGAGTGACCACTGGTGGCTTGAATTTGGAAGGACTTGGGAAATTAATAATAGTTGCGATAAAAGGATATCCTTTCAGGAAGCTTCGCTGCAAAGGGTTTTTGGTTTTTTCCATTCCCCCAAAACGATCTTTCGGCCTTTGAATTGATCCTTTGTAAGAATGATTTTATGCATTTGACCTATTTTAGACAAGTTAACCGTTCCTACCATGCGCTTGTACTGAGCTCTCTTCATGAGAAGTCTGCTCGGCACGCATAGATCCTCGGATGTTGGTTCTAGACCTAATTGACCCTTCACGATGCTCGGCATAATGCTCATATGATCGGGCTTGTTCCCTACGTTGGCCTCTAATTGCTCGGGGGCCCAAACAATCAAACACTGGAGCCTTACTCAATCTTTCTAGGGCGCTTGGTCATTCTCGAGAGAGAGAGATGATGATCACAAGAATCAGTAGCCCTGATTGATGAATTATCCCCTAGACGATAAGACCTATCACAAGAGGACTTAGAATAACTGTCTCGGTTATTCCTAGGAGGAGGTGGCGGCATATCTCTTCTATGAGATGGAACAATAATGTGTTTGGAAGGAGTAGCAGTAGACTTCGCTTATAATGATAGATCCAATTGCTTTATAGTTTCTAGCATTGTTTCTTACCCCTTGGCAAGGTTGATGAGGATTCCATTTAGGTCTGTCGCGCTAGGAGGAACATTGCCTACGGTGGTAAGACTGCTTTTTGGGATTTCATTCATCTTAGGAAAAACTTCAAAATGAATGAAAGAGTTTGATTTAGTAGATAATGATGATAGACAAGAGTTTCCACATACGACGCCACTATGCTGATGTCTAAAATCGATATCTAGATTATATAAGCCACGTAACACAAATTCTATAATCACGGATAATAATATGAAACGAAATAAACAAAACACAAGAGATTTTTAAAGTGATTCAGCTATGACAATTGGAACTTAAGAAACACAAGAGTCTCTATGTAGTACAAAACACAAGAGATTTTTAAAGTTCCCATGGTCTTTATGTAAGTAGATTTTTAGTTCTGGTCTTCTTGTACAACGGGAACTTGAGCAAATTGATGTAGTTTTTAAAGTACTAAATATAGACTTTACTCAAAATAGGAAGAGTATATAACGAAAAGACTAAACATGTTTATTTGTCTTATAGTCATAAAGGTTATGATATGGTGTTTTCGGTAATTCAAAGCACCACCAATTGCAACACGCGGTGTGCATTCGTGCAGTGTGCCAAAAGGAAATTGGATGACTTAGGGCACTTTGATAGTGCACTTGACACTTGAGCATCGTTCCTGGACACCAAAAATTATTGTGTTCTCATCTTTTCATTCTCCATCCTTTGGTATTATTAGCTTAACATTTCAGAGTCTTCGTGGTTTGATCAAATCATACATAATTTGCATCAAACAAATTACACAACTGCATTGTATAGCGAGGGTAATTTTTATACAAAATGTCATTATGCACTTGCAGACTTAATCAAGAAACTACTTGTAAAGACAAAAATTTCCAATTGAGTCCTTTGTAGTTTTGGCTCAATTCCGGATTAAAACATTTGAGTCATAGGATAGATTTATTGATCATCCTTCAAGCCTATGACGTGTTTGTTGAAGACGTAGCGGCCAAGAGTATAAAGCTTCATCACATTGTCGACTTTGTTTGTGCCTCATTTCTACACCATCAACATGGTTCCATTGCTCCTAAGGTATGAATGCATTTTGATTATATATATAGGATCTTGGAACATTTTATATTGGGTAAATATTATTTAAAACTGTTGTTTATTTTTTTAGAAAGATTTTTATTAAAACTTTAAAATAAGTTTATAAAGTTTCCGGGCTAAAAATAGAATTTTTCAAACTTTTTGGAAGTTTGTTCGAAATGTGGTTTGAACGAGTTTGTCGTTCGAACGAGTTTGTCGTTCGTACCACAATGTCGTTCGAACGAGTTTGCCAACGAGTTCCCAGATAGGCCACTGGAATGTCGTTCGAACGAACATGATGTTCGAATGAGATTTCCAATGAGATTTCTAACGAGTTCACAATGGAACTTCATTAGAAGCTCATTCGAACGAGACTTCGTTCGAACGAAAAATCTCGTTCGAACGAGTTTTGGCGGGAACAGTTATTTTGACAGTTTGAGCAGTTTTTTACCCATTTTCCACTTCTTTTCCCACTATCTTTTGACAGAACTTCTTAAGTGCGGAAATGAACTTTTCGAACTTAACTTTTCATACCATTCCAACTCCAAGAGAGAGTTTTTGAGAGCAAATTCTTTCAAGAAAAGTTCATGGTTTAAGTGTTCATTTTTCAAGGAAAAAATTCATTAAACACTTATTTTCACCCATTGTTTATCTATTCCAAGTTTTCATATAAATATATATACATTGCTTGGAGTTTGGCACCGATTTTTCATCTCTAGCGTTTGAAGAGAAGTTTGGGTTTGCTTATACATCCCACAAAGAAGAAGAAGTTTGCGTTGATTTACCCACTTGGAGAAAGGCTCCTAGTTTGGGTGATGGTGACCATATAAAGTCCGATCGGTAGATTCTGAGACCGCGGTGGAGCTCCGTGGTTATTCGCTAGGCGGGGGTTGATACAAGAAGAACCGTCGGGGCTAGAGAGGGATCGAGTCGAGTGTTGTAAGTCTTACTATCTTGTATTTGTAAAACCATACTTAGTGGATTTGAGGCTAGGGCCGTCCGAGGTTTTTTCCCGTTTTGGGTTTTTCCTCGTACATCGCGGCGTCGTGGTTTTATTGTTTATTTTATCTTGGGCAAACTCACCTAGAACGCATGCTTAGGTAATTCAAGATAAAATTTAGTTTTAATCACTACATATTTAATTTGGTGCTAAATAAGTATTGGGTAATGTGTAGTTAACTCTAGTCATTAATTTAATTTGTTAAAATTGGTTTGGCCTAATTTGGTTTAATTGAAAATATGACTTAGGCAAATTTCTAGGACTTGGGTTAATTAATTGTGTTTAAAGGAAAATAAATTGTGTGTGTGTTTAAGCTAATTTCACAAATTTTAATTCGAATAGAAATTAAAATTTGTTAAGTTATTTTTTATTTGAACCATCATCTCTTCGCTTCCGCATATCTAAAAAGGAAATTATTACTTTTTGTGAAGTAAAAAGACTTTAGAATTTTAAAATTGAGGGGCCTCCGGGACTTTTCAAGTGGTATCAGAGCATTGAATTAGAAAAGCTCGCCTTTTCAAAGTGGTATCAGAGCCAAAGCGATAATTTACTTCGTTAAGATCCTTTAAATTTTTTTGGCTAAAATGAAATTTTCCCCATTTTCAAAATTTCCTATTTTTGATGTTTCTAATTACGCGTACTGGAAAGCGCGTATGAAATCGGCACTTAAATCTATCGACAAGAGGGTTTGGTTATCTGTAGTTAACGGGTGGTCTCCACCAACTCATTTAGTAGATAATGAACGTGTTCCCAAACCGGTCGATAGATGGAGTGAGAACAAGTTTAAACTTTCAAATTTTAATTCTCGAGGTTTAATGCCTTGTTAAGCGCTATCACATCAGATGAATTCCGACGCATTATGACGTGTGAGACCGTTAAAGAAGCGTGGGATATTTTACAACTCACTCATGAAGGTACAAGTGTCGTAAAATCTTCAAAACTCCAAAACCTCACCACTCAATTTGAAACTATCAAAATGAATGAAAAGGAAACTTTTGATGAATTTTATGCTAGACTTTCAGATATTGTTAATTCATCTTTTAACTTGGGAGAGAAAATACCCGACAACTGAGTAGTAAAGAAAATTTTAAGGTCCCTACCCGATAAATTTATTCCAAAAGTGACCGTTTTAAATTCTTTACCAATCTTAGCCTCTATGAAATTAGAAGAGCTCGTAGGTGATTAACAAACCTATAAACTGGACATGTTTCCCTCTAAAACAGAAAAGAAAATAGAAAAGGGTGTTGCTTTAAAAGCCCGAAAAGAGGACAAACAATTAGTAGAGTGTGAAAGTGATAGTGACTCGGATGACATGGCTATGTTTGCTAGAAAATTTCTTAAATTTCTTAAACTTAACAAAGATAAATTTAAAAATGATTTTAAGAAATTTGAAAATCTAGGCATGACAAAGTCGAGAATATCCATAAAACTTCTAATGAAAATGTAAATAGGGACGAGTCAGATAAATATTTTGGTTGAGAAGAGTATGGACATAGGGCATTTGAGTGCCCCACTAAACTAAGGAGAGAGGGTAAGAAACCAATTTCTTTTAATGCAACCCTTAGTGATAGTGATAGTGATAATGAAGAGGGACCCGATTCCCCCACTAAGCCCAACTTTATGGCTAGTCATGTGAGTGATAGTGATAACTCGTCTATAGATGAAAATTTATCACATGACACTTCCAAGGTTATAGTTTACGATTCCCTTACTTTTTAGGATAGTGAGAGTGAAAAAGAAAGAGAGAGTGAAAATGAAGATGAGGTTGATGTGAATGAACTTCCAAATGCTTTTCAAGAACTTTATGAAGAATCTATTAAATTAAAAAGAGCTAATTTGAAGTTAGAAGCGAGTTTAAAAGAGTATGTCAAGGTCATTGATGAGAGTGCGTTAGTGGAACACCTTAGGACACGAAAGAGAGATCTTCGCGAGAAGCTAGAATATATAGAAGGCGAGAGAGATAGCCTTAGGGGTTTAATGGAATCCTTAAAAAAGGATCTTCTCGAGTTTGAAGAGAAAAATGTGTTGTTAGAGTCTAAAAATTTTGAATTAGAAAATAAACTAAAAGACTCTAGAAATGTCAAATTTGATTTGGAGTGTTGTTCGGAGAAATTAGATAAAATTTTAGGAACGGTCCAAATTAAAAATAACACTTGTAGTTTAGGCTTCAATCAATGTAATGAATCAACTCATAAATCCAAAACCAACGTTTTAGGAGAATCGTCTAGGAAAGCCTTTAGAGATCACTCCTTAGGTAAATCTTTTCGTCGTGAGTTCAAGTGTTCACATTGTGGTCGAAAAGGTCACCTTAGGAAATTTTGTTTTGATTTTAAATGAGTTCCTAGAAAATTCAAAGCTAAGGCAACCGAGGTAGCCAAGATTCCTACAACTCGAGATCGTCATTCGTCACTAGTTTGGGTTAGGAGATCGACTTGGTAGCTTTACAAGATAGGGTTTTTTATTCTCATTTACTTTCACATGCTTCCTCCCTTGCAAAATCTAAAGGTTGAATGTGTTAGTTTTATTTGCATACTTTAGCTTTTGCGCATCATGCTATATCATCATGTTAATTGTATGCTTGTTAAGTCATTTTTTAGTCTATGCTTCATGCTTAATCACATGCTAGAATTATGATTTTTGTTTATCTTTTGTATTATATTCCTTCATTTTTGTTTGCATTAAATGACAAATATAAAAAGATTTTTGTTTATCATTTGTGTTTTACCTTTTCGTAATTCATGCTTAATAAAAAAATACAAATGATTTTTTCTAGTCTTTTGAGTATAAAAATATTTTTTTGTGTGTGTATTTTAGTTTGACACACTTTATGTGGCATACACTTGTGTTAGAATCCCATCTTTTACGCTCCCACGTGGCCAGAACTTTTGGTTTAGATTGTCAATCCTTATTATGTACTTTTGATATAATGGATTCTATTTTTATATGCCTCAATTCACACATGCACGAGATTATTTGAAATTTTAACTTCATATGTATATTTGAGATTTGTGAGATGTTCTCCTTCCAATCTAGTCATCTACATATTTGTGATCTAGGAGGACTAGTGCATGTCAAAATCCGTTGCACATGAGATTTGTGTGAAAAATAAAAATGATAAACATAAATGTGCACGGGGAAGGGCTCCGAAAGGATTTATTATCCTTTGCGAATAGTAAGCCACCGTTTGCTTAGACCTAAAAGAAATACGTGGTCCAAAGGCCTAAAAGAAAATATGGCATTAAAATAAAAAATAATTGCCAAGGCCTGTGTTTGATTGATATATTCATTCAAAATTAATATTGCTTATTGAGGGAGATCGGATGGTATATCAACGGTTTGCACAATATCCGTTTATCCTAGTTGTAATTTCAATGTCATGACTCTATTGGTTTGTATAATCATCAACATGCTAGGCTTGTATGCATTATGTATGTTTGTTCATTGAGTTCAATTTATATTGTCACATGAGGTTATATTCAAATGTGATGAAGTTTTCAATCAATTGAGAACTCCGTGAACATGTTTTAAGTGATTGGGTCTAAATTTAATCGTTACTAGTTCACACCCCAAAACTTACGTTTCCATATGACACATTTTTGCCATACGAGTGTGGAAGACTCCTATTATATTTTGTAGTGTCATTTGTGTGTTTATATCTAAAGTATGTATATATATATATATATGATATTTTTGTTTAGTCTTTGTCTTGCTTTATAGTTCATCTATGCTTTAATTCATAATTTGTATATATCTTGTTGCATTCTTTATTGATATCACATGCTTCATACTTTATGTATCCTATTGGTATCATATTTCTTGCATCTCAGTTGGTATCCATTATTATTCGTTGGATTAGTTGAATGTTAGTTGCCCATGTGATTTAATGTTCTCATCACCTTATGCTCTAATGCAGTTTTAGCTTGTTATCCCATTCTATTTATACCTTGTTTAGTTTAGAGGGCGTATATGCTTTAATTGGGGGAGATAAGTTAATGTTTTGATTCTTTAGCCTTTTTCTATTCCTGAACAAAAATGGGGAGAATGGTAGGGGGAGAAAAGGTATCTAATCCTATTGTAATCGTATCCTAGTTTGGGGGAGATTTAACTTAGGGGGAGTCGCTATCTTCTTAGGTTGATCATGTTTGATAAAGGGGAGAATTAATTAAGGGGGAGTAATTAATTTAATTACATTTAATATTTTGATATTCCCTATGCGTTTAATGTGTTTGCTTAAGTGTGCAGGAATTCCTCTAAGTGGCAACTTTCATCGTCGGCAAAGATATTGATCCTTGGGTTATTTGAGTCAAGCATTGTATTTTATTTTGGGTGGAACATTTTTTTGTCAGTCTAGTAGAGCTTGACGACCCTTTAGGATTTTTTTGGTTTTTGTCCCGGAATAGCCAAAGGGGGAGATTTGTAAGGACACAAATTTCTAATTGAGTCTTTTGTAGTTTTGGCTCAATTCCGGACAAAAACGTTTGAGTCATAGGATAGAGTTATTGATCATCCTTCAAGCCTATGACGTGTTTGTTGAAGACATAACGGCCAAGAGTATAAAGATTCATCACATTGTCGACTTTGTTTGTGTCTCGTTTCTACGCCATCAACATGGTTACATTGCTCCTAAGGTATAAATGCATTTTGATTATATATATAGGAGCTTGGAACATTTTATATTGGATGAATATTATTTAAAACTGTTGTTTATTTTTTCAGAAATATTTTTATTAAAACTTTAAAATAAGTTTATAAAATTTTTGGGCTAAAAATAGAATTTTTCAAACTTTCTGAAAGTTCGTTCGAAATGTCGTTCGAACGAGTTTGTTGTTCAAACCACAATGTCGTTCGAATGAGTTTGCCAACGAGTTCCCATATAGGTCACTGGAATGTCGTTCGAAGTATCGTTCGAACGAACATGATGTTCGAACGAGATTTCCAACGAGTTCACACTGGAACTTCGTTAGAAGCTCGTTCGAATGAGACTTCACTCGAATGAAAAATCTCGTTCGAATGAGTTTTGACGGGAATAGTTATTTTGGCAGTTTGAGCAGTTTTTTACCCATTTTCCCACTTCTTTTCCCACTATCTTTTGACATAACTTCTTAAGTGCGGAAATGAACTTTTCGAACTTAACTTTTCATACCATTCTAACTCCAAGAGAGAGTTTTTGGGAGCAAATTCTTCCAAGAAAAGTTCATGGTTTAAGTGTTCATTTTTCAAAGAAACAATTGATTAAACACTTGTTTTCACCCGTTGTTTATCTATTCCAAGTTTCCATATATATATATATATATATATATATATATACATTGCTTGGAGTTTGGCACCAGTTTTTCATCTCTACCATTTGAAGAGAAGTTTGTGTTTGCTTCTACATCCCACAAAGAAGAAGAAGTTTTCATTGATTTACCCACTTGGAGAAAGGCTCCTAATTTGGGTGACGATGACCATATAAAGTCCGATCGGTAGATTTCGAGACCGCGGTGGAGCTCCGTGGTTATTCGCTAGGCAGAGGTTGATACAAGAAGAAGCGTCGGGGCTTGAGAGGGATCGAGTCGAGTGTTGTAGGTCTTACTGTCTTGTATTTGTAAAACCATACTTAGTGGATTTGAGGCTAGGGCCATCCCAGGTTTTTTCCCGTTGTGGGTTTTTCCTCGCACATCGCGTCGTAGTGGTTTCATTGTTTATTTTATCTTGTGCAAACTCACCTAGAACGCATGCTTAGGTAATTTAAGATAAAATTTGGTTTTAATCACTACATGTTTAATTTGGTGCTAAATAAGTATTGGGTAATGTGTAGTTAACTCTAGTCATTAATTTAATTTAAACTGTTATGCAGTTAGTATTAGTAGCACCCTGCAAAAGATCTTATACTTATATACTAGCACAATAATTTGAGCACTTAAAATCCCCAATATTTCTTCTTGACCTTACCTACAGTTTTGATGTACCATGGTTTCCTGCTAATGAGTGCATGGGTTGGGAAAAATCTAGGGAGACCCCCAAATTGTACCCATTTCGTAGACCATCTGCATTAAAAGCTTATACCTTATTATTTTGGGTCCCGCCAGGGTATCAACCAATGCATTAAAAACTTGTACTTATTTTTGTCTTATTCAAGGGTCCCAAAATTGGTTACAATTAGGGGGTCTCCCTAGTCTTACTCCATGGGTTGAAGCACTCAAAGCTGATAATAATTATAACACAGTAATATAGCGTGCAATAAAGACAGTTTTCTAACTGAGGCAATAGCATCACAATGCGATAAATGATAAACCTAATAATTGAAGCATAGTACCTAAGAGTCACACAAGCATAATGGTTTACTTCACAAATTCGAGAACTGTCAGAAATATGGATTATAAGTGAGAATAAGGAGGTTTGGACATTTTACCCCTTATTAGAGTATTAAGTACATATATCCAGTGTCAAAACGGAAACGGAAACAAAAAGTGTAACTCACTAAAAGCCAAGTAGTTGATTGTGCTACATCTACTGTTTCAGCTGCTCTTGACATTAGCTTCCTTCCTCAATTTGAATGTCCAATTTAGCCAAAACCCTGACCACAAAATCTCACTTGCATGAAACGCTGAAATATATCGTCATGTTTATGTAGTTTTATTACTCCAATAACACAATTCGAACGTTGGATTGTTAGACATAATATTTGGTAGAACATATACCAAGAATCATAGTTGTCAAATCGCGAATCGTGTCGTGAATCGAATCGGTCGAATCGGAACTAAATGATAAAAACGTAGTAAAACATAAGTAAATGGGATAATATGCCAAAATATAGAATTGGTAATTAAGCATAATATGACAAAAAACTAATCGTAGCACATGATAATATGCCAAAATATATCACAAAAATTAACCGTAGCACATGTTCTCAATCATTTTAAGATTAAAAATGTAAAAAACAAAAATATATCGTAAAACAACCTACATATTAATTTAAAACATCCTACATAATAATTTAAAACAATAAAATAAATACAAAGGTTAATTTAAAACAGTAAAACTGTAAAACAAATACTTCCAAAAATTTTAAACAGGCCTACCTACTAAGATTAACAATATTAATTTAAAACAGCCTACAAAATTACAACAATATTAATTTAACATAGTAAACCATATTAATTTAAACCAATAAAACATATGCTAAGATTAACTATAAAACAATATTAATTTAAAACAACTGTCATATTAATTTAAAGCAACAAAACAAATATACCTTCAAAGATTTTATAACAAATACAAAAGTTTTATAACAAAAAAAGAGCAAAAGATAGAAGACACTCAGCCAAGAGAATAGACAAGAAAAGCCAGCTGAAAATAACCGAGCCAAGAGAACATGTTTTTCTCTAAAACTCAGTATCTTAACGGTATCCTTTGCTGTTTGCTTCTTTTTTTTATTTGTTTTATTAAAACACACGTATGGTTATAAGGTAAAAAAAATCGTGAAAAAAAAAAGTTGAATCGGAACCGAATCGGGAATCGGACCCGAATCGGAAGATTCGAATCGTGAATTGCCGATTCAGTCCGATTCTTTAGACATTTGCGATTCTCAACTCGATTCGAATCGTTTTATACAACTATGCCCAGAATATTGAACTAAAAAAAAACTCATGCTTCAACAACACAATATAAAAGCAATTAAGAAATTAAGATGATTATTACATCATATACCTTGCTTGTTGTTGCTATTCCTTCAATTTCTCTTCAGGTCTGGTTCCTAACTTCACCCTCCTCTTCAGGCACAATGGATGCACCACCAGAAAAATTCTCTCTTCCAAGCAAAACCAGGCTTTCTACGAAAGTATCTGCAAAGAAAGTATCCGCCTCAAACGGGTGCATATATCCATGTATTCCAAGATTCTTCGTTTGTCTGGTATTTGGATCATATGAAGCCAAATCTCCTCTTTCTGTAGGCAATAAGACATTTCCATTCCTTTCAAAGCCAAAAGGCATCCTAAAATTCCCCCGTTTGAGATCAATAGTGAATTGCTTCGTCCAAGACTCTGTTTTACCATACTCTCTCATCACCCATATGGAACAATAGTCACCATTGTGATCTTGAACATGATTTAACAAAGATAGTGAATCTTGATATATGGCAACACGCGAACTCCACCAAGATCGGGTTACACCCGTTGGCATCACCATCAAACCAAACACCTCATTTTTTATATCGAATGATACAATCCCTTGAAAACGAGTACATGCCTCAAACCCAAACCAATGAATCGCCCCATTCAGAAAGGCTTGCGGATTACGATAATGAATTACATATGACAAGTTGGCAGCATTAATTTTTCGCCAACAACCGGTGCTAAGCTCATAAAGCTCCGCCTCGGGCAGAACCTTACCACAATCATGATAAACAAGCCTCACAATCTTATAGTCATTCGTTGAAGGGGTAAAGAAAAACCCCATAAAGTGTTCATAAGGGACATGTGAGTGGTAGGTGACGGTTGGGGTTGGGACTTGAAGAAATTTACGAATATGTGGGTTCCATAAAAAGGTGAAGTGGGTACCATGCAAATTATCGTTAGACAAGCAAAACAAGCCATTAGAAATACCAATAATCCTGTAATAACGCATTGAGCTATCGAAGGGAGGGGTATCGTTGGCAGACAAGACATCAAAAGTGTGGTTATCAGAGTGTATAATGTAGTTCTCGTTTATAGAGAAGGCACCTGGTTGTGTAGAATAATCTCTGAGACAGCGCCTAAGCAGTAGGTGGGGAGGGTTATTGTTGGCCATCGATCGATTGAGATGAGTGGTGATGAAAGTTGGGTTTGTGATGAGAGAGTACCAGGATTTGCATACGCATGTGCAACGGAGGATAGCCTCCACGGGTAGTCTCATCATGATTTCCATAACCACTTCAGGAGGGAGGTAAACCGACATCTTCTTCTTTTCTTCTTCAAAACCCTGCCTTACTTTGCTGTCATTTTCAACGACGGTTTGCTTCAACGCCCTACGCTTCCACAAACCTTCCAATTCCCTGGATATATATGTATTGTGTGCGACTCCCTATTTACGCTCGCACAAGAAGTCAATCGTCGTTTTCATTTAATGTATTTTTAAAATTATAATAAATTTTATAAGGGGATATACCAAATAGACCCTCCAATTTTTTTTAATACACGTTTAGTCCAAACTTTTTTATTTTGCACTAAAAAGTCTTTCGCCATACCAAAAACACTTTACCATGCCGCTGGCGCGGAGCTTTAAAGATAAGAGAATAAGGACTTTTTGGTACAAAATGAAATGCTTGGACTAAATGTGTATTAAAAAATGTTTGAGTGGCTTTTTGGTATTTGATCCATTTTATAACTATAAAAAATTATTTATAGATTTATAAAAGAATGATGTGTTTTATTGTAATTATAATAGGACTAACAATAAAAAAATAAAAATATAAAAGTAACTATAAATAAATCTTAAAAATTTGACTAAATACTTAAGATCCCTTTTTCAATATGCGTCTCTTTGATAAAAGTTAGAAAATTATTAATTTTCCATTTTTTATCAAACATAAAAACTGAAAAGTAAAAATAAATATGAAAAATTCATTTACGAATATATCTGAAATATACAAATTATACGAAAAATATGTGAAATATATATACAAATTTTACGAAAAATATATGAAATATAATATATATATATATATATGTGTGTGTGTGTGTGTGTGTGTGTGTGTGTGTGTGTGTGAAAGACATGAAATATAAGAAAAAAATACACGCAATATACGAAATATGTGATTTTTTTTTAAAATACACACCACTGGCAACGCTTTCAGGACTTTTACCCCTCCCGGAATTTTTTTTAAAAATACACTGTCCTCTTCCTCATTCTATTTTGCTCATACAAAGAAAAAAAAATTGCTCACCCAAAAAAAATCTGGTGGCACTATAAAACTTCTCTCATACAAGGTTTGTTTTTTGTTTTATATATATACTATATGTTATGTATATTATATTGTTAATATTATTATATATATTTTTTTTTACTTTTTTCCTCTTTTTTATTTTTAGAAATTATTTAAACTTAAATGATTATTCTATTAATATGTTTTTAAATGTTGACAGGTTGAAAGTGATTTTTTTTTCAATTGGAGAAGTTTGTTGTTCGGATAATCAAATTGAATATACATTGGCCTGATCAGGTTCTATTGTTCTATAATAATATTTGTTTGTTTATGTGAAATAATTAGAAGAAATTATATTTTAGCGGCTAGATTTACTTTTTACTTGTGAATATATTCATATTTGTCGCTAACTAGATACATACATATGTCCACAAGAAAATATGAAAGCAGGTGTAAAAAAAGAGAAAAAAAAAACAAATGAATTTATGCAATCTCAAAAAGGTGCTATGAAAAAATTTGTTGTGAGTAATAAAATAAATGAAACAAATAATTTAAATGAAAACGTAGTAAATGAATATGTGGAGATGTTAGTTATATTATCCATTGAAAAAAAATATCATAGCAAACCTTGAATACAAAAATATAATTCATGATTTTGCATCTCAAAAAGCAAGAAAAATAAATTTTAATTAATTTATTTTATAAAAAAATATTAAAAAATGTAACATATATTTAATATAATATAATAATTTATACAATAAAAAGGGCCCCATATTAATTTCTAGCCTAGGGCCCCGATTGGAGAACTTTAAGAAATACTTCTTAACATAGCCAAAGGACAAGAGGCAATGCAGGAGGCAGTGAGACAGCATACTCAAACGCTTCAAACCATACCAATTTTTTTCCCAACTACTAGGGGAGATATGTTGCCCCCAACACCTAGGCAGGAAAGAAGCAGATCTAGATATTCTGGATCCACCAATGACAGGTCTTATTGTCCCAGCGCGACCTCTTCCCTTAGATCTATTGATTACTATGATGGGTTTTCCCTCTCTCGTGAACGGTCGAGTGCCGCCCTTAATAGACTAAGCAAGGGCTCAATATTTGATTGCCTAGGTCCCTGAGCAACTAGAGTCCATAATCACAAGGAACCCTCTAAATCACAAGATCATCAAGAAGGTTATGTCAGGTCAAGAACAAGCGTGCAAGGATCCGCGCATGCCAAACAAACTTCTCAGGAAGAGAGCTCAATACAAATGCACTGTCAAGCCACTAAAATTGTTTCCCACAAAATTTATACAAATGATTATCTCTGAAAAGGTTTAATCCAATAATGGGAAGATCATTTGGGATAAATGTCCAAATAAAAAAAAAACTTGCACGGGAGTTTTGTGAAAGGATCACCTTTTATCCCGAGAATTGTGAAATTTTCAACACCTGTTAAATTCAAACCACCCCTGATTACTCCCAAATATGATGGTAAAACCAATCATGTCCTCCATATGGAGTAATACTAGGTTGTCACCGACATCTACTCAGCTCCTATGAGATGCGTTGTCGAGCATTCTCAAGCACTATTACTAAATTAGCAAAAATTTAGCACAACAATTTGCCACGTGGGCAAATCTCCAATTTTTAACAACTTGTCGAGCTGTTTATCAGTAATTTCTACTTTGGAGCCAAACCAATCAAAAGAATAGCCCACTTACTGAGTGTTCGCCAATAATCGGGGAAACCCCTCGCGGATATATTACTCATTTCGACAACGAAAATCTGAAGGTGGTAGACTATGAAGAAAAGACAACGATCATTACCTTGATGAGCAGTTTACTCCCTAAAAAGTTATATTATGCATTGGCCAAAGATCCACCCTAAGACTATGATTGAGTTGATGGCTAAAGCTAGAAAAATTATAAACGTCGAGGAGGCTATGGCCGCTAAACAAGCCCCTATCTCCAAGGTTGATAGCCATAGGAGCTTTGATAAGAAAGATCAGAAAGACAAGAAAGTTGATAAGCCCAGGAGGTATGACGAGTACACCCCCTCACTATTGGTGTACACCACATCTTAGAGGAGATTCGAGGAAGTAAGGATCTAAAATGGCCTAAAAAACTGAAGTCTCCTCCTTATAGGAGAAATAAATCAAAATATTGTGAGTTTCACAAAGATCATGTGCATACTATAGAAAATTGTATGGCCCTAAAGAATGAAATTGAAAGTCCGATCCGATGGGGCAAGAATTCCAAGTTCATTAATAAGATGGAGGAAAGAGAGACCAAAAAGCAAACATAATCCCCGTGCAAGGGAAGAGATGATAAGAAAAGAGCCAGAAATGATGACTTCGATGATGATCCAAATCTACCGAAGAAATCCAGATAGCCCGAGCTCGAGGTAAAAATGATTGTTTTTGGTTATCATTTCATTATATATGGTAATGAAGGTGGTGGCTAAGAAATAGTCGAAAGAAAGGCACGCCTGAACGAGGCCAAAGCGTGCTCATACATTTGACAAATCAATTTATCTGATGAAGTTGGTGGTTGCCCAAAAAAAGTGAACAAGGATAAGCTGGTGATAGGATTTTCAGTGAACTACTTATTTGGGGTACTTTATCCCAATGATGATCCTTTAATTGTCACTATGAGGGTAATAATTGAATTTTAGTAGACAATGGTAGCTTAATTGAGGTCATTTTTACGACTGCTTCAAAGGATTGGGACTACGCGATAACAAACTAGAGACTTATCACCGGCCCGTCATAGGCTTTTTGGGAGAAAAAGTGTATCCTTTAGGGATAGTCAAATTAGAAGTATTAATGGGTGCCCGGATAGTCAGGTGAACTAAGAGGATCCATTTCTTCGTTTTAGATAAGAACGTCGAATCAGCCTATAACATGATCTTTGGCAAAGTCGAATTGAAATTTTTTGAAGTTGCAACATCTACTGTTCACTAGTGCCTAAAGTTCCCCACATACTATGGGGTTGGTGTTGTTACTGGAAATAAAATTGAGGCCAGAGAATTATATTATACCTCAGCCAACCAGGAGGAGGTAAAGAAACTCACCACCACTTACCAGATCACGACCCTAAATCCTAGCGAAAAAGTTGATTTGGTTAAAGGGCAAGTTGTATAAGCAATGTAGACCATCATCCTTGACGACTATCACCTAAAAAGAACTACATAGATTGGCTCATCATTGAATTCAACCCTCAAGAGGAATTAATAAAATTCTTTAAACAACAAAAGGGTGTGTTCGTTTGGAGCCATGAACATATGCCTGGAATTGACACGAGATTCATATGTCATGAACTGGAAATTATAAAGAACGCAAAGCCAATAAAATAGAACGTCATGTATTTAGCCCCTAGAAGAATGTGGCTATCCAGGAAGAGGTGGACAAATTGCAAAAATCTAGGTCTATCGAAGATGTCAAGTACTCTGATTGGTTGGCTAACGTGGTAATGGTGAGGAAGAAGAACAAGTGGTGTATGTGCATTAACTTCACAGATCTCAACAAGGAATGTCCAAAATAATATATCTCCTTGCCTAGAATTAACTTATTGGTCGATGTTATAGCCAGGCATGAATTACTCGGTTTATAACCAGATCAAAATGAAACCAGAAAGGAGAAAACGGTAACACTCCGTAATTTTGAGGACTAGGAATTATATTATTTTGGTGAAATTGAACTTATTTAATTTGGAGGAATTTATTTGGAGAATTCATTTAAATCAGAGGATTTATTCAATTTGGTGAATTGAGATTTAATTAATTCGGTATATTTTTATGTAATTATATGTGTCGTAATTTGAACTTGAAATTGGAAAATTTTAATAAAGTGACTCAAATGGAGATTCTGAGTGCACGGTTGATTCCGAATAGGTCGCGATAGTAAGAAAAGAGTACCCGGAGGTAGTAATTGGGTCTCGTGACATTTTTAGGCATAATCGGGCCCACACGGGATTGTTTGGGTCATTTCAATTGGGTCCATAGACCTAATTTCAGGATTAGTGATATAAAACCTAAGTTAGAGAGTTTGTGGGAGTCAAAACTCAAATAAGAAAACCCTAATTGCAGAGGAGAAAAGGGGGATCAATTGGGAGAGCTTTGGGGAGTCAAACCAAGAAAAAAATTGGAGTGTTCTTCGTCAGACCTCGTCTACAACAAAGGAAATCAGACTCTACGAATTTGTCCAGGCAAGTACTTAAACTTGCTTTCAATTAATTTGCAATATTGCGATTCATATCATAGTGGGTGTAACTTTAAGTTCATTTTGAGGGTTGGTTATCTCGTAAACTTAGGGTTTATATATTGTTCAAATAGTGCAGAAGAAAATAAATACAATTGGTGATGTTCTAAAACTGAGTGAGGGGGAATTTAAATTATAGTAGATACCAAGTAGTAGTCATAGAGAGATTTGAGATTTTGAATCAAAATAGTGATAGCGGGTGGGGAGAAATCGTGGAAAACCCCACTATGGGGATATCTAAATTTGATGAAAATTAATACAGTGTTTGGTTGTTACGATGATTACAAACCATTATTAAGGGTGGGTCTTAAGAAATCGTTGTTGGGTTAAAATAGGAGGGTCCGTACAGAAGCTCCATAGTCGATCAATGGAGGAAGGAGTCTTGAGTAAGAAGAAGACTGTTGGATTGAAGTTAAGAGCAGTGTGAAGAAGACGGAGGAGTGAGAGAGCCCAACAGGCTGCTCGAACGACTTGGGGCGTCGTTCGAGCAACACTGCCAACATGCCACCGCCTTTTCCTTTTTTATTTTCGGTTGGAGATACTGAGAATTTTTCTTGCATTTGATCAGTCCAGCTTCGAGTTTGGGTGGTGTCCTATCATTAACTCAGTTAGCATATAGAAGAATTAGGGGGAAGGAATTAAAGGGATTTAATTTATGGGTGAAAATAAAAGGAAGAATAATTACTAAGGGGCTTGAGAGATGGACACTTAGGATGATTTAAACTAATTAAAGGGGGGTTTAGCCTATTGGTGGGACTTTGTGTAATAAAGTTAAAGGGAGAAATACTTAGGACTTTGGGAAGTGAATATTAAAATATGTCTTATTTAGAAAGTGTGCCAATCTAAATAATTAGAATTTGGTGAAGTAAAATTTAAAGCTTAATATACGGGCCAAGTAAGGGAGTCCAGGCCCTTTGGTTGAGTGACACCATTTGGAAAAATTAATTGAAATGAAGTCTAATTAATTAAAGGTCGGGGTTTTAACTCGGATATTTTCAGGTTAGTGCGACGAGAGTTAGGCACGGAGTAGCCGGTGTAATTGATTATAGGTATATATATAATAAATTATCGAACATTAATTTAACGAGAAGTGTTAAATTAACTAGTGGAATTTTGTGTGTGTCAACTACTAAGAGATAAAGTTATGAACATAATGAGTGAGTCGGAGTATTATAGTTGGGTGACACAACTTAAATGATAAATTAATTAATGTGTGATCAATTAAATGACAAGTCGAGATATAGATTTGGGTATTATTGGGCTAGTGCTATGGGTGTTAGGCACGGGTTAGCCAGACCTTATTAAATATATGTGTACGATTTTGTGTGATGGTATATATATATATATATGTGTGTGTGTGTGTGTGTGTGAGAGAGAGAGAGAGAGAGAAAGATTTATAAATATTGGTGTGAATGATATTTACGTGAAAGTATACCTCTCTAGTGCTATCATGGGAGGTTGCGCGATGTGGGCGAATCCCCTGGATTGAGGAGCATGGAGAGAATAGTCCACATGTCGTATCGTCCAGAATTTTTATTGTGTGATTTATTTTCAGAGGTTAACCGCTTTGGGTATGATTCGGTTTCATTTTCGGTGAAGGCAATATGACCGCCTCCACTACATTGCGATATTTTTTCCCAAGTTCGGTGTGAGCTAGTCCGACTTGAGATGGTCATATTGAGACAATGGTTTATTCACGTTGGGCAATAAACTTTTTATTCTAGCATGTTTATGTCCATGATGATTTTGAGACAATGGTTTGTCATGTAATGAAGTCTAGCCTTTTTGAGGCAATGATTTTAGAGGAAAATTTGGTCTTCTTTGATAATAATACAATATTCATATTAATTTGTCACATGGGGATGACATACGTTTGTTGAAATGATGCATTTTAGAGTTCGAGCACTTAAGCGGCTAATACACGTATTTAAAAAGTCAAAATCGCGAACTGAATGAGTGTCTTAAATGAAAGAAAAGGATAGAAGACAAATTAAAAGGATGACTTTTTAATTAATTTTGGCCACTTGTAGATTTAAGAGTTTGCAAGTTCTAACAATAACACATAAACATGATCCAACAATAACACATTGATTCTCCATTTGTAGTCAATGTGAGATGGGATGTGTCATGCAATACTTCAAACAAATAAATGGGTTGGATTTATATAATGGTAAATTGTGTAAATGACCATTGTGGGATAAATCACCAAAGCCTACCGAATATATCATTTCTACATGCTTTGTTAAGAATCAAGAATTGTATGATTAACTATATTAAATTATAGCGTATAGGTATGTATATACTCATCTATATATGAAGAATATATACAAATTTTTTGATGTCACACTCAAATTATACTAATTCAAAAAATTGACACAATAACGCACTTGCACAAGCCCCCGCACCACCCCCACCCCCACCCCCACAATGAATATTGGGCACCTAACCACCATAAAGATACACCATTTACCTTTGGGTGTTTCTAAGGACACCACGACTTTTACTTCAAAACACCATAAGGATTAAAAAAAGATTTTTTGCTAAGGGCCACCACATCATATATATATTTTTTACACACTATTTTCAACACAAAATACCACACATTTTCTCTCTCTACACTATACTCCAAACTCTCCCTTTATCTTCTTCAATAAATCATCTTCAACTAACCATCTTCAATATTATTAAATAACTAGGGTTTGTTATTTAAATATTCAAATATTAATGAATATTCCCCCCAAAGACAATGACAACACTTGAAAAGTAAATGAAAACTCCCCAAATCACATTTTCCTTCTAAACTTTGGGTCCCATTATATATATATTTTTTTATTCATAGGGATTAAAAATATGAAAAATCGCAGAAATTGTCCAGTGGTTCGGGGTCGGGCCCCCGAAAAAGATGATGATTTTCGGGGTGATTATGCCGAATTAAATGCATATATTCAGGATGATTATGCTGAAAAGATTTTTTTTGAAGAAAATTTTTCATTCGGGATGATTATGCCGAATGTAATGCATATATTTGGGGTAATTATACCGAATGAAGTTTGAATCCAATTTTTCATACCATATTTGGTTTGGGGTAAACATGACGAATGTTGGGTCTTTTTTCGGGGTCTTTATACCGAACCACTGAGTTATCAGCTAGTGTTTTGAACGCTAGGGTTTATTATTTATGTGGTGTTTTCTTAACATATGATGGGTATTAAACGTCCTTTGCACAAAAAATTAACACATTATTATTGTTCAACATGTTTTTAATATGTTTAACATGTTTTTCAAGGGTCAAGTAATAAAGATGAAATGGGTATTTTATTCGTAACTTTAAAAACTTTTGGGATTCAAATGGGTATTTTGTTCAATTACTTTAATCTTTAGTTGAAGTAGAATGAATTTGAAGATGAAAGGTTTGGAAGTTTAAGATGAAGAGTTTGGAGGTTTGAATGTGTAGAGAGATAGAGGGAAAGTGTGTAAATGAATTTTAAAACTTTAAATATGTGGTGGCCCTCTATGCGGTATTGGGAAGTAACTATTAGATTTAAGTGATATTTTTTAGTAAAAAAAATCTTTTGGGATTTGGAAGAAGAAAATGTGGTGCCCTTAGAAACACCCTTACCTTTCCTTTTAATATCTCTTCATATTGATCGAACTAACTTCTCCACATATTCTCTCCACCTCTTTCACAAAAAATTAACTTTTTAAAGACATCAATGTTGTCCTATGAAGCACGAACATGGACATGGGTGTCGTGTCCGACACGATACGGACACGCCAACACATAATTTTTTTAAAAAAATTGGACACGACATGCCAGGGACACAAAGACACATAAATATTTTTTAATAATATTCCATGAATACTTTGATCTATTTTCACTAATAAAGTGGTACCCAAATTAATTATCCAATTATCTAAAATAACATGGTCAAATATGTTATAAAATTATTTATACCATAAGTCAGTGATTATATGTCCACATAAAGTCTTGTATAACAACTAACTTCATTGCTAGCAAAGTAACAGGTAATAATCAATATACAAAAAAACTCATTCTAAACAAAAATATTAAAAATTTCAATGGGGTGAGTAAGTGCTTTAATGCTCCTCACTTATCACCATCTCTCATTAGACAAAAACTTCATCGTCACTCCCATAAGTGTCCTAGAAGTGTCTGCAGTGTCTCACAGAAGTGTCCAACTTTTTTAAATGTCAAATCAGTTTGACACGCCACATGGCATGTTATACGAGTGTCGTGTCCGCGAGAGTATCTGCCACGGGTATGTCACCTCCGACGAAGTGTCCGTGCATCATAAATGTTGTCTTATCATCCTGTTTGTCTCATCTTGGCAGGTTGATCACAGTTTATAGCAAGAATTTGTCCTTTTTTTGGAAAATAGTTAATATTTTTTATGAAATTTAAACGTGATCAGCGTTGATGAGAACTGAGTTAAATTGATTGATTCATGAATTTGAATTGTGAAATTCCACTTAATGAGTAAAAACATGTGTATGTATGCGTGTGTGTGTGTTTTATATAAGTGTATATATTTATATTGTATGCCCACGAAATTAGTTTGTTGCCAATGATAATTAATGAAATTAATTGATTGGTGAAATTAAAGTGTTTTAGACCCATTAGTCGGGTACAACTTTATTTAAAAACTAGCACGTAGCCCGCGCGACGTAGGGGCGATTTTTAAAGAACAAAAATATCTTAAATGTATTATGTTTACATTACACAACAAAATCAATTAAACATAGAATAACTTAGTAAACAAACATTACAAATTAAAACATAAGAACAATTGCTTTGTGCTAACTTAACTAATCAGTAGGCAAGGATAAGTAATAACTTTCTTTGTATCATTCCCTTTCATCAAATAAAACCCTATGGTCACCCATCTTTGAACAAAACCTCCATTCCCTCTCACTCTCACTCTCAACCATATATGCATAATTAACCTTACCATTTCCAAACATCTTACTAATACTCTTTTCTTGATAAGGCCATGGTTGTGCTTGAGGCTTTAACTCCATGTCAAGGTCAGGATTGACCTGCAGTAGGTGGAAAAGGTTATTTACTTTTTGCCATCCTAAAACATAACTAAAATATATATATAATAGAAAGAGATCACAATGTCATTCCTGAAGTCATATTTCTCTAACCTGGGATAGTTTAAAGCATTTGGCAAGCATGACTTCACATGTAAAATTAACTTACTACAATAACCCCAATTTACTTTGATATCGCTACCTCTACTTTCGATCTCACTTTTCATCTGAACAATTATCGTAATTCCTTTCATACTACATGCAACCTTATATATATATATATATATATATATATATATATATATATATATATATATATATATGAACAAATAATATACAGAACTTTCCATTGTCTAGAAGCATGGCTACGGTTGAATTTGCTATGTTTGAAGTGGAATTAGTAAACCAAACTTGATTTTACTATGGGAATAATTCCATTTTGGAATGATAAGGGTCAGAGATGGGTTAGTTTCTGTTTGCTACGTAGACCACTATTTTACTTGGTAGTCTCTTATACCATATGCCAATGTACAAACTTTGAGGGTTACCTGGTGTCGCCTAAATCAAATGTTCCACCTTTGGAGGACATTGTCTCATTCATAGATTAACACTGACCTGAGGCGATGGTATCCGATCCGTTCGAGAAATAAACTTTGAAAAATAGAAATCAAACGTTGTTGATCACGTGGAATTCCTTCGTTGTCTTGGATTTTTACCTTCACGTCATCGTTCGTGTTGGAACTCTCCACGTCCAGAGTTATGGTCTTGTCGATCAGTGTTTTCACAAAGATCTGCATGTTTCAATGAAGAGAAAACACTGAACCGGAGGCTTGAGAAATAGATAGAGAATAAAGTATGAAACGAAATGCTGTGAATATGAAACATACTATGTTTGTTATGGAGGACAACAATTTTGAAAATGGGGGAGTCAGTAAAACCTTTGGACGAATATTTAAGCTTCTTCGACTCACCTCAAAAGTTCTCTGTATATAGACAAAATAGAGTGTGAGAGAATGGAAAAGCCAGTATAGAGAGGCGGGTAGATTATTAGATATAGATAGGGACGACTGCTCATTTGGGAAAACAAAACGTTTTAGGAGAGATAAAGATGAGGAAGCCTAAACGCTGAGAGCGGGAGAAATCACAATGTGCTTCTCAACTCCAATTTGGGACTTAATGATATATAATACATTTGTCACGTGTCAGCCTCACACGATTTGGGACAATAATTTTTATATAGTTATATAGATTTAGTAAGAGTTATATATGAGAGTGACAATTGTGTTTGGTGAAACAATTTCTTCTTCAAAGAATACTTTAACAACGATAAACGAATCATGGATTTGGTGTCTAACTACTGAAGTGACGGAAGACAAGTAAAAGCTTGTGATTTTGTAGATTGCAATTCTCAGGATGATGTGTTGTAAAGGAAGGACACGAGATGGGGAAATTGGGTTAGAAGGTGTGGAAGGTCCACTAGTTTCTCAATATTGGTTAACATAGATTAATAGGATTTTTAAAAATTAAAGAGTTGATAAGCAAGCGGATCATCTATCTCGATTCATTTAAAAAAAAATCACCTTTACTGTCAGCAATAAATAAGTTTTTATGAAGAAATAATTAACGTGCGGAAGAAATGTAATGATATGACCCTATCGATAAAAAAAAATGAGAAGATCAAGCAAGTAAAACATTCTTTATGAGGTTCTGCAATGGTAAATACGTGTACGGGTGGGAATGATGATATAAGTAATCCTCAAATTGCTACAATGGAACTTAACTAGATGGATAGATGTATAAAGTCGTGTAAATAGAATATAAATTATGAGGTTCTAAAAGTGAATAAACCTATTAAACTATCTCTTATTTGCTTGAAACACATCTGAAGGAGGTGAATTTTCAAACCAAAATTAATCTTCTTCCACAACAGATGATCATGAGAGGCAAAGACAATAACAACCCTATCACCTTGTCGGTAAATGGGACTAACCCTCATTAGTAAATCTTTTCACTGTCAAATATCATAAGTAACAAACAGTGCAAGAAAATTTAGGGAAAGTTCATATCTTTATTATCCTGATGGACAAAACATAAATACTTAGACACAAAAGATTCTTAATCTTTTGATGTTAATAGCAACTGGTACTGCAAAATGAAAAAATATCCACATGAGGGCACCTATTTTTTAGGGGAAGCCATATTCCAAACATGTTTGTCCCAAGTACGCAATTATTATCGTTGTGCCCATTCAGTTTAATCTGTAAAAGGTCACCAAGTTACATATTAGGGAAAAAATACAATAAATTTAAAAACCACATATTGATTAGCCTAAAGAGGATTGAATCTGTACATTGTATTTTATATAAAATTTAAACTCAAGAATTCGTGGTGTAATATTAAATTATCATCGAGATTGTAAAATTAAATATATACCAGTGTGATCATATTAAGGTGTTCTTTCGCAAATCCTCTAAAATAAGCTCCAAAACCTAGACTTCCAAAATAAACAATTGAATAAAAATGCTTAAACATGGGTGTCCCTTAAATTTCCCACAGCCACGGGCCCACGAGGGCCTCAAAGCAGAACTGAGTTGTTACCGGCATCAATAACTGGACTTCATATTATTAACTTCAACTTGATTAAAATATTAAATCTCTATTCAAATTCCACATTTTCTTAAACAATACATTAACTGATCAACGAAGATGAAGAGTTTATGAACGCTTGGTTGGCGAGAAAAATGAACTCTTCTAATTTCGTCCATTTTCCTGGAAGCCAAACGTAGAGTGAGGTATGCAATTTTTGTTGATTAGTGTCTCCTCACCAAAGTAACACCCAATCATGATCATGCAACTTGGAAAATTCACTGGTCATCAACTGATCCATGTTGTTTGCATTTAGCAGTGAACTAATTCACCCACCAATCAGGTGCATGGCAAACGCTGCAAATAAGGAAGCATTAGGGCGCATAAATTGGTAACCAGTGGCAAATTTGAAGATCAATAGTTAATTAGAAAGATAAGAATATTAAGTGCACTTTTCTTAATGCAAGTTTAAAACTTTTACAAAAAAATACAAACCCTAAAGCCACAAACGCATTAATAGTAGGATCAAATATCAAAAAGTCCCTCAAATATTTTTTTAATACACATTTAATCCAAGCCTTTTATTTTGTACCAAAAAGTCCCTTATTCTCTTATCTTTAAAGCTCCGCGCCAACGGCCAGCCTTTTTGGCATGGTGAAGGATTTTTTGATGCAAAATAAAAAAATTTGGACTAAACGTGTATTAAAAAAAAGTTCGAGGGATTATTTGGTATATGCCCCTTAATAGTAAGCCCAATAGTACCTTTTAACAACACCCTGCACTTAAATCAAAGGCTGTGTCATGTTCGGTAGGAAAATACATATTTACGCCTCAAGTTCCAGCGAAATATAACTTCTTTATTACCCTATATCAAGACATCATATACTGAAAGGAACTCATATGACAGAAAAAGCCACAAAATAAGACTAGGTACAATTAGCAGAACTATAAGCATATAAAAGTACATGTGGTGGTGGTGGTGGTGGTGGATATAAATATTAAGCTGTCCATATTGATGTTGGGATGATGTATACACTACACCAAAACAGGCGATTTGTAAGTGTTTTAAACACTTACACATGGCATTTGCAAGTGTTTAAAACACTTACAAATCGGCGCGTTGCAAAAAAATTGCAAGTGTTCAAAGCCGTTGCAAACGTCATTTGTAAGTGTTTATTGGGAACACATGTCTGTTGCGTATAACCGTTACAAAAAAAATTGCAAGTGTTCTGAGCACTTGCAAATTTAACTTTTTCAACACTTTCAAAATTTTCATTTGCAAGTTTTCAGAACACTTGCAAAATTCAGCAAGCATTTTTAATTCACAGCGATTATAAACCCTTTGATGCGACTGAAAATGTGTCTCAGAAGTGCGTTCACTCTAGGCTCAAGTGTAAACCTGTCGCTCAAGTAATAATCCCGGTAAGTCGGGTATCGAATCCACAGGGAAAAAGGACAATAGAGTTGTGACGACGGGACGATACGGAGAGATCCTAACCTTGACTCTAAAAAGAAAAGGAAAAATTGATTTGGTTTTGAGATTGATTAAGCTAAATACGATAATGAAAATGAGCAAAGATGCAACTAAATTAGTCTACCGAAATGGAGAATAACTGATGATTTCAAAAACTTTTTATTTTAACTGATGAGAGAAACAGGATGGGAATATAATCCCCCAACCCTAGTGTAGTGCGGTGATAATGTTAATCATAAATTTATCCGATTGATCAGACCCAGAATTTAGTACTCCCAAGCATTATGTATACGAGGTTCAAGCCCGCTTCATACCTAATCTGAGGATGAGTAAATCGGTATCGCGATAATGGCACTCAAATTGTACTCTAAATCATCACGAGTACCCAAAGGTAAACGAGATATAAAGATCCACAATTATTATGCAATTACGCAATACGATCAAAATCAATCGTTAAATTCATTGGATTAACGTTATACACATGCACTAACACAGTAGGTTGGGTTTATGCATCACAACCTTTTAAACCTAGCCGGACATATTAAACTGAACAATGCATGAAATATTAACGTTGCATGCGAACAAACTCATGATAACACTAGATCAATATACATAACGAAGTACTATAAATGCAGAAATTCATTCAAATCATACAGAGAAATTACCATGCAAGAAGACTAAATATTATAAAAAGAAAGCGTGAAGTATAACTTGAAAGCAAACCCGGAATTGTACTGATCTTGTAGCGATTAATCGAAGTAATGTTCCTAGATGTTCTCCTCCCTTTTTCTCTATCAAAAACTATTCAAAAAAAATCCAAAACGGTTGTTACCTACGTACCCTACTCTTTTGGAGAGTTTTAACCTAAAAGGATTCTTGAGAGCCAATCAGAATGGGAGAGCAAATTCGCGCATCAGGCCCCCCGAACCGGTTCGCATGTACCCCGAACCGGTTCGCCCCCCAAACCGGTTCGGCCCTGGGTTCGCGAATGTATGCTGGTCAGGGGTGCTTCTTTTTCCCTTGAACACTTAGATTTTTCTTGCTTTCTTTTCTTTCTTCTTTGGATTTTTCTTCAACTTCAACTGGTCATAATTCATCAACCGTAGCTCGGATTTGGGTGTCGTTTCTTCTAGTGTTCTCGATGTTCCGAGCTCTTCAACTTTACAGTTGACTTCTCCTTCCGGATCTGGCTGAAAAATTACCAAATTTCCCTTGAACTTGCCTTATTAGCTTTTCTTTCATTGTCTCGCTTCCTCTTTTGCACTGCTTGCATAATTGACCTGTAAAATCAATAAGAGAAGAACGAAACACGAAATACTCGCCGACGACGGTTAGTAGCATAAATGTGCATCAAATACATATAGGTTACATCACTCGGGTTCACAAACACACTGAAATTAGGGGAATAAATATACAATATTTATGTCCAATCAAACCCCCCTAACTTAGAACTTTGCGCGTCCCGAGCAGTGTAAAAGAATCCTAACGAGGCTTAACTCTTAAAAATCACATTTTATTAGGATAGAATACCTTTTTCGCGGGCAAGCGATTGCATTTAGCGCATGCAATAAGCCTTTAAACCCCTAGGTCACCCTAGTAGGATGAGTTGTGTCTCGTGAGGGTTTGCAGAGAATGCACCCACAAAATTCGACTCAAAGAAATTTCAAAATATGCAAAAATTGTGTAATTCAAACTTTACAGAAAATAGTCATCATCAAGTCATATTTACGAGTCTCAAACCTTAGTGTGTGTGTGCAAAGCCGAAAATATAACTGCCAATTTCCACCGATTGATCATTACGTTACTTATTCAAAAATTCGTTTTGATTTCAATTTCTCACGGAACGCTCTCACAAATGAATCTCTCGGATTATGGCTATTCTCTCGGTATGCGTGATATAAAGAGTAAATATAATGGAAGCAAATTCACGCATACGATTAGAAAGACGGAAACTTTATGGTGAAAGGATCTCATCAATGGATTACGATTTTAAAAACGGGAACATTGCCTTTATTTCACGCACTTAACCTCTTATATTGTCTTTTGGTGTCTTAACTCTCCACGGGGTAATCAATTTTCGCAATTTGGACTCGGTTAGGACTTTTTCGGGTTGAAGGTTGCATTGGGTAATGTGAAGGAGGTATGGAAGGTTGGAATTGGAAAAGTCATTAGTGATGTCCATTTGTGCTTTTTCCGGGCTATTGCTCATTTTTTTTCTATTTTTTCTGTTTTTTTCTTTTCTTTTCTTGTTATTTTTGTTGAGCATACTATTTTGTTTCTTGCCCCTTTTTGTTGCACTTTTCGGACTTAAATTCTGAATTTTTCTCGTTTTTCACAATTCCGGCTATTTTGGGTTTTTTGGGTTGTCAAACGAAAGGGAACGTTATTCGGCTCAATTTAGGTTGCGAGGGGTGATTTTTCGCTACTTTTTCGGGCCAAAATTTTGGGTGACAAACGAGGGCCTACTTCATTGTCCAAAATGCCAATTGCGTTACCATATGCGTTTCGAGGTGAATTTAAGTTTAGAGACTAATTTGGCACGTTTTTCAAGGCAATATTGCACACATTTTTTAAAACCGTTCAAAATGAAAGGATTGAGATCCTTGACAACTTATTAGGCGCTAAAAAGAACTTTGAGTTAACAATTAACTCGGATTGATTTAAAAACTCGCAAAACGTGATAGGCTCGAATCTCACCGGGTTTGTTAATCTCCACATTTATTTGTTAAGTCGTCAATTTTCGCTCAATTTCCATCTTTGGTCAATTTCGGCTTTGTGTATGTTGGATGTTTACAATTTGAGACTCCAATTCTCCTTTTAATGATATTTTTGAAAATTTTGAATTCCAATTTTCATTTATTTTGAACAAAAATATTTTTAGATTTTCAAAATTTTATGATTTTTTTGGAAATTTTTGGGCATTTTGAAAATTTGTGAAGTTTTAAAAATACGCACTTGTGACCCCCCCTAACTTAGACTTTTACATTGTCCTCAAGAAAAAAGGACGAAAATCTAACTCAAAGTGAATAATAAGTGCGGAAAAATAAAACAGACAAATAGGAAAAATGCAAGATTGTATAATAACAATGGGGAGCATGTGTTACATAAGAAATTGGAAAGCAACTGTGAGCAATGTTAAATCCCTACAACAACTAACATCCACACCAAAATATAAAAACAATCATGGGTCATGGTGGAGGTGGGTGTGAGGGACTAGGTGCATTGGGATCATACGGGTCATAAAAGAAGGGGGTGGAGGTTCGCCGAAGTTGAGTTGGTGAAGGTGGACTTGGAGTTGGTACATCACCCGGGTGTCCCTTCGGTAAGCCGCTTGATCTTGATTATATTGGTTGATGAACCCGTCGAGGCTGGACTCAACAGCTGAAAGGCGGCTCTCGAAGTTTCCCCCCGGGGACTCGAAATCGGAATCCTCCTCGTCATCCTCAAACTCTTCCTCGAAGTTTGCCTCCGGGGGTGGACGCTTAGAAAACCCCCTTACCCTCCTCATAAAGGATGGTGGTATCATCATATTTCTTGGGGCGGAGATTGGTGCGGCGAGGGCGCGGCATGTTGAAGGAAAGAGAGAGGGAGAGGGGAAAGGATATGTGTGAGAAGAGAGTGAGGGAAATTTTTGGTGTGAGAAATGGAGGAGGGGAGAGTGATAATTTATAGGTGTGGAGGGGTGGGTTTTTTGTGGGAAATGGGGATGGGTGGGAAGGAAATAATGGAGGGAGTGAATTAGGATGAAATTGGGAAGGGGGGAAGAGTTTTGAGGGAGTAAAAACGAAGGGGGAAGAATGGAGGGAAGGGAAATGAATTTGGAATTGGGGGGGGATGAATCTGCCAGGTACCCCGAACCGGTTCGGAAGTACCGCGAACCGGTTCACCCCCCGAACCGGTTCTGGATGGGGTTCGGGGTAGTAGGCTGGATCGGTTGCTAGAATTCTCTCTTCTCTCCAATTCAAGGCGTTCTCTCATCCTCTAACTTGTGCGTAAGGTCTCTAAAAACGTTCTAAACCCTCGGGCTCCCTAAAAATTCCTCGAACTCAACCTCGTATTGCGTGCTAGCTCCCTTGAAGTGCGTGCTAACCGATCTCTTTCGTGACTCATGCTCCTGACTCCTAACTAACCTATTCACACACGACTACTATACACACAAACTCACCCCATACGCGTCGGGGGTGCGACGACCTCACTTTATCAGCTCAATTGACCCCGTAAATGGGGTCCGACAACCAAATTGTGTCGACCTCTTCCGCACACGCCTCTAGATATGGATTTAGGCGTTGTCCATTTACTTTGAACGTGTTTTCCCCTTTTAAATCGTCTAGTTCAACAGCTCCATGGGGGAAAACATTCTTCACGACGAACGGGCCAGACCATCGTGACCGCAACTTGCCCGGAAAGAGGTGAAGCCGAGAGTTGTAGAGAAGAATTTTTTGCCCGGGGAGAAACTCTTTTCGTCGAATGATGCTATCATGAGCAAGTTTCATCCACTCTTTTGAAATTTTGGCATTCTCATACGCATCATTACGTAGTTCTTCTAACTCATTCAATTGAAGCTTGCGGGCTTCACCGGCCTTGTCTAAGGCATAGTTCAATTGCTTAATTGCCCAATACGCTTTATGTTCGAGCTCAACGGGAAGGTGGCAAGGTTTTCCATACACAAAACAAAAAGGGGACATGCCAAGTTGATTTTTAAATGCAGTACGATAGGCCCATAGTGCATCGGTCAATCTAAGGGACCAATCTTTCTGGGTAGGATTGACGGTCTTTTCAAGAATGTTCTTGATCTCCCGATTCGCTAGCTCGGCCTGCCCATTCGTTTGTGGGTGGTATGTCGTTCCAACCTTGTGGACGACACCATACTTTCTCATGAGCTTCTCGAATGGCCTATTGCAAAAGTGCGTGCCATTATCGCTAATTATCGCTTTCGGTGCACCGAAGCGAGAAAGTATGTGTTCCTGTAGGAACTTTATCACCACTTTGTTATCATTGGTCCTGGTAGCTATATCTTCCACCCATTTAGAAATGTAGTCTACCGCGACTAGGATGTATAGGAAACCAAAGGACGGGGGAAGGGACCCATGAAGTCAATACCCCAACAATCGAATATCTTAAATGTGCGTCAAATCCATATAGGTTACATCACTCGGGTTCACAAACACACTGAAATTAGGGCAATAAATATACAATATTTATGTCCAATCACCCTTGCAAATGAAAATATATAAAAAAAAATTTTAACGTTTTAAAACACTTACAAATATTAATATGTAAGGAAAACAATGTTCCTTTTGTAAGTGTTATGAACACTTACGTAAATTAAAATATTAAAAAAATTAAAATTATCCACCACATACCATACCACCAACCTCACATACAACAAACAATCAAAATGGCTAAAAACATAACAATTATATCCAAACACTTTCATACAATACTTCATGATATGTTCGGCATAAACAAACACTCTCATCAAGAAAGGAAGCAAGAACCAAAGGTATATATTAAAAAAAACATGAATCCTTTGTGAATTAACTCGTCACAGAAGTCTCGTCCAAATTGAACCAACAGGAAACATACCCGATAGCATAGGAAAATGCATATTATTAATGAACAAGTTGACTAAAGCTAAAAACGTAGTGTTCAAGTTAAACTTAACAGCTATAAAATAATTCTAAAAGTATGGAAAATAAAGGGTCCTAATATAACGAAATTTAATAGTTAACACTCAATCAAATAATAGATTAGTGACAAAATCATCATCTGATTCCTCATCTGCCTCTTCCTTCTTCAGCTCCTCCTCTGCAGTAGCTGCTGTAGCAGCACCTCCTCCTGCAGCTGGGGCCATAGCAGATGCAAATTTTGTAATTTCATTGTTCAAACCATTAATCATTCACCAAAAGAAATGGGACGTTTTTTAGTTTTGGCCTCCAAATTTTATGTTCAAGCAAGCTTAAATTGTCATAAATTCTAAAATGAACATCATAAAGATCCTTACAAAAAGTATTTATTATGACGATTTTAGGGGCAAAGTTCGATTATCAAAAGATTTGTGGCTTCCCAAAACACTTTTCGTTTCAGCATACAGTTTGAGGTCTAAAATTCAAGTTTCCCCTTAGAAGGAAAAATGGAAAAAGAACTAACTAGCAAACCAAATCAACCGAAAATGAGAAGCTGAATAACTGAGAATGTATTCAATATCTCTTAAGGTAAGAAAAGTGAGAAAAGTACGCAATAGAGATTGCATAACTGAATAACAGAATATATACTCACTCATTCTAAAGGTAAGAAAAAAGCAGAAGCACTTGATGACTTGTTGCCAACATATAAAGCAACAACCCTGCCTTGCCAATCAATTACTGGGGAACCACTCGAACCACCTTTAGTCCCCGAAGCTGCCTGCCATTTGGCAACAAGAAAAGTATACAGTAATATAATAAATTTTAAGACACAACCAACAAGCATTTTATATAATTATAGAATAACTAAATGGTGCTTGAAAATTGAGTAGGCAAAATTATAGAGAAATTAAGTTCTGACAACACCAGTGAAATTCGTGGCACGGGTGTGCCCATGCCGATGGCATGGTGAAAATAATATTTTTTTTAACCAAGATGAAGTTAAATAGTACGTAGGTTCCCTACCCAAAGAATCAACTTCCATTCCTATTATGTAGCAAAAGAATCAAGTAATAATTTTAACACAAAATCCTTGAAAATTGCAAGCATAACATACACAAACTCAAGTATTTTATGAAAACCAAAGGGTCTTGTATTCTTACTTGACACCACTCAGCCAGTTAACTTAATCAAAGCCTCCGACAAAGTTGAACAAATAAAAAAAATTATTTGGGCCATTTGTCTATGTGAACAATTTAATGATATTAAAGAATCAAAATGGCCGAAACTCAAGCATATATAGTGGTGCTGTGTAAAAAGAAGCCTTTATGGAAGTTGCGCGCAAACAATACTGTATACTTTGAGATATGAATCTGATGATAAATATGTCACTCAGCTATGCTATACATAAATACATATCCTTATACATACCAACTTTATACATACAATTCCTCAGTACTAGTGCAATATAGCATAGCTGAGAATTAATCATCAGATTCATACAAAATGTAAGGAAATTCACAAAGACTAGAAATATGAGATGCACTTTGAGAAGATAAACCCACATCCATTACACAAGTTTCCTCCATATAAGGTGCTCCCAAGGTTTTAATACTATCTTCACATGAGTCAAAATATGTTTCGTGATTCATCTAAAAATTTTCCATACGTTGGTTAAGAGACAAATCTGAAAAGTTGTCAGAAAAGGAAAAAAAGCCAGTTATTTCCATATTAAAGTTCCCCGAAAAAGGTGCACTTGGCACTGAGATGTCAATACTCAAGTACTATAAAGAGACGGTTGACATAAAATTGGAACACGTACCCGTTCTCAGACGCCTGAACTGAAATTCAGCTTCAGCCGACAAGTTATTAGAATCTAATGACCCTCGAATATCTGAAAGATGATTAGCATCTCCAACAGCAAACTAAATGTAGAACTACAATTGGGTATCTCGAATTCACATTCTTTAAAGTCAGCGAGGCTATAAGATGAAGAACTGTTTTCAAAGAGTCTATTCCTATCCACAGGGGCAAGTTCCATTGCCCCAAACTGGTGATATCCACTCGATACGACTAACAGAGCAGCTATGCTTTGGAGAGCCTATCTTAGTTAAAGGTTCCAGCTTTGCACAGTCAAAGATGGTAGCGTTCCTAGCAGATTCATATGAAGCAAATGAACCCCCAATCCTAGAATCTGAAGCTTTTGTGTTGTATAAAGGGGTGAATATGAGAGATCCTGGTAACTCTGTCCCACTTGAAGGTGCCATTTCCGTCTTCAACAGACCTAATTACATTCCAAGAAAGAAAACATTTAAGATCATAAACATTAAGCATTAAAGTTTGCAACCCATTCTCCCATAAAAATTCATCCAGAGCTTTATCATTAGTAACAACAATTTACCAATATGAGTTTACTAACATCTTTAATCATTATTATCATTCTTCTACCCAACAAGAAACATAACAAATAATATAAAGGTGGCTGCCTTAAAAGTTCAAATCAAATCTGGCCAGGGTGTTCATTCAACCTTGGTGTGGCAGTTATCTTTCTCCAAAAGTAGATGAATCCCACATTTCTCCTCCTCCATAGTAGAAGAGTTCCACACTAAATGAGACCCCCCAGGACACCAATAATAGAGTGTTGTGTAAGAGAGTTTATGTGGCCTCAATTTCTACCAATTGGGGATCCCACTTCTAGGAAAATTAATTTGAGTCCCTGTTCCATAAAATTATCAAATTAACATCAAAGTTGTTATATTTATAATTGAAAATGAAATTAAAGTTATGAGTTCCTGTACATACTCTGACATGAAGGGATAAAAGATCTGGTGGTTTCTTTACGCCAAGTAATTGTATATTTGAGGGTCGTTCATGTCTCTCTCTAGGTATTCCCTGTCAATGAGGCTTTTTATCCTTTTCTGCAAGTCAGCTGGCTTTATTGGAAACTTGAGTTGTATCCAAAAACAAACACATTAAATATACTGAGCTTTATTTTTTAGAGCTTCATTATATTCCAGTTGATGAGCTTCATTTTTTAGATGTACTAGAAGTACTCTTTAAGTTATAACTTGCCTGGGCCTGCAAATCCTCATCTTCGTACATTAATCTCCCTCTTTTCCAAATAAGCTTTGGGTAACCTTCTTATCCATTGTTGCGGAGAAAACCGTATGCATATTCTTTGTCAAATTTCAACCTACCCAAAAAGAACACGAGCACGTTAACAAAAACATTCAAATCTAGGAAAGCAAAGAACCGAATACACAAGCAAAACATACTTTCTAGCACTGTGGTTAGCCTTATTGTGGGAATCTAGAGCATTTTCAAGCACTATGCTTGTCCTTATTGTGGGAATCTATTGCATTTTCCGATTTAAATGACCTGCACAATACTGGACATTTGGTACTAATTGGTTTGGGGGTGGGGGTGGGGGGGTATCATCTAAAAATGGTTTGGACACATCAATGGAAAGGCCATAGTTAGGACAGGAAGAGTAGTACATTTATATTAATGGTCTTGCTTGTGAGCCTCCCCGGATAGGCTAGTTTTCCTATTTCTTTGTTTATGTTATTTTCTATTGACAAATATATAATATTAATGGTAATATTAGGGGAAGTTTAAGACAAATTTATGTGGATGGAGAGAGTAAGGAAAGAGATTATAATATGTATCTAAGAAAATTAGGATAAAAATAAGATTCATGTAACCGATTACTAATGATAACCCTTGCCAGTCAACAAACTCAACAGTATGTTTGGTCTTAATGGACGCAACAACAACATTGACATCCTTTAGAACCACATCTCCACGATACATCAAACAACAAGCCATGTACTTCCCATGCCTTGGGTCCCACTTGGACATCATGTTCGACGACTCAAACACGGCATTTGTGATCTTAGGAACAGATCTCTGTTCATGGTAGGCTTTCGCAGCAGAGATAACCTGCACATGAGATGATAACATGAAATGTATTCGAGGACACGATATGAGGTTAGTTTGGAACTCTGTGATGTCAACGTTAATGGCCCCGTCAAATCTCAATGAAGTGGTCAAAGATGAGGTGATTTGAGAAATCAAGCTGTTCAAGTTGGTTTAAGTTGGCCTTTCTATGTCCAAGGCTCTCCTGCAGATATCGTATATAGCTTCGTTATCCAAGAGCACTGCAACATATGTAAGTTTTAAGAGGGAATGAGAAGAGAGCACGCTGTTGTAAGGCTCCACAACTGCAGTAGGCACCTGCATTATCCGGACAAACCTGTTACATATTGATATTCATACTAGTTTGATAGTTGAAGCAAAATCATTTTAAAAAGTTATAACTTAGGAAAGCTAAAATATAATGTGAACAAGTTTCGAAGGAAAAGTAGGAAAATCGATTTAATCTTGCAAAATAGTTATTTAACTTATATTCCGCATTTCTGCCTTTTTTTGTTAGTCAACAAAAATAGAAATTACAATAGAAAGAATTAAAAAGCATGTCCCGTCGCTCATAAACAAATGAGAAAAAAATAAAACAAATTAGTACCTAAACAACAGAGAATTAGAAGTATTTCCCTGGCTTAAGATTGTTCTGTGTTGGATTTTGATAGATAACTTAAGGTACTTAATAATTGGGTAAAGTATATCAGGATATGAAATTTGAAACACATGTGAGGCTGATGTAATGGTGGGAATACGAGTGATTTAATTTTGCTACACTGACATGATTTGTTTTGTGTTGCAAGAGAACCCTTTGGATATGAAAGGAGAAAGAAGAAGAAAAAAAGACATTCGACATATAAAAATCCTCATGATTGCATCTCCCCCTGAAATACGCAATGGAAAATAGAATTCAGAGAAAAGTTGAAAAAATAATTAAAAGAATATTCTTGAACTACGCGATGGACAGTGCGACCCTCTCAAATGACCCCCTATTTGGTTCCAGTCAAATCCTCCACCCGATGAGAAAAGGATCTACAACCCAAGTCTCGTCCTATATCCTAGACATCTTGTCTAAAGTCTGGTCTCAACCACTTGGGTTGTCTACATAAATCTCTTTTTTCCACATTCCTCTGTTTACTATTATTGTTATTATGTCAAACCACAAGTTATCACATCTTTTGTTACTATCTATGTCTACATTAATTTTAATATTCTCGTTTATAGTTTAGTTCTCTTAATCATTATTTATATCAGTGCTTATTACTGAATCGATTATCAATCTTTGTTGTATGGTTTCAAACTATCCAAGAGTTTCATTTAAACCACACATGAACAAATTTTGTTGTTTTGAGAACAACTTGTCCCGTAGTTATTCTATAAGGAATTATTTCAATTTCTCGGGCGATATATATAGCCAACACATAATATTCTAGACCTGATTTAAGTCCACTTGTGTTAATTTATGATAAACATTATCTCTAATCTCTTTCATCAGATGGATAACAGGGATTTGGGAATATAAATATTTCACTCTTTGGAATTTGTTTACTTTTTGTTTTCATCTCTCTATTAACAATAGCATTCCTACAATTACAATGTTACATTGCATATGCTCTGTTTTATTTTCTTTATTTTTCCAGTGATTGTAAAGCTTCTATTATATTTATTCTTTAGTGATAATCCCTTTTTCTTCATCCGTTAAACAATATCATAAGCATAGTTAAAGCAATACTATTGTAGCAACTAAATATAATATCACAAAATGATATGCTTGTATAGCAAATGATTGTAATTTAGATGGTGGTGGGGAAGGGTACCAATGGTAGCTATGTGACATACTTTGCATTGGTATCAATTGTAGATTGGCTTGAGTGTTCACGTATTGGTGAAAATTCTTAAACCCTTTGTCCTACACCAACAATATTAATAAGAATTGAAAAATATCTTATTAAGTGCTACCTCATCCATTAAAAGTAACAATCCAGAACTTTTTAATCCTTGGAGCAAATTGAATTGCAGAAGAACACCTGACAATGTGTTACATCCACGAATTTCCAATGCTCTAAGCATAGACAAAAAAAACAAATAAAGGATTGTAATTGTTCCTCATCATCCACATTGATTATGCACTAATATACCTTCAAACTCTTTAGAGCATTTAAACCATCTCCACTAATTGATAAATGAAGAATTATGTGTTTTTAAGTCTCCGAATTCCCCCAACTCTAAAATGTTAATTTTCTCAGTACCAACTAAACACATTTTATCCACCACGTGATGGTACTATTTGGATTACTGAGCCTTAAAATTTTTGAATTTCCAAATGAGGTAAAATATCTAATACCTCATAAAAAATCTAAAACTTCCAAGTTAGGTAAAAGGAACAAGCTTCCCCTCGTCATAGTAAATAAAAAAAGTTAAGATCACTAAATAGGGCAGTGATGTTAGCTCAACCAAGAATTGTGAGTCGACTTTATCGAGATGCAAGTATAACTCTTAATCGAGACAAATGTGATATCAAGTTAGCTTCAAATATAACACAAGTGTTAGATAAACCATTAATATCCAACAACCTAAGACTATTTAACTGCGTTATCACCATCATTAATTCCTCATCGTGGTTTAAACCTGTAAACTTTTGGCCTTGAAAGGCATTGACATATGCGAACCTTTGGGCTTGGTGTCACTTTGAGTATGGTATTTTGCCAATCATATACAATGTCCGCAGCTCAGAGGAGGGATATTGAGACACAGCATCAGCAAGAGTTAGACAGGATGCGACACACAAATGACTACATATTTACACACACATAACTATATATTTACACACATCCAACATTTATAGATGACTATATACACATGACTATAAATTTACACGCACATAAGTACATATTTATACACAAATGACTATAGATTTATACACACACACAATATTTATAGATGACACATGACTACAAATTTGCGTATTTATACACACATGACTACAAATTTGCGTATTTATACACACCCAACTACATATTTACACACGCATCAAACATTTATATATATATATAGAGAGAGAGAGCCCTAGGTTTGCGATTAATCCAAATATACCTGTTTGAAATTATTAGTGATAAAAAAATAAAGCAAAACAGAGATTAGAAAAAGGAGACGTAGTTTTTACTATTTGTAAGTGATAAAAAATATGAATAATTTTTTTTGCTATTTGTAGATGCATCCAAACAAAACAAAAATAGAGATTAGAAAAAAAGGCCTCATATGTAGACGAAGGTTTGGATTTTTTATGATCACGCTCCCAAAGGCTCTCCAAACACATTAAATTTTTCCAAAGACACTAGGATTTGTAACAATACAATAATAAATGGCCTTTGAGTCTAATTATGTTGTTTGCATATGACATAAGTAAATGGAATCTATTGAGAGTCGTATACTAAATTAAATCCATAAGTATTTATCTAGAATAAAAATTAGAAACGAGAATGGTGTTTTTAGCAAAAAAATGTCTAATCTTTTTGTTTTTTGATCAATCACCTGAACTACTTTTACAAACTGTCCACATTAGATAAAATTGAAAGCAAAACAATAATGAAACACTAAATACCAAGTCACGAGAATAATAGGTTATATATATGTTAAAAAAATAATCGTTTTCATGTCGTGTTCATATTAAAATAACCCATGTCATGTCTTGTCATTCGAATCCTGACTCAATAATACGAATTGTCACACCTAATATAAACTTAATCCACATATTTCTAAACTAATTGTGAATGATAGAAAATCCAAATTAAACATTCATACACATATTAAACTCACATGGCCCATATTGTTTGACAATAAACCAAAACCCCTAAATTACTGCAACCAAAACCCCTAAATCATCATTGGATTTAACCAAAAATTAGTGTAACAATGAATTGCCAGAAGATAGTAACTAATTTGTTTTTAACATTGTAATTCCTAACAGAAAACCCTAAACGATTTTAGGATAGTAATTAATTGGTGCTTAATTACATGTTTGCACACACACATCCAATATATATATATATATATATATATATATATATATATATACACGAGAGAGTGAGAGAGAGAGAGTTATACCTGTATATGAAGAATGAGAGAGATCTCAGGTGTTGCGATTCTGAATCCAAGGTTTGCGACTCAAGATTAGCGATTTTGGTTTGGGGTGTTGCAATTTTGGTTTGAAGTTTTGCAATTTTGGTTTGGAGTTTTGAGATTTTGGTCCGAAGATTTGCAATTTTGGTTTAGAGGATTTTGGTTTGGAGTCTTGCGATTTGGGGAGCGAGGGAAAACTTTGGTTAGCTTTCAGTAGACGAGGGACGAAAATTTTGACGGGGGAAAATTTTGACGATTATTTTGTCTCTTTACACTTTTGGGAGATTATGCAACCCTTTTAGGGTTGGAAAATAATAAAATCATAAATTTTACAATGGTTTTGAACATTTGCAAAATTTTAAATGTTTGTAATCATTTGTAAGTGTTCGAAACCGTTGTAAATTTTGTGAGTGCTATAAACACTTATAAATTAAAAAATCTGTTATCTGTAAAATAGCCATTATGGTGTAGTGATACTATGGATATGGGTGACCCCATAGGGTGTGCGTAATAGTGGTAAAACTATGGGTTGGGCCAAATATGGATTGGTCTAAATATGGGTTGGGCCAAATATGAGCAGACCAGATATGAGTTGAGCCAACCCATTTTTTTCCTATTCAAATAAGTATTACAACTTCAAGTAAATGTAAAAAAAAATATTTTACTCGTAATTTTTACTTAACTCATCTTTTTATTAATGAGCTCTATATTTGAATCATAACTTCTAAATATGGGCCCCATATTTGATTCATAACTTTTAAATATGAACACCACATTTGATGCATAGGTTTTAAATATGGGCCTCATATTTAAATGTATGGGCTAATATAGGTTGATTTATTATGTGGAGCCCATTTTGTCACTACTAGGTGTGCGGGTGCTGGAGAAAGAAAAATTATAATTACAAGGGAAAATTTAGGAATTATTGTAGGTATTATAATATTATGAAGATATTGTTTACTTGATAACAATCTTTATTTCCTTACTATAATTAATTTTTGTAAGGCAACGATTTTTGTTTACTTTTTAGGATTTATTGTGTTTTCCTTTTTGGACAAAATACCAAGTCGTCTAGCCATACCCACCACAATTCACTCAGCATCCAACTGATTTGGCTAAGTAGTCAGAGTTGGCTAGCTCTTTGCACAAAACTCAACAATTATCTAAAATTAAAATGTAGATATCGGTGTATATTTGTTCAATTTTTGTAACTTACAGTACGTTTTAATGCCACTTCCAGGTCAGCGATATCAAAGCTTATGCAAGGTGCATTGCAGCAAAGTCCAAGAGATACCTGAGAGTATCTGGATAAAATTGATATCATTATAAAATTTAAAGGCTCGTCTCTGTCCAATTTCCAGTCATGAAATTGACTAAGAATACCTTCTAACAGTCTCAACCGTACCTGCCATAACTTATTTCCAGTAGGCATTTAGCCTGTGAATGCCATCTTCCTTACCTAAATATGTTTAAATAGGCAAGAGTGATTGCAATATCATGTCAAGTGAGGAAAAAGGTTACGCCTAAAAAGTAGAAAACCTGTAGACGTGCAAGTAAGGCGCCCCCAATCTCAGAAGCATTTCCCATAACCACATTTAAAACACCTTAAATAAAAATATTACAAACCTCCAATAAAAATAGAGAATTCAGCCTCAATAAGCAGTTAGTCCAGATGAATACTCCAATCACACACACACATATATTTAATATGCATTAGTTATAAAAGAGTGGCTTAATAGAGTGTATTGCGCTAAATAGAGCCAATGAAGAATTAGGATTTATGTTGAAAATATAATAACAGCAAAAATTATGTTAGAGATGCATCAATAATTGCAAAAGAACATCAATAGAACATGGAAACTAACCTGAAAAGTGCGCACAAACAAAGAGAAAATAAAATAAACATATTTGAAAACGTATTGATCTATCGTAATCTTGGTGCTTAATACAGAGTACAACCTCATTCTTCTAGATTGGGCTAACAAATAAGTAATATAGATTAAGTTGATAGTAATAAATAGTCTGATTAGAGAATGAAGCATATATATTTTCATACCTTTGGAGCTTGGTGGTGGACCTTAGCCTGGAAAGTATAAAAGAAAAGTTGGGGTTGAGAGACTTTGTTTATTCAAGACTGTAACTCAACGTTATTGTATATGAAACACTATAAACGTAAACAACACAGGCCAAATTTTGAGGGGGAACTTAACAGTAAGAGGAGTGTGATATGATGACTCCTTGTGTGAGATCCAATCGGATAATTAATTCTTTGCTTTGTTTGCACCATCTGAACCTCTACTTGTCTCTTTCACCCATGGATAAGAACACTCCTCTCCCATATTATATAATAGATTTTTCAATGAGAGAAGCTAAATAAAATAACAAACCGTTGAACAGTTGCAAGATAAAAAGAGTAAACATATATGCTATGTATAATAGAAGAATTAAGCCAATAATCCAAACCTTTGAGAATCCACCAAAAGAATTGGATTGACAGTGCACTTCAACCATGGTATATTGTCGTGAAACAAAAATCAGAGACTAATTTATTCCCTCTTCAGCCACGCAACGAACATAGCAATGTAGTAGTGTGAGTTCTTCGAAATATTATCATTTTATATTTTTTCTAAACTGAAGTCAAGTTACTGACAAGACAACTTGTACGACTTATCATGAATTATCAATTGCATGCTTAATAAGAAGAGAACCATCTTCTAAATAATCTAAATGATTAAACGTTGCACAGTTTGATGTCAATGATTTCAAAAGCGAGTAAAAGGACTTATATATTTG
Source organism: Sambucus nigra (assembly GCA_949130495.1). NCBI lineage: Eukaryota > Viridiplantae > Streptophyta > Magnoliopsida > Dipsacales > Adoxaceae > Sambucus > Sambucus nigra. The sequence continues at coordinate 1,442,621 of OX422224.1, forward strand.
AACAAAAAAAGACCATAAGACTTGTAAGTCCACCAGCTACAATAAAATACCAATTAACATAGCTTGAGAATTTCCTTCACTACAGAGTCCACAAATCAAGCACAATGAATCAGTGTGTAACTAAACCAGAAGGTGTAACATGCTAGAAAAAAGGAACTGAGTTTCAAGAAATTCAAAACAGTTGAAAAAAATCATTTTCTTGATGGATGGAAGTGTGATCCTACAATGTAGCATTTATAAAAACAAAAATTAGGGTAATGCATGTATCTCCCTTCGCCTTGCCTATGCTAAATTGAAGGCAGTGCTTCGAAATGGAACACTTTGAACGTAAATGGGTATGAATGTTCCTTTTGAATAGGATATCTGATTTTAACACAAACAAGTTGAATAGTGATAATGTCAAAAAAGGAAAGGGGGTTCAAGGGGTAGTGAGTTGTTGAAATGTTAATGATACAATTCTTAACATTACTTTTGGCATAGACAATATTTAAGTGTGAGTTAGTGAACAACTTATTTTTTCATATAACCATATTTCCTAACATATATAATAAGAAAATAAAATTATAAGTAGGATATACTGGGAATTCAAATAGACCCCATTGAACATTGACAAAGCATGGTTTTTATAGTGGATAAATTAAGTTGTATATTGAATTTGTACCTAAACAACTTCCATAGGTAAATAACTAGGCCACTCTTACCGAAAAGATGATATAAATACTTATTTTCGGCAGAGGCAGCATCTACAACTCGAAGCAAAGTTAATACCCAGATTTTTCACATTTATGTTAGTGGATATCCCATTGGGAATAATTTTCTAGATAAACGCACCAAGCTTGGAAGGGATATAATTTTTCCCGATTAGTTTGTCCCAATAGACACGGGGGAAATAATTTATCAGGTTCCAGTAGCTTTTAGAGGAGATGAGGCCATTAGATTTGGTCTTCCATATGAGGTTTATCATTGAGAGAGTCATCAAAGTGAGACTTTTGAACCAATATTGCATCCATTGAATCCTTGGGCATTGACTTAAAAAAAATTTCTGAGGTGAAGATCATTTAGCTTTATAAATAGTGCAATTGGGGTCTGTTTACTATTCAAGGTAGAGGTCTACTTCAAACCATTTATCCAGCTAAAATGTTTAATTCCCCTCACCCGTGATCCAATGGCTATTCTCATACACCTTATTTAATTGGCCCTTAACAAAATTCCACACATGAAAGGAAAAGTAAGGAGTTAATCATCATTTGGCCTGGATGACCATATTTTGCTTCTAACTATTTCATCCCATCAAGAAGACCCTTTAAGATAGGACCAACCTAATTTTGCGTGAAGGGATTGCATCACATGATCAAGGTATTTGACTCTTAGACCCCTTCTTAAAATGGTTTACAAATGATATTCCATTATCAATTCTTAAGAGAAAATGCGATTTTCATTCAAATGGGTGAGGTTCTAATGTGGCGGAGAGAGGCTCTTCCCAGTGTCCTTGAAATTTCATCTCTCAACTCAAGACTTCCTTTATGTTCTTTAGACTCTTGGCCGGGGTTGAACAAATTTAATAGGCTCCACTAGTGGTATCTTTGGAAAATAAGGCCACAGATCTTCGATATTAATACGGTATCATAGGTCTAGAGACTTGTCTATTTGGTGTAGCAGTCAACCATAAAATCCTGCATATTTTTCTCTATGGATAATAACAAGATTGAAAAAACACCATGTTACATGGGAAACACTCGATTGAAATATTCTACACTATATGTTCTCTTCTTCAAGTCCACTAGAAATTGAACAAAATTCCTAGGTACTTAAATTTTCCACCCCCTTGACTACTCATAATTGAAACCAAGTGAATTCTTCACCATGTTGTCCAACCTGTTTTAGATTTTGTGGTTGTCAACTTCTTAATTTTATCCATATTTTTGCTAACCATGGCCGGCAACAAATTTCTTATTATTTCCATCGTTGAAGTTATTGGACCATCCCTGACCTAGGTTGTAAATGAGTTAAAGACCTCAAAGTAATTATTGATCAAAAGGTCACATTTGGAAGATGTTGTAAAGTGACCTAAGAGCAGTGTTCAAGAGAAGTCCCTAATGTCTAACCACTTGTCAGCATCCTTATTTGGCATTTTCATATATCCCATACGTTTAGAAAATATGCCGACTCTAGCGAAGGGAGCCTAGCCATCCTTGCAAAGGAATAAATAGGAACTGAGGTCACAGCTCAAGGGGCCATGAACACATGAAGGAACTCAAAGGAAATTAATACATCCTCCAAAGATCACCAATTCATTCACCATATAATTCAGTGAGTTTATATCGAAACTCGTTAATTTTGACTCTTAGTCATTTAGAGGGTGGGTCTAAGTACGTCAATAAGGGAAGTGAAAAGTACCAGTATGGTATTTGGCATTCTATATGGCTAGTATTAAGATAAATATGAGTGAGTTTATTAAGAGCCGTGTATGTAGAGGGGATTTGAACAGAAATGTTGTTGGAAGCAACAACATCATTTGAGCATCCTTTGGTGAATATGCTAAAAAAGGCTACTGTTGGATCGGGTCAGGTCCAGGCCAATCACATTACTTGTCAAATTATTGCACTTAACCCATCCCATGTCAAGTAATTTTTACTCTTGTTCCAAGACACAGTCTTCAAGTGAGGTGGACCATATTTATCACAATATGCAGAAGTAAAATTATTTAAGCTAAAGTTTTGCTTAAAGAGAACAATGCATGGCTCTGATCATAATGACAAAAATAATTTTGTAAAGACGAAGGGAGGGATGTGACCAAAGAATTAGTAAATTGATTTTTGAAGGGTAAAGAAGATCAGAAAGGGAAAAACAATCTAAAATCCCAATACATATATGCCATTTCAAAATCAATCTTAAACACCACACAATGTCTTTATAGTAGTATATTTTTTCATCTCGTTCGCTAAGAGAGCCAAGTCAAGTAGTTGTCTATTCCTTACAAAAACCTCTTGGTTCCTTGATATTGTCTCACTTAAAACTCCTAGACTAAACTATAGACCTTTCTGACAAAACCTTGTAATTGAAAAAAGCCACGGTGAATCCATCCGAATTGAGGATGTTTCTCCACAACACTTCCAAAATTGACATTCAACGTGATTTTACAATAAATTTAAAACTGCAAGAAATGTGAGGCTCGTGAGTTGTTGAGAATCTCTACATCACACTGGTTGGAAGTGAGATTAATGATTCAAGCACTGCCGTGATAATTTATGTACATTTCTGATTTTGAGAGACGTCATATCTCAGAATGACCAAAAGATAGATAAAGCTTCATTCTTGTTAGAGGAGTGTAGCATATGCTGCTATGGTAATAATCTATTTTTGTATATAAGTTCTTATCTGCAATAATTCCATATTAAATCTTATAAGACTGTGTAATTTCATTATGCTGTGAAAGTACAAACGCGAAAACAAAATCAACATAGACAGGAAAGTAACATCACCAACTAATTGTTCTTAACCTATATATCATAAGCAACCAATAACTTGGTCAATGCATGAATATTGTCAGACTGATATCTTGTTAAGACAACTCTGTCAGAAAAACATTGGTAATTGCGGATTAGAATATGCAGAAAAAAAAACTACAAATCCCTAATAAAAAAAGCACTTACTTTTTTTGCTGAATGTCATTCCAAAACACTCAAGCTCACAAACAATAGCACTCTCACCAAGATGAAACTGAAGAATAAACTTTTGTTTACAAAAAGTGAAAAAGAAAGGACTGAAAAAGGTTATAATTCCATATATAATAAATTCCCAATGTGCAATTATATACCCAATATATATTTAAGAGAATCTTATGAGCTGGGTTATAAAAAAAATCAGCATTTCATCCAACTTCATTATAATAAAGAAAGAGTGATAAATGTGCCTCATATAGCTGCTAAAATAATACACTCTCATTAAACTGTCCAAATACTAGAATAATAATACAACAATAATTTCAAGGTAATTACATGAACGTAACTACTATGTGACTTCCATGTACAGAAGAAGTAATAAAATACGAGCATGGCTTATGCCCATGCCTGAAAGTGAGAACTCAAGCGCATTTATACAATATTATAAAGAGTAAATTAACAAACCAAAATGAATGTAACTATTATAAAATAATTAAATTGCATAATTATTTGATATGAATTACAAACTTGACCGTCGATGTTGAATTTATTCCAAAAGATAAAGGGAAAAAAGTGCAGATAACTATTTGACCAGAGACATAAAACCATCCACAAAAATTCATTTATTACTGGGAGAATACTATATGGTTGAGATTATTTTGCTATTTTGTTATGGCTGTTTTTAGCTTCTATCATCTAAGAAATAAGGTGGATAACAGAGAAGAAGGGGAAGGTGTCAAAAGTATAGCGTAGTCACTAAATTTGGTCTTTATGGAAAGTAAAAGCAAAGGTCAAAAGCATAAATAAATACAAACATCGGGAAATTGACCACAAATCCATTTATCAAAAATGAAGTGATGTGGCGAGCAAAGAGCAAACCTATGAGGAACCGGTCACTTGAATCCCTTGATGATTTTATCCCTTTGTTTTACTTTATTTTATTTTATTTAGCCTTACCTCTTAGTGTTGGGATAAGTTTGGGAGTCTTTAATGATAGAGAGTCTATGAAGCATGGGTGTGGTGAGGTGCGGGTGCGACGCATGAGTATGTCGATTCGGAAATAAAAAAAATGAGTGCAAGAAGAAAGTGCAGGTGCAATTGCAAGGAGATGGTGAATACTCATAGATGATAAGGGTCGCCTATATTATAAACAAGGTTCTTACCCCCTACTTGTATCCATTCCATATTTACGAGAGTTTAGTTAATTATTGCATATAAATGTGATGTCAGAGCTACATCATCGATCGTACCGATGGAAGACGATGATTACGATCAGGGGTGGGAGACCAGAACACCACTACAAACGCCGGCTAGCCCAATCGCATTACCCGTCCTCGTAACGACTTTCACCTAGGCAGTAGGAACACCTGGGAACCGCTGCTAAAATACATATATCTTGTAAAAGGAGTGCATGTGATTTCGCCCTCCATTGAACCCACTCTCGTCCCTCACAGCATTCCCGCATATGTTCTTCAAAATAAGTTAATTCTCGGCTCTTGAGGAGTAACTTCCTAACCCTGCCAAACAAACACGACCCTCCTACACCCATGTTTCCAGATTCATATTTGAGTACCCCCAACTATCCAGACCCTCCTCCACTCTTACCATACCAGGGTGTGTGTTAACCGTCTTGTGGACAACCAGTCCTTCACAACATTCATCATGCCTTTGACTTTGTCACCGGGCCTCGTTAATAAAGATACCCCACTATCGGATGGCTCCAGTAGAGCACGAGTACTCCAGAGGTAGGTCACCAAGCTTGATGAGCAGGGGCTAGTATGGGAGAGTATATCACAGTATGTTATGTTTACCCTATTGGCACCAAAGAATGGGTGTCAAAGTAAAGTGTACATGATATAACAAGCTTGCATAAATATCAAGAATAGTTTTGGAAGACCATGGAAGTATGCAATTGTTGGGTATTAAATATCAACATTCAGCATGCCATAATTTTTGTATATGTGGCTCTTAAGATATTTTCAAAAACCGTCCTCCCAGATTATATAGATGTATGTAATAGGAGTTTTCCCACATCAGCAATGTAAAATCTCTCATGTTAGTATATGTACCTTTCCACCCACTGTCATTCAGGCTTTGGATTAAAACAAACAATATTTACATACTAGGGGTGATAATTGAAACTTGTTATAATCGGTTTAGGGTAAGCATCCTCATCCCTTTGGAAATTGTGTGCATTATGTATAAAGCACATTTATTGTCATCTTATAATTTTAAAAATTAACTAAGTCTATATTTGTAAATTTGACAGTCCAATTTTTTTAATTTCCAGGAACATGATTCTCTTTAATTTGCAATTATAAGCTTATTTCATTAGCTCTTGAAAAAGGGTGTTAAGGGAAGGTAACACTCATGTAGCTGATAATTGATTCCGCAATTGAATCCCAAGATATATATCGACAAATGATTCATGTGACCACTTTTCACTCTGACTTTTACTTGTTAATGTACATATTGTTGAGCATATGGATAAGAATAATAGAAAGTAAGAAAAGAAGCAAGGGTTTTAGTGCCTACCAATATAAATAGTAGACTGCAGTTAAGAGGTGGCACCTTAGTGACCCTCTTAGCATAATGTGTATGAACGTATCAAGATCTTTAACATAATTCTGAGAAAGGAAAGATAAAGCGACATAACACAGACAAATAAATATTTACTTGCAAATATTATTCCGTGAAAAAACATAAAGCTTGCACCTAAAATCACACCTCTTTTAAGAGAAAGATACTCCAAAGCATGTAACATCAATGAATAAAGATATTTCACCTTTTGACCACACCCCTGAAAGATTACCAGAAGCAGCAAAGAAGCAAAATTTCCCCAAAACTGCAAATGGTAAAACCTCAACCATAATTATAAACAGAAAACTGTAGTAACAAAATAAAAGAGAGATAATATATTCTCAACAAACAAAAAATGAATAATGACTAACTTATTGCCAACAAAATAAAAGAGATATATCGCATTCTTAATAAAAAAATGAATAATGGCTAACATATTGCCAATAGGTAACACTCCAAAGACTTTGTTGAATATTCTTGAGTAATAAACTGCACATATGCAAGTAGAGGCTCTCAAAATTAATTGTTGTACTCCAACAGAACAACTACAACATAACCCTTTTCTTTGTTTTAAAAGAACAACTCTTACTGGCCACTCTTAGTATTTGCATAATTTTTCAAGTTAATAATTGTAACTTTAAATATTACCTGAAGTTTAAAAAACAGAAAAAATGTGAAATTGAGAAATTTAACAGAACTGAAGTTTAGAAACCAACAAGAAGTTCATACTTTCTTTTTCTTCTTCCTTCTTACCAAATACCAGATATTAAATTTATAACATCTAAATGTTGCCATAGGGGAGTACAAATCATCCTGATAAATAATAAAATTAGGGTTGTTGATCATCATATCAGCACTAAATGTCACTTATTTTAAAACTTTATTAGAGACAAGCTCATCTATTTACACCTAAAAATAGGAGGTTTTCTCATTATATCCGCGAATTTAAGTTTGGTGGTAAATATAGTCTACAAACACATACCTACACATATATGAATTAAAATGGTAAATTGATATTTAAGCAATATGTCAATTTAACCAAAACTTATTTTTACTTAAACTTGTTTGGCGACAAGATAAATAAGTCGTACCGAGTGCACAAGGCTCCCGCTTAAGCAAGGTAGCCTATAAGTATACTTCAAATAATCTATAAATACTTGAAATGAGGATATATTTACGTATTTAAAAAAAATATGAGGATCCATTTATGTCATATAATGATAAAAAACCTTTAAAAGTATAAGGAAGATCAACAAATAAGACACGTCAAACCCTTATTCCTGTAGTGTAAAACCAAACACACGTGCATGTAGGCACTATTTTAGAAGGCACACACTGTTTTTGAATACATACAAGTGCAAATTCTAGTACACACAAGTGAACGTACTCATAGTTTTACAGCATGGACACAGTTTTGTAGCAGAACACGCACTTGCCACACACACACACACTTTGACACACTATGTAAATAGAACAAAAATACGAGTTCAAGAATCGTAACTGATTTGAATCGTAATAATATTGACACATAACTCTCAATCATCTACAATTCTTCACTTTCTAGTTATTCTACAATTCTGTTATCTGTTGCTTTTTGAATCAGTGTTGACTCGTTGACCATATATCATTTTTTTATAACTTGCCGATTTAAAAATATTTCACCCTCTTTTAGTCAAAATACCAGCAAGTTTAACGATGTCCAACATATTTCACACAGTGTCCAACTGATTTGGCCAAGTACTCTTGCCCTGTACTTTCAAACATGAACTGCACACAAGTAAGTGGATTGCAGTATAATGTCAAAAGGTTATGAAGTTTTGATGCATAGAATGTAGAAAACCTTTGGACTTGCAAGTAAGGCATTCCCCTTCACCACATTCACAAAGTCCCAAATGATAATAAAAAAATAATTACTTATAAATTATAGAATCCACCTCAATAATAGCATATACGAATAAAAGTATGCCAAGATAACATATAACCCTACATACAAATCTTAAAATGCACAAGCATTACATTTAAAAAATTAACAATTAAGAATTTGTATCAAGGGTCAAATTCATGGTTGGTTCAACAACATGGTTCCGACATCTAAGATACGACAGTCCAGATATATAGTGACTTCCCCTGATACCAATATGGACATATGTATACACATCGAATATGCATAAATTATAAAATATTGGTTTGACTTTGACCAAGTATAAAGAGCGAAACATAATAGAATGAAGAAAAATTATTCATGTAGCCACCGACCCCAAGTATTAGGGAAAAGGCCTTGTGAAAACTTAGTTGAGTTCATGCATAATATATAAAAAGAATTACTGGTGGAATTTCCACCTTGAACGGAGAGCTCAACTACCCCTAGAGCAGCAAAGGTGTAAAATGACCACAATTTTGGGTAGTACTTTGTTTCTTAAATACATTGTCATTTTTGTCAAAAAATGTATATCACATAGAGAGAAAAAAATCCAAGTCACCAAGACTTTATGAAAGCAACTATAAAGTGTCGCATACAAATAAGAAGAAGTTTGGCATGGAACATTTGCAATTCCCTACCAGTTGCATATTACATCTTCTTTAACCGTTATAATTTTTATGCAAGTAGGCATTTATATGCATATTTTTCGTGAACACGGCTACTGTCTCCTTAGTACAACATTAGTTATAACTGATGAAAGTATATCTTCATGATTCTTTTTTGATCTTTTTTTTGTACGCAGCATAATATAGCAAATAGGAATTTTCAAGCCTGATTCTTCCCTCCATAATCCATATATTATTTTACTCCAACAATATTCTTCTTCTCCATGATAACTTCTCTTTCATCCCTGGAAAAAATAATTCAACAAATTGCGTACTCCATTCATACAATATTGGACCTGACAACTAAAATTAACAAATAGAAATAATCTATTGTTCATAGCTCACAACAGCCCCTATTTAAGCCAATGGACTCTACTGCATTAGTACACAAGTAATAAAACCTTTTAGCATATTCCCTTGACCATTCATTTCAGGCCCTTCCTCTTCATAAGCTTAATCTTAACAAACTCATTTTCAGGCTTGTGAGCAAGAACAAACGATAAATCATTCTTAGGTTTATGTGGAGAAAAAATGGTCATCAATGGTGAACACGATTGAACCTCAATTTGGGATCCTCTTTCGTATTTGATAAAGGCTAGGGGCCCTGGTGTTGGTTGTTGAAGCCACTTTTCATCTCTAGTATTTTGGTCCATACCCCCAAGTGTTGGGATTTGGCAGGGGCTAAAATCATAAAACGAGAGTCGATTGGTCAATGTTGCACCTTTTAAGGGGGCAGTCCCTAAATGAGAATGACTTCAGTGAGAGGTGGTCGCCCCCCAAGGGCTTTTATTATGGTGGGTATGTCGTTCCAGCAACCCCAAAGGCATGGGTTTTGTCCTTTTGGGCCTCTATTGCCTCGCTCGGTGTATAACCTTCACGGTATCAAAGGTGGCGAACGATGCTTGCATGGCTGGTCGTTGCTCAATGATAGGCCTTTGGGTATCTAAATGACATCCTCTAAAGGTCTCACTCATCTTCCCTAGAGTTGGGCGTGTAAATACGAGCCCTCCCAAGTTCACTCCGTATACCATACATCCACACACAAACACTTACTTTGATAAACATTTTTTTGGCAAAAACACATGCAATAATATAATGCATATATATAATTTTTTATGTTGAGTAAACATTTTATGACACGATAAGTCTTAAATGGACCTATCTGTCCCATATAATAATATCTTTTAAGGTAATGATCAATAAATATAATGTTTGAAAAAATTAAAGATTTAAAATATAAATGATGGAAATGGATCCCTATTTTAGGGATTTTTAGTCATTTTCTTTTATTTTATTTTGTTATTGAACTTTTCTTTCTTTTTCTTTATTATTTAGAGGTAAGGACTAGTAGTGGCATTTTTGTAATTAGTGCCTTAGCTTGGAGCCTAATCTACTCCTGCCCTTTAAATACCCACTTGTAAGCCTCATTTGGGATGAACTTGAATTTTGACAATAGAAAAGAGTGTTTCTCTCTCTAAAAAGGTATTTAGATAATTTAGGAGCCTTTTGACCGGTGGTTTACGTCGAATTGGTATCAGAGCGGGTGAAACTCCACATTAGTGTTAGTGTATCGGTGTATTTTGTATCAAATTCGTACGCTACTCTTCAATGGCTCCCAAGAAATCCAAACAACTAAAAGAAGAGATTCAAAAACGAACAAGAGGGTGAGTACAATCATAACAACAAATCTATACCCATTTTCAAAACCCTAACCCTAACCCTAGAAATCCCTACACACAACCCCTGCCATACCCCACCCTCTACACCAAACCCACCACCCCGAAAACCCAAATCTTGAATATTAATTTACCTCCAAACCCAAATCCATTCCATAAACCCTCCATTTAATATCCAAGACAATCCACTTCTAAGGTTTCACCTACCATTTTATAATCCAATCACAAACCCTATCCTCCAACCCTACAAAATCCCTCCACCACCAACCCGAATCCCCCAACCCACCACCCATTTTTCAAATCCCAATCATCAAAAAAATTACGTGTTCTCACCGATTAACTATCGAGGCTCAATTCAAGATCACCAGTGGCTAGTCCAAGATTGGTTGCTCCACCCAATCATTCTTCCATCCTCACTCACCCGATCTAGTCAAATCAACGATAAAAAATCCCCTCCCAAGTCAGTTGATTGCAAGAAAGATAGCAACGACGAAATTGAATTAGTATTGGGAATTTTTTTGATATTTTTGATGAGGATGGTTGGGTGACTCACACGCACTTTCATGAGACGAAAACATTTGATTTGGGAGATTTATTTTCAATATATGAGAGAGGGGATGATGATTTTGTTGAGGTTGGATCGGAGGTTATCTCTCTTAGGGATGATTTGGATATTGGAGATGTTTTTGGTGGTGGGTATGTGGACCCATTCATGGTAGCTTTTGATCAACGCTCGAAGGAAATTTTTCACGACATAGCATTAAGGAGGTTCATCACGGGAATCTCGGATCGCGATTTTATTGGTCGGCCACATTTGGATTATGTTCCAATTCTCCCGAAATTTACGGCAAGCCGGTAAAAGGGGTTTTTTCGAGAACGACTCTTCTTCCTAGTGAGGAGCTATTTGATGATTGCGTTGCTTTCTTATCGTTCATCTCCTACGCTCGACGATGAGCTTTTAGAAGCCGGGGAGAGTGATGGAAATGGATCCCTATTTTAGGGATTTTTAGTCATTTCATTTTCTTTTATTTTGTTATTATATTTTTCTTTCTCTTGCTTTATTATATAGAGGTAAAGAGTAATAGTGGCATTTTTGTAATTAGTGCCTTAACTTGGAGCCTAAGCTACTCCTCCCTTTTAAATACCCACTTGTGAGCCTCATTTGAGGTAGACTTAAATATTGACAATAGAAAAAAGTATTTCTCTCTCTAAATTGGTGTTAGATAATTTAGGCGCCTTTTGACGGGTGGTTTATGTCAATAAAACACACTAACGTGTACATAAAGACACCTATCTTGCACAAATTTAGTCTATACAGGCCTTCACAGAACTCAACGCAAAATGAAAAATAGAGCATATTTTATCTGCGAAGTCAACTTAACTGTGAAAAAGTAGCAGTCAGTCAATTTTTCAGATTTATATGCAGTTAACCTCTTGTAGTCAAAAATACATTGAGAATTTCAAATTTCTCTGATAAAAAAAAAGATTAACAAATAAATGTGTCACATTATGAAGGAACTCTCATATCATCACATTGAATGGAAAACAAACATATTCGGGTAGATGAATAACGAGATTCATAAATACAAAAAATAATAGTTTTAAGTTTAGTGAATTCTCATAAAACTCTACGAAAACTCAAATATGCATGCCCAACAAACAAGACAATTAAAAAACGTGATATAAGCATAATGCAATAACTCAAAATTGGGGTTTTGTGTTTCGCATATTGGTGTGTTGTAGCGATGCGATGTGTATTTTTGGCATTTATTTACCAACAATAGTGTGCCTAATGGGAAGTCAATTAATGAGTGCTTATATGAATTATACAATGGTAAGATTTCTTCTCAAAATGTCAGGAGTATGGCCGATGGCCATTTTTGTACCAATAAAAGTGTGCTTAAGGGGTAGTCACTATTGAATGCATAGGAGAGTTATATAATATCAAAGCATTTGAATTTTTATCAACTCAAATGTGATGGCTCGGTAATCACCATTCAATAATTATATTAACTCAAGTATTTCTAAGATTAAACTCGCAAGTATAGTAAATAGGTGCAAATATTTTAAGCAAAAGGCTCCAACGAGGCTCTAAATATATTAATCAAAATGAAAATACATAGTACGAATAACAAGAACTGATAAAAGATGCAGGTGCATATCATCACGAGGCATAGGATGATCCCAACTAGGTTGGCACCATCCAAAACCTCTACAATATGAAGCACCCTAGTAGCCTCACAACCAATAACCCAAAAAATTAAATCCATATGATTCATGATTTTATAAAACCATCAACGATCAATATAAAATGGAAACTCATCATGAAGTACATACAAGTATTCTTCTTAACTAAATATTGGAGGAATTTGATTGAAGGCCCTTTACACCATCTCTAAATTATTATGAGGAATTCGATCCCAATTGGCTCCAGAGATATACTGCAATCCCATATCATATACTTATTTTATCTCATTTTTCATCCGTAAACACAAATAGTGCACTTTTTCCTCTCAATGAAGCAAATTTTCTTCCAAAGTCTTGATTCTTTAGCACGCTATAAGGTTAAATTTTCTACCTCACATTCAAAACTGGAGATAAATTACACAACTCTATGAAGCATTTTCAAAATTGATTTGGCCTAATTCATCATTAGATGGAGCATCCATCAACAAAGGAATTGTAGATGCATCAGCGGAGAATCCCTTATTAACCATTTCACGAACAAGTTGCATTGCCCTCAATTTGTCATCATTTTGAAGGAATCCTTGGATCATAACATTATAAGTGCAACCATCAGGCGAGCAACCACTTTTTTACATTCTTACGAGAAATTCATTTGCTTCTCTTAGCATCACTTCCTTGCATAATCCATTAATCAAAATATTATACGTACGGAGATTAGGTTGCAAACCTTTGCTAGGAAGACTATCAAAGAGTTCACTAGCAGCTCTAGGTTTCCCAGCCTTACACATACGGTCAATGACGGTGGTTTAAGTTACAATGTTACAATAAAACCCGCAATCTTCCATCTCTTGAAATAAGTCCATTGCCCTAGAAAGGCATTTATTTTTGCATAAACCATCTAACATAATATTATGCGTCATAACATCTGGCTTTGGGCCACAAGATTGTATTTCATTTAAAAGATTCAATGTGACAAGAGGTTACCCCACACGGCATAAGCCACCTATAAGAGCGTTGTAAGTGACAGTTATGGGATCTAATCCTTTATTAGACATTTCATGAAAAAAAATTGGGTATCATCCATCCTTCGCTCCCTACAATATCCATTAATCAGTAAGTTATAGCTATGAGAATCAGGTTTAACACCCCTAGAAAGCATCAAATCACATACCTTCTTTTCTTCCTGCAATCTCTTTTCCAAACAATATCCATCCATCAAAGCATTGTACGTGACTATATCAATACTAACACCTCTTTGAATCATCCTTTCAATTATGTCTACCGCTTCTTCAACCATGCCTTCTTTACAAAGTGCATCTACTAATATAGTAAGAGTCCTCACATCAAGATTTATTTTCCGGTACACCATTTTATTCAACAATTTTTTAACGTATTTCCACCGGCCTGAATTGCAAACACCTTGGATCAAGCAAGTGTATGTGACGACATTTGGAGCAATGCCTTTACGGACCACTTTTGAAAAGAGGTCTAAAGCCTCATCAAGTAGTCTGTCCTTACAAAGACTGAAAATAATAGTATTACAGACCACAACGTCAACCCCCATATTTATTTCTTCCATCTTCTTAAGCAATCCAATAGTCACGCTAGTGTTTCCCGATTTACATAACCCATTTATAATGATCCCACAAGTGATGCCATCGGGTTGGATCCCTTTGATCTCCATTTGATAAAACAACTGTACAGCCTCACCTATTCTATCCTCACCAATTAACCCCCTAATTAAAGTATTGAGCGTGATACAATCCGGTTGATAACCAAGTTTGAAGATTCTTCCCAAAATAAAGAAACCCAAATGGACCCTATTGAGATGGCAGTACGAGTTGATCAAAATATTAAGATTGCAAAGGTCGGCCTCAACTAGTGGCAATGATTAAATTTGTTTAAAGAGGGAAATAACAGTGGTATAATGTTTGATCCTGATAATGGAGCCTAGCAAGTGATTAAAATAGAGAATGGAGGGCAAAGGTCTCATCTGGGTCATTCGACCGTACAAGTCTGGGGCATTTTGAAGAGCATTGAACCAAATCTTGCATTGATTTGTGACAAAGTTGTTAAAGCTGGTCGGAGTATTTAAAGGAAAGTACAGAGGTCTAGAAACAATAGAAGAATGAGTATTATTTAGAATTAATTGAGAATGAGAACGAGTAATAGTAGTAAAGAGGGCATAAATGAGTGAGTTTGTAGTACCGATGTGAAGAGGCCTATATGTGTGTCTTAAGCATCGTGAATAGTTATTCATCATCACTCTTTGCTAAGCTGAGAAGCTACTGTGGAATGGTGTTATATAGAGACAAACCGTTGGAGTGTTTATGTTAGGGTGTTATTACACAAACCCCGTTATTCTTTATTCAGTCCCCAATTAGCATATTGCTAACTTTCAACGCAAAAATATGCTAAATTACCTTGATATCCTTAGTTTTAAACCCCAATAAGACAACTACCAAAAAAAGGTGTTAATGAAAATAGCAATACTCAACTATACTTAATAAAAATAATAACCATAGTTAATGAAAACAACAATACTCCAGTACGGAGATCATTTGTTTGTTAAACAAGAGCAGGCAAAAAAGGGACGGAGGAAAGTGTAGGACGAAGATCATTTGTGACTGAATAGTCCATATATTTTTGTGTATAAATCATAGAGAGAAACCTAAGTAGTTATTTTAAAGGTTTCTTCCTCTGTATATATGATTTAACTATTTATGTGGTAATTTATAGTGGGGGTTTTATGAGAAGGCACTTTTTTGCTTTTGAAGATGATCAATGATAATTCTTTTTCCATCCGAAATGTCTCCGATGAGATGATTCTGAGCTGAATGGTCTCCGGTAAGATGATTTTTTCAATGTTTAGCTAACGTCCAAGTGTGATTTTTTTTTTCTTTTATAAATCCTGTAAAATGGGTTTGAGCCCATTTGATGGTGTGAAAATAATGTTCGGGATGTTTAGTGAAATGACGGGTTCACAAATAAAAACAAGGGGCATATACTAAATAGTCCTTCAAACTTTTTTTAATACACGTTTAGTCCAAGTCTTTTTATTTTGCACCAAAAAGTTCTTCACTGTGCCAAAAAGGCTTTACCATGCCGCTGGCGCGGACCTTTAAAGATAAGAGGAGAAGGGACTTTTTGGTACAAAATAAAAGGGTTGGACTAAGTGTGTATTAAAAAATATTTGAGGGACTTTTTGGTATTTGATCCTAAAAACAACCTTATGTTATTCTTTCTTTACTTATTCTTTATTCTTTTATCTTTAAGGGACTCTTAGATATAGGTCATATTTTAAAAAAAATTATAAATAAGTTCCATTGACTCAATTATAAAATAAGTTCTTTTTCTATTTTTTGGAAATTTTAGTTGACAAATTTACCCTTTTGAATCATTTATCCGTAATTATTGGACAGAAATTAATCAAGTGGTTGAACTTTATTTTTTTTATTTTTGAATGTTCAAATGAACATAACTTTTTATTTACAAATCTGTTTTTTGGCAAAATTACTATTTTTTAAATCTACTGACTGAGATCTATCAAACATGATCCATGAACACTATAAAATCTGATGCAAAATAAAATTATGTAGACAATATATATTTACTGTGTGCCTTAAAAAATGGAACAGTTTTATAACTCAAGCACATTCATACACAATAAACATTTAATGTACTAACATTACATGGACAATAAATATTGTTGTGGGCTTGAAAACAAAGAATATGCGTTTTTTTACTATCTTCTATTGAATATGGTCTTATTTTATAGGGCTCGATTAGTAGGTTTCAAAAATATCAATTTCGTAATTTTTGAATTTGTATATTGAAAGTTATAGTTCTTTAAAACTTGAAAGGAAAAGCAAAGTAATGACAAATTTAAATTTTGAGGGAATATAGGGGTGGGGGTATATTAGTAAAAAAATTGTAAATTCAAAAAAAGGACTTAATTAATGGATGACATCAAGAAGAGTTAACTAAGAAAATATTTTCATATAGGATTCACATATAATAATCCCTATTTTTTATTTAAGTATCTAATATCTTTAAAATTTCGGGCTCATCTCACCACTTGATTTTCTATTGTATGTTATATTTTTTCCTTCATAACTTATCCATTGCTGATAGTAAAAGTTAAACACTTTGTGTTGCGGTTGTGGAAAAAGTCACTCGTTACGATGGAAAACCTCGAACATAGTCGTGCCACGGTTAACGAACACTCCTGCGATTGCAAAAGACAGTGATACCTTAATTTACGTACGTAGAGATTGTTCATTAATTAAAGAGACAAAGAGGTCTAGCAAGTTGCCCCAATTAAACGAGGCAAAAAAAGACGAATATCCGGGCATGAGTGGGCAAGTGCAATAGCAGAGTTACTTTCAAATATTCAATCTGAGGCCTTTGCTATGACGACATGGAAGATATGGCATAATTGGATAAAGTATGAACCGATGAAGCTTCATATCAAAGAGTTCTTAGATGGTAAAAAAATTACGGATGAAAGCAAAAGCAAAAATCTGGGAATATGGTGTGCCTCTCCTGAAGGTGTATATAAATTTAATTTTATTGCAAAAGTAGGTACAAAGGAGAGGTGTATATTGTGAATGATGTTGTTTGAGATTGGAACTAGTAATATAAGGAAACAATGGCACATAAGTCAACATAGCCATGGATAGCCCTAATATTTGTTGTTAATAACAGTTGGACCACATAATTCTAGACGGATACTGCAATAGCTTCATTGAGAGTCTAAAAATGGAATATGAGGATAGATCTATTAATGATATTGTTTATAAGTACACATATTTGGGAAGGGCTCGTGTCTTTTTCTCTTTCTTTTGTGAGGTGCAATGGCAATAGAATTATGCTTTTTTTCTCAATATGCCAAATTGTTCTACGATTTTCCATATGTGGATGTTCCGTGCAAAATTTTTGAGGAACTTCTTATAGGATGATGTAATTTTGTTTATTGTATGTTGCTTTTGAAAAATAATAACAATTGTAAATTTGTAGGTGTTAGCAAATGATTCTGATGGGTTGGTGTATTGTTTTGAAACGTGTTGCTAATTTGATATACAAAATTGGTAAAAGTAGGATGAGACTTCTAATGAGATACTTTTTAACTTAATTAATAAATATTGACCTATTGTTAAATTCAGAAATTGTAATTCTGCACATAGTCCTTTGTTTTTTTCCCACCCATTCACCATTTATCGGCAACATATCGATATATATATATATATATATATATATATATATATATATATATATATATATATATATATATATATATATATATATATATATACATATTTAAAGTTATAAACAAAATGAAGGGTTTAAAACTATTTTTTATCAATAATTGGTAATTATAATAATCAAGCATATCTAAATTTGAAAAGGCATGCATGTATAGACAGGTGTTAGATATAAGTGGTGTGAAAGAATATGCATATTGGCAAAAATTTGTTGAAATAACAATTTTGAATTTGGATAAACATTGTTTAAGTTCCTTACATGGCCCGATCATCCAATCTTCAATTTAGTATCCATCTCGGTTTTGGTCTATACGCAATGATGTGCTATATAGAGAGCCCATTTTTTTAAAGGAAAAGTTTTGAAATTTAATTATAATAACATGGATCAATTAAATAATTACAAATAATCATTAATATGAAATAACATTGTCTAATTGATTATCGTGTCAAATGTTGTATATCACTTTAGGTATCATTTTCACTTTTTATGACATATTTTTACACTAGATATTTTTCATCACTTTTTTCCTCACAAAAGGGTTGCAAAAAGTGAAAATTATAGCCAAAGTAATAGTATATTAAACTTTGTTACCCAAAGTGATATACGACGTAACTAATGGGGGTAAAAGGCCAACTGGCCCTTGATTATGCTTATCAATTGCATAGTTCCAAAAGTTAAAAGCACTATCAAAAAATTTATTCAATAAAAAAAAATTGCAAATTATAAACTTATCTTTATAATTATATGTCTAGATTGTACAAAAACTTTATTCATACATGTCATAAGGGAAATTGCATAGGAAACACACAAATTAGATGAGAGTGAACGGTGGTATTTAGGTTGAGTTCATTAATTTTTTGACCGAGTTGTCAATATTTAAACCTAGTTTATACGGTTTTATCTATTTCACAACTCGTGACTCGAACCTTATTCGGTGAACTATGGTTTATAGTCACATTGTCCAATTTGTCTTGGTTTTGGACGATGCTTTAAACCATGGTTCATTTAAGGACTTGCGAAATCTCATGTGTCCTTTTCAGTTACTTAGCTAACAATGAACACCCAAGCACGTCATTTACTTTGGAAATCACATCAATAGGTTGATATTGGTGGAATAATTTTTGGTTTGTTTTGTATTCTAGTGGCCATTCATAGTTCATAGACATATTAAACTTATCAAAGCAAAGAAGATAAATGTATTGACCTCATTTCCATAATGTATTCCTAATTGCATTAGGTAAATAATGAACATACATTAAGAGCGAAGTAAGAAAGTTATTTCTCATGGATCTTTCACTAGATGGACCTTATAATTGATTATGCTAAAGATGTGGAGTTGTACTTATGGGGGCTTATTTATTCAATCCCAGAAAAGTGCAACCGACCAACCCAACATGCATAGTGGATTGGCCGTCCCAACTCAGATATTTATATAGACCCTTGTATGTAACATGTGCTTAAATGCATAGAGATATACTCAAATCGGTTACCAACAATCTTAGAGGAGATATTCAGGGACACTACGAGTTATCTACAGGCTAATTGAGTTACTTATACAACTTAATCACTTATTTCTACAACTAAAAATTATAAACCCAAACCTGAGGCAAAGGGATGTAACTTCGATTATTGAGAGACACTAATAAGAACATAGTAACCTCTCTATGGACGTAGCAAGTTGTCGAACCACGTACATCTGTTATTGTGTGTGATTAGTTTTTTTCATCTCGATATTTCGTTTTGGATCTTTATTGCGATAATTCCTATACTCATAATTGGCGTCGTTTGTGGAAAACAGTTCTTTTTCCCTACGAAAGAAGTTATCAAAAGAAAGCCCGTGATGTATCACCACAACAGTAATCTTCCTCAATTTGGTGACATGTAGGATAATCCAGCCCGCTTAAGGTTGGGTTGGAGATTTGTTAACAACCAAATCCTAAGTTTTATCGAGAAAGGAAACCTTTTGAAGAAAGTCAGGGACCACCCAGGTCTACTCATATCTCCAAGTTAGTCGATGCTTACGAAGATAGGCTTCGAGAGTATGAGGAATCAACATGCCTCCAGGTGGAAGAGAATGCTTATCTGGAAAGGCGAGACGAAAGGATGGAGAGGGATCTTCATAGAGAAACTAGAAAGCATCATGATAGGTCTCCTAGTCCTCAGGCGAGCAACACTCGCAACTAAGGGAGCAGCTTCAGGTGCGACCAAGATAGATCTGAACACGACAGGTCCTAGCATGGCCGATAAGAGAGGTACCATATGAGTAATGATTGTCAAGATGAGGACATCCAAATTTTAGTTTGTAGAGAGATGGACCAGCATCCAGTTCATCGAGGGGAAAGGTCTACTAGGAAGCTAGCCAGGAAATTTCTCAACACCCAGATTAAATCCCCTTTCTAAAGAGCGATTGAAGAAGAGAAACCCTCAAAGAAGTTTTTCGTTCCCAGATTCAAGATCTATGTGAAGACATATCCCATATACCATGTTCGGTAGTACAGGCAGACAATGACCCTGTAGAGTCACAATGACGCCTTAATGTGCCAAATATTCCTTTCTAGCCTACATGACGTAGCACATAATTGATTCGAGAAGATGCCCCATAGGTCGATCAAGAGCTTTAAAGCCCTAGCAGAGGCTTTTATTGCTCACTTCATAATCAGTTTTTCCCACCCCAAAAGGATGGATTCACTACTCACGATGGAGAAAAAATATGAGAGAGCCTTCATAATTATGCCAAGAGTTACCAGGAGGTCTTCAATTAAGTGGAGGACTACTCGGAGCATGGTTGTCATTGCATCCTTCAATATTAGTCTCTCAATTATATCTCTGTTGCACCAATCCCTTAAGAAGAAAGAGGTTAGCATCATCAATGACCTCATGGTCCGTATTAAGAAATACGCTAAGGTTGAGGACGTGGCTCACTCTAACCTAGGGGACAATGGTTGAACAAAAGCAAGCAAATGACTAGACAAGAGTAACACTCTAAAGAAAGGTAACAAGAACGGGGGCAGTAATGACTCTAAGAATGCGAGTAAGACTGATACTTCAAAGGCGTTTTAGGCTGTTAATGCAGTCTTTAAAAAACCCTATCTACAAGATCAAGGATCAACCGTTTGTCAAGTAGCCCAAGAAGATGGGTGGTGTCCTGATGAAGAGGAATAATGCGCTAAGATACGCATTCCATAAGAAGGGCATCCACGGGATGGAGAATTATAAAGAACTGAAGCCACACTTGAGTTGGACCAAGCTGGACATCTCAACGAATACATAAAGAAGAAAGCCGACAAGGTTGTAGCTAATGCTTACTAAAAATCGAATAATATCCTTGATGACGATATGGGACGGGAGTTCGTGGTAATTTATGAAGCATCGGACCTAAAGAAGATCCAAAGGAACGTTATTTGGATAGAACTGAAGAAGGTCATTGCTATTATGGAGGCATTCTAGATTAAACTTACAAAAAGACATGCTGGAAATGCTAGAAACTAAAGGATATCTACTATACCAAACACATCATTTTTACAGAAGAAGGCATGCTTGGAGTAAGGACTCCCCAACATGATGTGCTCCTGATTACCCTCATAATTGTAAATTGGGATGTCGATAAGTTAGTGGTAGACCAGGGAAGCTCATCAGAGGTGATGTACCTAGAGAAGTTCCATAAGCTAAAGCTGAACCTAGCTTGCCTTAACGAGGCCATAGTTTCGTTAGTCGGTTTTGTAAGGAAAATTACAATTTTGTGGGGAAAGATAGTCTTTCCGGTTAGGACATAATACATCTCAAAGAGTATTGAGTTCTTGGTGGTGGATATAGAGTCCTCATACCCTACGATTCTAGGCAGAGGCGGGTTGTACGCCGTGAGAGTCGTACCATCCACTACCATCAGAAGCTGAAGTGTGTCACCGACCAGGAGTGGTCGAGATTCATGGTGACCATGCCACTGCAAGGAAGTACTTTATCGGAGTTATTCACCCCTGGAATGAGAAGAAAAGGTAACCAAAGAATGCTCCAAAGGAAGCCTAAAATGGGGCTACACCCTTTAAATAATAATTATGGTACGATCGACCAGGGGTGGAGGAAACCAAGATCCACCCCACTGATAGGGTCATTGAAAGCCTGGAGGAAGTTGGTGTTAATGATAGCTTACCAAATGGAAAGTTTCTAATCAAAACAACACTCGTCAATCATAAAAAGGAAGAATTGATTGCCTTCTTGAGAAATAATCTGGATGTTTTTTCCTGGGAGCCATACGATTTACCTGGGATTGATCCCGACTTAGCTAACCATCGTCTTTATATTAACCCAACCTTCAAGTCGATTACTCATAAGGCACGCCGAATAACCCTCAAAAAGGCTAAAGCAGTAGAGAACGAGGTAGGGAAGATTCTCGATGCAGGATCCATTAGAAAGTTCATTTCCCCAAGTGGTTATCCAACCCAGAGGTAGTAAAGAAGAGCAACGATAGTTGGATGGTCTGCATTGATTTCACATACCTCAATAAGGCTTGACCCAAAGATGATTTCCAACTCCTTAAGATTGATCAGTCGGTTAATGCCACGGCATCCCATGAGAGGGTGAGTTTTTTGGATGCCTATTCAGGGTATCATCAAATTCTAGTGTTCATCCTCGACCAGGGCAAAACATACTTTATAACCCCAGTTGGTTTATATTATTACAAGGTCATGTTGTTCGGGCTAAAAAATATAGGGGCAACATATCAGAGGCTGATCATAAAGATGTGGGTAATAAATGGGAGACACCACGGAAGTCTAAATCGATGACACGTTGGTCAAGAGCAATAACATGTATGACCATTTCGCCGACTTAGCTAAAAATTTTGAAATCCCTTGGAAGTACCGGATAAAACTTAATGCAAGAAAATGTTCATTCAATGTCCAGTCAAGTAAATTTATGGGAAATTTGGTCAGTAAAAGATGGATTGAAGCCAATCTCGATTAGATTGATGCCATCACCAAAGTCCATCCAGCCCCCAAGTAAGTTGCGAGATATTTAAAATCTCATCGGGATGCTTGTAATTCTTAATCACTTCATCTCCAAGTCCTCAGAACATTACTGACCATTATTTTTGCTACTCAAGAAAGATAAATACCTCATATGGAATGATAACTAATCAAGAGCTTTGTAGGAGATCAACTCCTACCTTAACAAACCTCCCCTAGTGGTGATTCCAATGATGGATACCTTCTATGTCTATATCTTATAGTGTCAGACCATGCCGTTAGATTGACTCTGGTATATGAGAATGAAGGTGGATAGTATCATGTCTACTAGGTCAACAAGACATCTATGGACGCAGAAAAACACTACTTGCCCTTGGAAAAGCAAGCCTATGCAATAATGGTTGCCTCAAGGAAGTTGAAACATTACTTCGAAGCTCACACAATAATAATGATCACTTATTTCCCCTTTAAAGTTTTTCTTCGAAAAGATGACATCTCTAGATGACTCTCAAAGTGGTCGATTGAGCTCGAAAGGTTTGATATTCATTTTCAGCCAAGAATAGGAACTAAAGGATAGGTCTTAGTCGATTTTATCACCGAATTCACGGGGGACCAGCCCAATAACCAATAGGTAATGGAGAAATCAATAGATAAGGAAGCACAGTCCAATGATTGGACCCTATATATTGATGGATCCTCCAATTCAAAGGGCGCGTGAGTTGGGGTTGTCCTCATCACACCGAAAGATGTATCATCGACCAAGGAATTAGGCTAGATTTGAAGCCTATAATGATGAATTTGAATACAAAGCACTGATGTTAGCCAGCGCAAAGTCCAACTGTTGGGGGCAAAGTGCCCCAACGTGTTCGATAATTCCAAATTAGTCTCGGAGCACGTGACTGGAAATTTTAACACAAAAGACGATAGGATGGCAGCCTACCTCATCATAGTGAAATGTTTTATGGTAGGATTTGCGAAGATTAATATTCAGAAGTTCCTTTAGGGACAAAACAATCATGCTGATACATTAGTAGCCCTAAGCTCAGCGGTGGACTCTGATCTCAGAAGAAATATTCAGGTAGAGTTCCTCGCCTATCCTAGCACCGATCAAACAGTGATTTCTGAGCAGATCCTCTTCACAGAAAGGGCCCCTAATTGGATGGACCCCATCGTTTCCTATTTACAGAGTGACACACTGTCGGATGGCAGGAAATTAACTCATCAAGTACGAGTGAAATAAGCGTGTTTCTACCTCATCCCAGGGGGAAGCTCTACAAAATGTCCTTCACACACCCTTACCTCCGGTGCGTTCACCCACAGGACACCGAACAAGTTCTTAAAAATCTTCATGATGGTATTTATGGGAGTCACGCAGGAGGGAGGTCATTGGCTTTTCGAGTAATCAAGGGAGGCTACTGGTGGCCTCACATGCAAAAAGGATGCAAACACCTATGTTCACATATGTGAAAAATGCCAAAAATTCTCTACTATGGTTCACCAGCCAACTAGCGACCTGAAATCTTTGACTAGTCCTTAATCGTTTGCACAATTGGGACTAGATATTATGGGACCACTACCTGTCGCACTTGGAAATCGCAAGTATCTGTTGGTCGGCACAGACTACTTCATCAACTGGGTAGAGGAAAATCACTAGTAGACATCTATGATACCGACATGACAAGGTTCATGTGGAATAGCGTCATAACATGTTTTGGGATACTAAGAGCTATCATCACCGATAATACACAATTTGAAAGTAGTTTTTTTCAAAGCTTTTGTGATGAGCATGGCATCAAGCACCATTTCAATTATGTAGCATACCCCCAGAATAATCGCCAGGCTAAAGCTACCAACAGAACGATGCTCGACGACTTAAAGAAGATACTAGAAAAGGTAAAAGGTGCTTGGGTGGATGAGCTACCCCATGTCCTGGGCCTATCGTACTACTCCTAAGAGACCAACTGGGGAAACACCCTTTATGCACTCACATATGGAATGGAAGTTATTATCCCGCTTAAAGCATGTCTCCCTACCATGAGAACCAACTTGGTCGACCAAGTGCTAAACGATAATCCATTGCGCACTAAACTTGATTTAGTAGACGAGCGAAGAGAACATGCCATAATCAAGCTAGCTTCATATCAGCGATAACTGGCCAAATAGTATAACAAGGAAGTCAATTCAAGGAAATTCCACGTTAGAGATTATGTCCTAAGGAAAGTCCTCGGTAGTGCCGTGAAACTGTCAGATGGCAAGTTGTGTCCAAACTTGTAAGGATCTTTCACGATGATTAAATATGACCTTTAAGGAGCATATCACATGGAAACGTTGGTGGACAGGGAGACACCAAGAGCATAGAATGCAGTCAACCTCAAGAAGTTCTACTTTTAGGATTCTTAATCCTTTTTAGGGCATTTAGTTTACGCAAGTTTTCATTTCAAACTTATGTTACTCTCAGATTATTATTCGATGAATAAAGGAGACCCATTGGCCCTCGCATTTCACTTTTGCATATTGGCTATCTTACTTTTATGCTATTTATCTCACTATTATTCACCATTTCCAAATGATCACTCCACTCTCTCAATATAATATGGAATCACCTTTGGTTACATTAAGTTAGTCAACTTCTTTCAACTAAGGAACTTCCCAGCACAAAAAAGAACTCTTATGGATTATAATAATTTATTCAACTTATTTCAATAAAGGGATCTCATTATGTCGAGAAGGGTTCAAATTAATTACAATAAGTTATTATAGTTTATTTCAATTGTTACAATTCTCGGGGTTTATCATATATAAACACAATATACTTCAGAGTTTTCCCCGCAACAACAAAATCCCTAAGGGGATCCATAGGCAAAAAAGTCAACCTAGGTTATTTGCCCACTGTGTTAGTCGTTAAAACTTGATTGAGCGGATGGCCCATTAGCCAGGTGCATTAGTGTTATCATCTCACCTAGGCCTAAGGAAGTGTGACGACACAACCTAAATGGTAAGATGGATAGAATGATATTGCTAAGGCATATTAGACTGGGAGAATGTTCTACACAAGTAAGCAACTCATTTAGTCGACGAAGGCTCAAAATAATTATCAGTTTCCACTGATTCATTTAGTAGGAAAAGAGCCCAAAATAATTACCAATATTATTTGGCCACCAAGAGTACCAAGTGATTGGTAAATGTCAACTTTTCCTAGTCAGCAGTCAAAATACAAAAGTAATCACTAACTCATATTTAGTCAGCACGTGCTCAAAATATGGAACAGTTGGAAATTAAGCTTTATACACTTTGATAAGAAACTAGAGAGTACAATTACAAAAATACAAGATACACAAAAAACCATACAAGGACTTTGACCAACTATGGATGGAGTGCATGATAGTCAATTATGAGTGCTCTTCGACCATCATCTGGATTAGGAGCGAACACCTCATCATCATCTTTAATATATTGATTCAGAAGCTGGGCAGGAATGGAATCAACTAAGATCCATCTATCAACCTTCGAGAAAGGAGGCTAACGATAAATTGGGAAATCAACCTAGTACTTGTACTATATGTTTGATTCCTCTGGGGTCTTCAGCTCCCTAAGGGCAGTCAACCAACCACACTTGAACGTCACTTCCTCGACTTTTTTCAGCCTTGATGATGCATCAGTATAGCTTTCATCATAATCCACTACCCATACTTCTCGAGGGCCCATTCTGAAGAGATGCCTCAATCTTATAACATCCATTTGGAGACCATCTGTAATGGCATATACTCTTTAGACGCCCTTTTTTAGCTCAACGACCACCTTCTTCAAGTCATAATCTTCGGCCTTAATAATCCCGCCTGTCTAGACCACATCCTTGCTCTCTAATATTTGGTCCCTCAAACTATTTCTTTCCTCCTTCACTGAGGAGCCAATCTCTAACATAACTAAGAGGTCATCCTTTAGCTTGGCCACCAGCTCGGATTGGTCCTTATTATGACAACCCGAATAAAATTATGATTAATTAATCTTTGAATAATGATTAACTCATGTGATATTTATAATGTGTTATTATTATATTTAATTTTAAGTAATTATATTTATTCTAATTCATAAATCAAGAAATATTGAACTAGTTACAAACACAAAATTTTGAAGTTTTCGATAGGAATGTTCATGTTAGAGACTAGTTTTGACCCTTATAATATAATAATTGACTTGAGGTAAAACTACATAGTTGCAGATATATGAGTTAAGTTTGTAAGACAATAAATGTTGTGTAAAATAGAGGTTCGAGTAAAGAGTTATGCTGAAATTAAGAAACAGGGGCAAATCTGTCAATCCGTTTAAATAATATTTTGTCCTATATGGCGCCACATGTTATATTTTGATTGGACCAAGGGGAGGTGCCCTTGTGCCTACATAAACCTCTCCTTATCACCTATTCCTTCATCCAAATTCATCCATGAGAGACTTTGTCCTGAAGAAAGAGAACCGAAAGGCGTAAGAAAGAGAAGGACGAGGAGAAGTTGGAGAAAAATCGTTAGAAAATTACGTAAACGTCCCAAAGGTAATTCTATTCATAAATCTTGTTTAATTTCTTGTATTGTTGATTAAAATGATAGAAATCATCACTTATTTACCAAACTTCCATGCCTTGGTGTATATGTATGGAAAGATGCAAGTTTAAGCAAAGTCGAAGGTGTAAATCCTTTATACGGCCTTGTTTAGAACCCTTATGTGCTCAAAATTTAATATCTTTTTGTATACTTATCCGAATTGAATAATTCTAGTTGGATATTAAAATAGACTCATATATACCTATTATGTCCAAAAATTATGTAAAAATACCAAGAAATGAATCTTGGGTGATAGTTTGAAGTTGAGGTGTAAAATCTGGCCCAAAAGAGTAAGTACGCATACCAGGTGTTCGATGTTTTGCTCGACAAAGCAAATGAACCCTAAAAATTATGAAACTTTAATTTTTTCTTATTAAATATGTTTATTTATATTGGGTGGAATATCATAGAAAGTCATGATGTGGAAAAATTATGAAAATTCCTGGAGTTGACTAAACGATAGAGGAGCCTATAGGGCGTATTAGCTATGTAGTAAAGGAATGGGCATAACTTGCTATAAGAAACCTGAAATAATGTGTATTCTTTTGTATTACGAACCTAATATGGTAAGAATTGGATTACCAATAAGAAATTAAAGTATGTTTGGACTATGAATTGAATATATTAAATATCTTAACATGAATTTGGATGGAACTTCATTTATGATAAATGATTTGAATAGAATCATATCATGCTTATGAATTGAGTTACATTTGTGATATTCCTTGGATTGTTGATATTTTTATGATGATACTAATATTGTAAGAATGATAGGAAGGGAAGAAGAACCGGTTGAACAAGTGTCGGACAAAGGAAAAAGGAAAGCCTGATAAGTTACCAAGGTGAGTGTACTTATGATTGTTTTACATATATATATGAGAATGATATGTTGAATATGAATATATCTCTAAGAGATGATTTATTTGAATACTTCGGTATTCAGGATTTTTTTGGATATTAAAATATTCAGGATTTTTTGGGTCTTGTGATCCAGGATTGGTTTGAATACTTCGATATTCAGGATTTGTTCGGATATTAAAATATACAGGATTGGGTCTTATGATTCAGGATTGGTTTGAATACTTTGGTATTCAGGAATTGTTTGGATATTCAAATATCCAGGATTTTTTTGGGTCTTACGATTCAGGATTGGAATTGGACAAAGATCCAAAGATTTGATTTGTCTTAGGACAAGGATTTGTTGGAAATCCTGTTCCAGGATTTGTTATTGCCAACAAGCAGGTTTGTTTTGATGTTATATTCACATATTTGATATAGAATGTTATTTCATGATATAGAACTGTTATTTCACTGCAAGAAATGAGTACTTCACTAAGCTTAATGCTTACAATTTATATTTTAACATATTCAGGTTTGTACACTGTCAGCTAGGATATCATATGATCGGTGATTTTGAGAGCAACACCGTTAGAAAGAGTTGGGGTTTAGATATGGGTATTTTGTCATCATCACACTAAAGTTTTTACTACACTCACTCATTATATATATTGAGTTAGCATGGGTTGATTTGATGATTGTAATACTTAATCATAGATAATCATAGTATTGTATGTCTGCTTAATTATGACTCTGATGTTAATTATGTTATGGTACAAAGAACATTATTGTGTTCATTATGTACATTATACATGAAAATATGGATAAATGAATTGTATTTCAAATGGGCTGAAGATTATGATTAAATTATTCTAAAAATAAATGATTAGAATGGTTTTGGGTTTGGGGTGTGAAACTTATACTGTTCAGTCCTTGCTTTCAGCTGCTTGTAAAGTTTAAGGAAGGCCCTGTGGACTTGACCACTAATGCCTAAACCCAAAATCTGTAACACCCTGTATTTTTTAGTATTTATAATTTAATTCATTCGGGTATTTTTAAATTACATGTGTGTCGTAATTTAATTTAATTCATTATTGTGTTTACAAAAATATTAAGTGGGAGAGATAATGATTAATGTTTATGGAATATAATTACTCTGAAAATAGTAAATGATTATTTTACGTCATAGCGGGTGATAGTGACGTGATAGTATTATATCTCGATCGGGAGTCATGTGTAGACTGTATGAGGTCGAGATAGGAAAGTATTGTAGGGTGACTCGAATGACGATTTTGAGGTCACGGTTGGTTCCGAAAGGGTCGATATAGTCAAAATAGTGTGCCTAGGGGGTAGTAATTTTGTCCCTGGACTTTTTTAGACATAATCGGGCCCACACGAGTGGTATTCGGGTCACTTGGGGTTGGCCCGTTAGCCTAATTTTGGGTTTAGTAATATTTAATCTAAATTAAAGAGTTTAAGGCAGCAGCTAAACATAATCAAAACCCTAGAACTTGAGAGAGCGAAGAAGGAAGAAAAGGGAGAAACCTTAGGAGTCAAAATCAAAGGAGATTGAAGAGTTCGATCCCCGGATTTGTCGTCTACAATGTGTAATCAGACTCTACGAACATTGAAAGGCAAGTGATTATCTTGCTTATGATTTTGATTGAAAAAACCTCATGTTCATATCATGGAAGGTGTAGAAAAATCCGCTTTGGGGAGGGTTGACACATGTTAAAAAGGGGTTTGGGGATTTAGGCATTAGATGTGAAGTTAATGCTAAATTAATGATTAAACGATATTATATGTGGTTGGAATATGAATTTGAGTCAAAATCTGGTAGTTGATCTCTTTAAATTTGGATTATAGAATCGAATTGAACGAGGAATTTGAATCAAAGTGAGAAAACCCAATTATTGGATTAATTGATTAAAGAAGGAATCGTTAATGTGTAATGATGTATTTGATGATCAGAAACTGTTGGGAATATGTATTAATCATTGAGTATGTTTTGATTGAGAATTGGGCTGAAGGTTTGAAGCTTAGAGGGTTAAAATGGAGGAAAGCAGCGTGGGGAAGAAGAGACCTGCGCCCAGGATTAATCAATCGATCGACTTCATCGATCGATCGATGAAGCCTCGAAATGGGCAATTTGGCCTATTTTCTTTTGGGCTTAAGTTTTGTTAAGGATTTGTCCAAGACCCTATTGATTAGTGGAATATTAGGAAGGGACATATTACTTAGGGTTCATGGGTAAGTATATGATAAATTCTAAATTAAGAATAGGTCAAATTTCTAAAGGACAAGTTAAGTGAATTTAATTCATAAATGTTTAATACGGGCCGATTGAGCGAATTCGGGTATTTTTGAAAATGAAGCTACATTAATTATTTAATGGATGTTAAATTAAATAAAATAAGAGTCGGGAAAATAGACTCGGGTATTATGGGCTAGTGTTAGGGAGTTAGGCACGGGATAGCCTGATTTAATTGAATTATATATATACGGCATTGTGGTAGTATATATATATATATATATGTGTGTGTGTGTGTGTGTGTGTTATATACTCTTGTGCGGGTTATCCCATATTTTAACAGTGTGTACTGTACACATGTCACCTGAAGGTGAGCCTAGAAATTATCGGCTAAATTATAGGCACTCTCTCTCTCTTTTCTCGGCTCATTGCCAGGTGACACATGCCTAATTCGCACTGTTAAAATGTGGGATAGTCCGCACAAGAGCAGTACTGATATATATATACTAGCGTATGCCCGTGTCTGAAGGCACGATGAAAAATTTTCAAAGTACATAATCGCGAAACAATAAAATTTTTTAAAAGTACGTAATCGCGAAACGACAAAAAATTTTAAAGCGGTAATTACAAAATGACAAAAAATTCTTTTCCCGAAAAAACAAAAAAATAATTTTAAAAGAATTGATCATAATTTTAAATGTTTTTTTAAAAAATTTGTGTCATGAACGTATTAGTTTAAAAAAATTGGACAATTTATGAATACTTTATAATTAAGTCAATTTTTTTGTAACACACGATTGTAAACAATTTTAAAAAATTGGGACAATAATAATAGTCCATAAGAAGTCAAACTATAAGGAAATGAGTTCAAATCTCGATTTTTTGAAATCGCTTTTGATGAATATTAAAATGTTCAACGCCTACCCACATAATTAATGTCAAATTATAAAAATATGCTCTAGATTGATTTGTTTGATGGTGCATGGGGGGTTTATGCAAAAGTCAAAATTTAAAGTGTCATGTGTAAATATAATTTTAAAGGTGTTTATTTAGGGATTATTTAACTATTTTCGAATCAATGTATTAATCTTCCTTTTGCGTATAAAATTATCAACTACTCTATAACGATTAAAAATAATAAATTTGAACGTTAATAAATTATTAAAATATTTTAACCGTGTCATCGACACAAATACCCCATTAATAAAAAAAACTTAACTTTGTAGGAAACCCGTTTTAATATGCTTAATGCGTAAAAAACAGTAATAAATTTCTTTTAATAAATAATTATTACATTTGTTTTTAAGAGATTTAAATAGAATAAAAGTACATTAGTTTTTAACAAAAGTACGTTTGTTTTTAATGGATTTAAACTATATAAGCCTTTGTTTTTAATAAACATTTATTTTTTGGTGGTGTTGTATAAACCCACCTGTTTTATCTATAGTACCCATTTTCTTAATCCCACAATAATGGGTTTACACTCAATTATTGAATAGAAAATAAAAATTAGACATTGCAACTATATTTTTTCTTCCTCCAAAAGCCGGAATACCTTACTGCCATCACTCCCTTTGAAATAGATCACGTATTGGCCATCAATTTCAATAAATATTCATACAAAAACACTTGCAGACAACTACTGAACAGAGAAGAAATGTAGAACTCATGTTCAATAAACATCAAGTCATACTCTTA
This sequence comes from Sambucus nigra, assembly GCA_949130495.1. NCBI lineage: Eukaryota > Viridiplantae > Streptophyta > Magnoliopsida > Dipsacales > Adoxaceae > Sambucus > Sambucus nigra. Next base: position 1,474,919 of record OX422224.1, read on the forward strand.
CTGACATATCTTTTTGTATCTACACTTACGTTTTGGTAAGGGAATGTATCAAAAGAAAAAAACAGATTTGATAAAACCTTTCACATGATAGTTAAATAGTTGATGACACATCATCTTACCCCTATTTTTCTATACAAAACAAATTACTTGTATCAACTAGTTGACATTTTTTTTTCCAGTTCTAACTGCATAGTTTTTTACGTTTACCCCAATTTTATATATTCAAATAATGGTGGTATGGTCTTCTAAGTTCCATCAGTGTCTTTTATTTAAAAAAAATATGCTTATGCAGTTCTTTGGATAATGAATATCATGAAATTGATATCTATTTAGAATCTTTGTTATCTGGGGCTCCTAAAAGGGGTACCCATGTCCTTTTATAACTTTTGTTATTTAAGAGTTAAAACTGATTAGTGGGGGATATTTATAGGTTAATTAGGTTTATATAAAACCACCCTTATTTTTAGACCAAATATACACCCCACTGACATGTGGGTCTATACCAACGCGAGTTAAGCTTGTTTGCATCGCCCGTAATTATACACCCCACATTTTTGGGTTGAGACCCATTAACAACACCCTTCTGTCGGGGTTTGACTTGAAAAAAGAGAAAATGGGCATTTCATACTCAAACAAATTCTCAAACAAAACGTTTCCATCCTCACTCTCACATCAATGAAATCAACCCAACAAAACCCATATTCCAACTTCTCTCTCATGGCACAAATAAAGTTCAGAAAAACCCATTTTCCATCCTCTCTCTCATCAACGAAATGAAGCCATGACCGGCCAATGAAGCACTTTGGCTTAGATGAGGGTGATAAACAGTGGCTGGGTAATCTCCCTATATTTGATTTTCCATTTCCGAAATGGTGTAATATAGTTTGAAGTAGTTGAAAATTTGAAGAGAGATTCATTCGCAACCTTATGTAACTATGTCTGGACGTGTGATTTTTAAAAAAAGAGGCTCGTGTTCTTGATAATTTGTGTCCTTCAAAGCCAAAGATAGGGTCAACTATCTTTCACCTTTTTCTTTTCAAAATAGTAAATTTCAAAGTGAAAAAAAAAAATTTGTTCCCAAAAGTCCTAGAATAAATTTACTCTTTTTTATTTCCACTTCTTTGATTTTTGTCCATTTGAAAGATAGGATCTGTTATGATTTGTTTGGTCGATGGATTTTTTAAATACAGATTTAGTATGCTTAAATTTAAAAATAAACTCCTAAATTACCATTAAATTCAAGATAATTTCTTAAATTCCCAAATTGCACTTATTTATTAAATTTAATTTTCCATAAAAGTGCGGGGTATTACATATGCATCCACTAATAATATTAATTTAATTATCAATTCACCAAGTTTTCCTTCGTGAAATTATTCGACTAACCCCTAGTTAATTCCCAATTAGTCAAGATAATTCCCTAAAAGATTTTAGTCTTGAGAGTTTTCTTACGTATATCAGAGATCCTATTAAATCAAAGACATTTCATCAGATACTTATCTTCACCATATGAAGATTATAGCATGTGTGTCTAATGTCAGTTGAAGGCATTCCATAGATATTGTTAGATATTGAGGTCGAAAGACTGCGTAAGTTTCCACGGTGGAGATAAACTAATTAATTTTGAGGGCAAATGTTTCATGTGAAGCATGATGGAGAAGATTGGTAGTATCGTATTGAGTCTTATGTAACTGTTGTTTATATTTTGTATAACTTCTATAAAAATATTATTAGCATTAGTGGATGTGAGAGGTGCTGATAATGGTCTTTTCTTGTAAAGGTTTGTGCGCCATCGCTTCAAATCATCACTAAAATTTACTCTAGATAGTTTTATTTGGTAACTTTAAAATTTGGAGTTAATAGAGCCTATTTTAATCATAGAAAATAATCTCAAGATGGAAATTAGTTATGACTTAGTTTATTCATCCATAAAACTAGGCTTTTGAACTCGAATCAAAGCATGTCTTGGGTTTTAACTGTGTATAGAGGGGGGTGGATTATGGAGAGAGGGGGAATCCTGTTTGTGTAGGAGAGGGATATGGAGAGGGAGAGAGAAAGAGAGTGAGAGTTTTAGTTTTGGAATTTTTAATTTATTTATTCTTTAAACGTGTTCGGGGATAGATGTAGCAACCCCTATTTTCTCACGTAAAGGCTGACCAGGCACGATACTCCAAAGATAGGGCTTACTTGTCAATTAATACCATCCTTAGCACAATTGTGAATATAAATAATTTATAATTCAAGGCTCAAGTTTGAAAAGTCACAAACGCATACATAATGAATAAACAGATCCAAACCACCAATAATAATATAAATATCTAACCAGAATAATATGAATCTCCACCAACATAAAGTAAGAGTTTCGGGCTTATACACTAATAAATATTCCAAATAAATAAATAGCTAAAGCTGAGAAGCACCTATGTTAGAAACAACTGAGCTGAAACTAGAGAGAAAATGAGACTGCGAGACTGCGATAGCACAATCCAGCTATCCTTGTCTAGGATCACCTGGGGGAAAAACATTTAAATTTGGGTCAGAGCCCGAGGTGTGAAATAATTAACTTGAATAATTTATGATTATACTAATACAGTCAATGCACTATAAATACCCCCCTTTCGTCACTCACATGCATATAACACCTCACCCCTCATCTAAGTGTGATATTATTCGCACCCCCAACACGCCTAAATAATGAATTGTGACAGCACCTCAATTTATAGAATGATTATGTCAATAATTAATTAATTAAATGTAATCCCAACATTTAAATGGTCAACTTACATTTATTTCAATCTCATCAGTGTCAAGTATAGGAAATAAACATCTATTATGCATTATAGGGTCAAGAATAATATTTATCGTCCACATCCTTAGATAATTTAATTTATTCCAATAGGATCCGGGTAATTAATAATATATGTACTTCCATATATTTGACATACAAGGGCATCTACCATTGGTGTGTAGTTCGGGCTAAGTCCGGAGTAATCCCTTATCCTAAGCGGACAACACAAACACACGCAAATTGGGGGCGGTCCTACGCAGGATACCAGCACACGACCCATATCCAACGGTGATACAGGAATGGTCAGCGCCAACCCTACCTCTCGTGGGCGGAGCTTCCACATAGTACCTATATGCCCTACACATCGTCAAGCTCACCAGTACTGACCTGTGGTAACCGACCAAAATGTACGAACCCCGAGCCGATAGGACGGTCCACTGGTATGTCCACACACAAATATATACATGATAGTACATATTATTATCCCATATAATATGTAAAGGTAATTACTCTATAATTACCATAAAAGTCCATCCCAAGTTCTAATACATTTCAATAATTAATAATTTACCATCTGATAAATTATTAATTCCATTTCAAAAAAATATAACTACTTAACCATCCAGATTATTGAAATTATTAATAATTAAAGTGTGGGTGTAACATTACTCCAATAATTTATTAACCCACAATAAGTTCTTCCACCCCCATTTCCTTAACTGTTCCTTATTACATTTCTCATATTGCTAAACTAGTTAACAATTGTTGCTTATAAACTTAGAAGATTCAGACTAAGGCTAAAAGGAACAAAGTGTCAAATCAACCCACACGTCGCTCAAACAAAGGGCATGGTCAATCAAGCGACTCCATATGTCGTTCGAATGACATGCCTAGTCATTTGAACGACCTCATCTTCCACACGCACCTCCGTTCCAGGGTTCCCAGATTAGTTCTAACCCAAATTTCTTTAACTTCGACGCCCATAAATTCAATACAAATCCATTCAAAACCAATCCAAAATTTAACATTATTAAGGATGCAGAACCAAGTTTCTCAGTCCCAAAGTCAACCCAACATTCATATTTAATAAGGGTTTTTAATAGATAACGGATATCTCCAAATTCCAGTCTTAACTTTCTCAAATTATGACCATTTATCATGGGGTTCATAATAAGATTTATTCCATAAATTAACAGTGACTTCTCTTACGTTATTTCATTCAATTACTCGGACATAAAAATCAAATCTTAAGGAATATACCAACTATTTCCAGATGTAAATGGCCTAAATTCCTAGAATAATTTCTAAATAATTTTTCATCCTCTATATGCATTTGTTCATCATCAATTCAGTCAATTCAAATCTAATTCCTAGGAATTTAAAGTGGATAATTATATACATCAAGAAAATTCTTGCCTTTAATTATGTAGAGGAGAAGCCCTTTGAAAACTCCCTTGATTTCCCTTGCTCTTGCCCTTTTTTCCCTTTCTTCGGTGTTTCTCCCTATTCCTCTCGTAACTGTAACTGTTAGGTTTGTGGAATGATAGTGGGGGAGTTATTTACCCCCACTTAAACTCTAATCAGGTGTTAATCCCGAGTTGGACCCCAAGCCCAACTTTTGAACCGCCAAATGGAACAAATTTCATAATCTAATTGGCCTAAAACTTCCCCAACCTATATATTATTGACCCGGTACTATTTTTAAAGGCCTAAATCATCTAAACGGGCCCAAATGTGTCCTGAAATGTATTCCAAATTATTTATGACAATAATAATTAGTTTGAATTTGTGCCGCACATAAATTACATATTTTATTTTCTTATATGCAAATGTCAGATCTATGCACATAAAAATGAATTACGCAAAAGTATACTAAAAAACAAATTTCCACTTGACATTTTCGAATAAAAAAAAATTCATTTAGGCGCAATTTCCAAAATTAATTATTTATTCCAAAAAGATAATATTTCATTATTTATTTAAAAGAAAATACGGGGTATTACATTCTCCCCCTAATAACGGGATTCCGTCCTCGGAATCAAGAAAGTACGTACCTAGCTAGAAAAGTTTGGGATATTTTGAGCGCATGTCGTCCTCCCTCTCTCAAGTTAACTTGTTCTCCTGATGGTTCCCCCTCTGCACCCGAACTAAAGGAACAATCTTGGACTGCAGTCGGTGCTCCCGTTTATCCAAAATGGCTATCGGTCTCTCCTCAAAAGTAGCGTCTGGATGGAGCTCAATCTCGTCTATATCAATATGCTGGTACGCCACCTCATCCCTAAGGAATCTCATCAGTGAAGATATGTGAAATACATTGTGTATCCGCTGCAAGTGATCCGGTAATACCAATCGGTATGCTACGGGCCTAATCCTCTCCAAAATAGGGAATGGTCCCACGTATCGAGGAGCCAACTTCCATTTCTTCTGAAATCTCATCACCCCCTTCATGGGAGATACTTTGAGCAACACCTGATCTCCAACATCAAAATCTAAGTGTCTTCGTCTCGTATCCACGTAGCTCTTTTGCCTATCCTGGGCAATTCGTATTCTGACTGGAATCATCTGTACCTAATCCGAGGTGTACTGAATGAAGTCTGGCCTAAGTAATTTGTTCTTCCCCACCTCTAACCAGTATGAGGGTGAACGATAAGGTCTCATGTAGAGTGCCTCAAACGGTGTCGTCCCTATCGTTAACTGGTAGCTGTTGTTGTTGGCAAACTCTACTGAAGGTAAATACTACTCCCAGGTCCCCTTAAAATATAAGATAGACATTCCTAGCATGTCTTCCAGCATCAGATTCACCCTATTCATCTGCCCATCAATATAAGGATGACATGACGTGCTCAGTCTGAACTCTACCACCAAAGCATGCTGGAAGCTCCTTCAAAAGTGGGACACAAATGTCATGCCTCTGTCTGACATTATATTGAGAGGTACCCCATACAGCTTAATAATCTATGTAAGAAGAGCCTGACATACTACTCGGAGCTATAGTCTGTCCTGATCGGTAAGAAGTGATACACCTTTGTCAATCTGTCGATCATCACCCATATAGAATCATGCCCCCTCTGCGAAGTAGGTAGCCCAGTAATAAAGTCCATAGATATGCTTTCCCATTTCCGCAATGGGATATCCAAAGGCTACAGAGTACCTACAGGATGCTGATGATCAACCTTCACTAACTGACATGTAGCACACCAGGACACAAACTAAGTTATATCCCTTTACATACCGGGCCACCAATACTAACGGCGTATATTGTGGTACATTTTATCCCCTTCAGGATGAACCATAATGAGAGAACTTTGAGCCTCTCACATGACTGTTAGTCTCAACTCCTCATCATTCGGAATAACCAGTCTCCCTTGGAATCTCAAACTGCCATCAGACACGCTAGAAAAATGCTCCACCCCCTCGCCTAGCAACTGTCTCACTTGCTCTTGACAAATCTGATACTCTGCCTGTGCCTTCACCACCCGAATAATCATCTCGGGGGTGATGGTAAGAACTGACATAATTATTCGGGTCAAGTCATCATCCCCACGAAGTAACCTATACTTCGCCTTCCACACTGCCTCCAACTCTAGAAACAACTTACGGCTCAACGCATCCACTATGAAATTCGCCTTCCTCTGGTGGTACTGAATTTTGAATTGATGGTCTTTCAAAAACTCTAAGCATCTCCTCTATCACATGTTCAAATCACGTTGTGTGAACAACTACTTCAGACTTTTGTGGTTTATGAAAAGATGAAATTATCCCCTAGAAGATAGTGTCTCCATACTCATAAAGAAAAAACCTTGGCCGCTAAATCCAAGTCGTGGGCGGGGTAATGTCCCTCGTGAGTCTTAAGTTTTCAAGAAGCATAAGCTATCGGCCTCTCCTCCGACATCAAAACTTGCCAAGTCCCCTTAGGGACACATCAGCGAAAACTCTGTAATCAACCCCTACCCGAGGTAATGCCAAAACTGTTGTTGTAGTCAATATAGTCTTTAGCTCCTCAAACAGTTGCTAGCACATCTCTTCCCAAACAAAAGCTAACCCCTTCCTCGTCAAATTCATTAAGGGCCCAGCTATCCTGGAGAACCCCTGAATGAATCGACGGTAGTACCCGACCAATTACAAGAAGCTACTCACCTCGGTGGGTGTAGTGGGTTGTCCCCACTCCATTCAGACAGAAAATTTCCCCGAGTCCACGGATATCCCCTGCTCCAACACAATGTGTTCCAAGAACTTTACCTCCCTCAACCAAAACCCGCACTTCTCAAACTTTGCATACAACTGATGTTACCAAAGCGTTTGTAAGACCACCCGTAAATGCTCTGCCACTACACCAAAAAGGCTAAATTGCACCTTTGAGCCGGCCACCCTTGTCACGGTCATTGACCGTGATAAAAAAACACGCATTTTTTATCACGGTCAATGATCGTGACAACGCCCTGACAAAGAGTTGTCACCGTCAATGACAGTGACAACTTCAAACAGTTATCACGGTAAAAAACCTTGACAGGTTCATGATAATTCTTTTAACAAAATACCCTAACGCCTAATTTTTTTTCCACCGTTTTGCTTCCTCCCAATTTCTCTCTCTTATCTCTAAGTGGCGGTGCTCTCTCTCTCTTTTCAGGTCTCTCTCTCTCTCTCTCTCTATCTCTCTATCTATCTCTCTCTCTATCTCTCTCTCTTTGTGTATATGAATATGTGTGTATATGTGTGTGTGGTGTGCTTCGTGTGTGTGCTACATGTGTGGGGTGGGTGGGGGTCGCATTGGGGGATGGGGGGCATTGGGGGTAAGGGTAGGGGTAGGGGTAGGGGTAGGTGTGTGTGTATGTGTAGGTGTGGGGGGTGGGGGTGGGGGTGGGGTGCGGGCAGTGTATGAGCGTGTGTGTGATTAATTGGGCATAAATCTGAATTGGACCCCTTTGTTGTGTAAATATAAAATTATATCCCTTTGTTGTGTAAACATTGGACCACTTTGTTGTGTAAATATTAGACCCCTTTGTTGTGTAAATATTGGACTACTTTGTTTTATAAATATTGGACCCATTTGTTGTGTAAATATTGAACCGCTTTATTGTGTAAATATTAGACCCATTTATTGTGTAAATATTGGACCCCTTGGTTGTGTAAATATGTTGTGTAAATATGAAATTGAAATTATTTGGACATATTATTGTGAAATTAAAATATAAATTGGGTCTTTGTGTGCTTGGGAAATTAATATGTTTGTTATTCTTATAAATAAAAAATATATATTGAAATTGATATCGTATGTATTGAAATTGGTATAAGTTTTAGTTCTTATGCGTACTTTAAATTAAATGTAACATACTTTAAAAGGTCAAGCAAATGTTTTACTTGGAGTATATTAACAATGAGCTGTGGTCAATCGTCCTACATGCGCCAAAGCGTCTAAACAGTAGTGTGGATGATTTGGCCGCACCTACCGAATATCAATCCATTTTTTATGATAACCCGAATTTAAAATAATTTTTTGATTTGTAATCAGTATTAAAATTATTTGTAATGAACAGTGGTTGTATTATTATCAGATGATAATTTAATTTTTTTTAGTAATTTGTACTTGATCATTTTAATGCTTGTAATAACCAGGTGAATAAGTTCATCAGAACTTTCATCAATTAAAGCATTAATTCAAAGTCCGTGACCCGATAGTGTATGTGTAAATTGAAATTAGTATTGGTATAGATTGAAATTGGTATTGGTGTTGGTGTTGGTATAAATTTTTATTGGTATTGGTGTTGGTATAAATTGAAATTGGTATAAATTGGTATTGTTATTGAAATTGGTATTGGTATAAATTGATATGGGTATTGGTATTGGTATTGGTATTGGTATGCATTGTTATTATCGAATTTGAGCATTAATTCAAAGTTCATATACATCTTTGTACCACTATTTATATTTTTTGCATAAAATGACTTCATCAGGACGTGGTAGCGGAGGCGATTGGGGCTCCTCGGACAGTAGGCCCCAAAAATGGGGCAAATTAGGGGCCATTGTTGAAAATAAGATGGTATTATTAGCTAGAGCGCTTAAGTTGCTGAAGGCGATTGTCATCTCACGGTACACTGATTGGAGGGCCATGGCTATCGACCTCAAGATGAACATCTGGGGGGCGCTATAGGTTATGTATTTAATATTTATATTTATATTTATAGCTATAATAATTACTTACAGGATGGTTTGTATTTGTTTGACAGGAACAATTCGACCTGCCAGCATATCTCCGCGATCCCACATTGGAGTAATTGAGGGATCAATATAAAACTAGGAAGAATAATTTACGGGCACGGTACTTTGGGAAGACCTGGGAGTCCATTATGAGACTCCGTGAAACCTTCCCCCCCAAGGAACCAATCTCATTGGCACAGTGGCAGAAATTTATCGACAATGAGACCGATGAGCGAAAATTAGCATCTCGCCAATCGGGGAGGGACAATCGGGCGAAAAAGTTGGATTTGCACTACTCTGGGCAGACATCTTATGCCGAGGTGGAGCACAGGATGGTAAGTTTTTAATTTTAGTTAGTAAAATTTAGCATTAATTTGCATTACTTACTAATTTTGTATTAGTTTATTTTAGGAGACGGGGAGTGGCCCTAGGGGTAGGCCACATAGGCTCGATGTCTATATGGCAATTCAGACGAAAAAATGGAAGGACAAGGAGGTGGACCCCAGCGTCGCAACCACTATTGTAAGTTATAAACATTTAATTTTGTCAATTATGTTATAATTTTGTATTTACTTAATTGAGAAATCGTGTACCTTTTGTTTTTTGAGGCAAATCTTAAGGAAGTGCATTAATCGCAGTCGGATGCCGACAAAGCATCTTGGCTACAGACGCAATAAGCCAAGTGCTCAGGCCGGATCGTAAGGGGAGGACTAGGGGTGAACTCGCAGGTGGGAAAGTCCAGGATCATCGGCATGGAGACGCGCAACAATGGGTTCGCTCATAAGGTGGACTCTCATGACGATAAGCTATCAAGGTTGGAGGCGATAATCCTAGATATGTACGCCTTCATAAAACGTCAGTTGGGCAAGGGAAAGGGGAAAGAGAAGGTGGTAGAAGAGGATGAGGACACCGACGCCGACATTGACAACATTGCTTCATCGTTGAAACACAGACTCAGCGCCATATGGTGATCCACTTCCCATAGTGACCCCCGTCGAGCGGCCTGTGTTAACACTCGGTTGAGCGTTTATCTACTCGACATATATTGTGGACTACCGATAGCGAGGGGGGTGTGGGATCCGAGCTTCCTCTCGAGTATGTTGATTCATGGACGTCCCCTCCAAGACATTTAGGCAAGAGTGTGCATCACGCATGTGGTGGAGGGAAAGGAGAACCCACCTGTATGGTTGCGCGAACAATGTGGCATTCAACATATTACGGGGTGTGTAAATTCATATGTTGTGTGGCCTTCCTTCCTCCCCCGACCCGCAGAATATTGAAATTATTTCTATCTCTTTTTATTTTGAAAATTGGATTGCATTTATATTCTTTTGATTTTGGTACAATTTGGTTTTGATATGATGGATATTTGCATTTTTATTTTATTTGGATATGGATTATAAATGCCTTGATTTGGTATATGATTTGTATTTTATTAGGATATATGCTGTTTGAACAGGTACAATTTTGTTATAATAGGTATAAATATACTACTGGGCAGTGGTAGTGGCCATACTGCCCAGCAATTTGGTTTTTAAATTCTTTCCAGAATTGTCACAGTCAAAGACCATGACAAGTCCTTGACAAAAAAACTTATCACAGGGTTGTTACGGTCTTTGACCGTGACAAAAACTTGTCACAATCAAAGACCATGATAGGACCATGACAATCTAGTGGACTTGTTACGGTAAATGATCGAGACAAGTCTATGACAAAGAACTAGTCACCCCAAGACTTGTCACGATCAGTGATCTAGAAAATTTTGATTTGTCACGGTCAATGATCGTGACAATCTGACAGTTTGGGTGTAGTGTACATTCTCCTCCCCAGTCCAAGAATATATCAAGATATCATCTATGAATACGATAAACAAACAAAGGATGTCTTTGAGACATCCTGCTCCCGGACTCTCAACTGATGGTATCCCGACCTCAAATCAATCTTTAAAAAATACACAACACCCCTCAGCTGGTCAAACAAATCATATATACGCATCAAGGGGTATTTATTTTGAATCGTGACTTTATTCAACTCCCTGTAATCGACACAAAGTAATAAAGATTCATCCCTCTTCTTGACGAATAACACTGGAGCACCCCAGGGCGAAGTAGTCCTCCTAATAAACCCCTGCCCTAACAACTGGTCAATCTGCTGTTGTAACTCCCTCATCTTTAATGGAGCCATCCGATACAGAATACGGGTAATAGGTCTCCTGCTCGGAATCAAGTCTATCAAAAAATCAATCACCTCACTAGGTGGTAACCTTGGAATCTCCCCAAAGACATCAGAAGAGTCTCTTTCCCCCGGGATGTAATCTAGCGTCACCATAATCTCCGATGAAGTATCATCCTCGATGTAATACAAATGTAGTATCGCAACTAGGTACATCTCCTGCCCCGAAATAGTGAAGACGATGGACCTCCCATAGCAATCCACACATGCCCTATAAGTGACTAGCCAGTCCATCCCCAAGATGACATTGTACTCATGCATTTCAAGTACTAGCAAATCCGCAACAAAGTAAGTCGACCTATCTCGATACCGACACCCCAACACACTGACCGTATGGGTCCCCCTTTACCCACTGGAGAGTCTATATGCAAAACAATATCTGAAGCAAAGTCTACCATACCCATCTCCCGTGCAAACCGAGATCCGAAAGTGGGGTGGGTGGGTGGGTGGGTGGAGGGAAGAGGGAGAGGGAGAGGTTATATAAATATTTAGATCTAAGAAGCATGGACACTTCTTCTAAGGTGGCGTACCCATATTGGAAACTCCCGACACTCGTACGACACTCTGCGTGCCTTGGCAGCCTTGTTTGGCATTTAAAAAGAGGCAGATGCTTCACAAACACGACCCAGACATTTCGTGGACAAGACACAGGTTGTGAAAATTAAAGAAAACTAAGAAATTCTAGTGTCATCTTGTAAAATTAAATTGTGTAAGAGCCTATGAATAATAAGAAGAAAACTTAAAAGAATGAAGTTATAATCTTGCTGATAGCGTGCGAGTGTTGTGGTTGCGTAAGGCCACAGTTGTTGTTTTCGTCTCACCGCGACTATACAAACAAACCTAAATTACTACTACACTTGCGAGGCAAGTACAACGGTAAGTCGGGTATCAAAAATCCATAGGGACAAGTTGCTAGAATTTAAGTGATTTAATATTTCGAAATAAAAGTGTAAAAGGTGATTACAAACTAAAAAGTAAAAGATGCATAAAAGGGAAATGTTAATCTAGGCAAGGTATTGAAACTAGATTAAGAAAGCGAGTAAAACTATAGATTGCGTCGAATATCCCTCACCCGAGTTAATTTGTATAAAATGGTTACATGGGTCGACAAGTTATTTAGAATGCGTCTCGTTTCGACAATTAAGTGAACCAAGGGTTGTCACGCCACTAAATCCGCAAAAAAGCCTAATATGATTTTGGCGTTAACAAATATCCCGAAAATTACGCACGAAAGGTCGTAAGCACGGGACATACATGATATGCCCCGTTAAATCTCCTAGGTGCAATAACTAGGACAACGCACCCGAAATAAACCCGTAAACACTGTCACCAAGCCAAGCAATGCGTTAACCCGAGTGAGTTCCATTCAAACACAACCTAATTTAAATTACCTAGAAAGCATGATAAAAACGCGATAAATAAAGCGGTAAAGAAATGCGATAAATCTACACTAGAAAGCACGGGAAGAAAGCATGTAAACTAATTATAAAAGCATGTAAACCTAATTAACAAAGCAAGAATTAAGGGAAAACAACTATATTAATGGAGAGGATGAATGAATAGTCAACTTACATACCAAAAAGGGTGTCAATCCTAAGAGAAATAAAGAAGAACTAACCAAAACCACCCAAACCCTAACCTATTCTAAGCTAAAATCGTCCACATTTGTTTATTACAACAAAATTGCTTTATATAGTAAGTTGGAATTAAATTAGAAAAGAAAAGAGAAAGGAAAAGAAATGCCAAAATATCTCCTGAAAATAGGGGATCGATCGATCGACAAAAAGGGTCGATCGATCGATCAATGCCAAATTTTAGCATTACAGAAGGATCGATCGATCGACCAAAATCGTCGATCGATCGATCAAGAAGGGGTGAGACCATCAGCAGCTTCTGCATTCTTTTCTTCCTCTTCTCCTCCTCTTTTGCTTTCCTTATTTTTCCCTTCGCTGAAATCGCCGTAACTTCTTCATACGGACTCGGAATCGCGCACCATTCACGGCCACACGAAGCTAACGAGGAGGGCTACAACTTTCGTGAGATGTTGTGCTAGGTGCCCATGTTGTGAAATGACTAAAATGCCCTTGAACGTGCGATTACGTATGGAACTTCATTGGAATGCGTCTGAACTCCATACTTAGTACCTAAATACCTACAAAAGCCCAATTATACCTCATATAGCATGTTAATAATATAAACCAAGGTTGTCTGGTTAACGGGCTTAAATATAGAGATTAAGGGACACGATGGGGCTAAAATGCGTAGGTTCGAGAGATGAAATACGCAATATTTGCATATTATCACACCCCCTAACTTACACATTACTACTCCCTAGCAATGAAATAGGACGCAACAAGAACCACAAGCAAACCAAAAGCAGGAGATAGTACAAAAGTATGGTATAAAAGCAAAAGGCCACTTTCGCGGGCGATTTGATTGCATTTAGCGTATGCAATAAGCCGTTACACCCCTAGGTCACCCTAGTGGACGAGTGTCGTCTCGTGAGGGTTTTCAGGGATGGTACCCACAAACGTCACATGGTTTCCTCAAAATATGCCCAACCCAACATGCGACAAGCCCAATAATAACGAAAAGGATTTCATACGCATTATTAGCACATTGAACGAATTCAAACAAAAGTTCGAATCATTGACATTATAGAATGCACCTCATAGAATTGAAACCTTAAAATGTGGGAGGGGGAGCGAGCACATGCAAAGTGTGATTTGGTAAAAAAACTTATATAAATCGGATACTAAATATCAAAGCATACATATATTCAATCATCACGGGCATTACACTCATCAAGCGATTTTACTCGAAACAGGGAGCTAACACACGGAACATGCGGGCATAAGAGTAAATGTAGGTGGAAACTAGGTTGCACACATGTCACAAATGAAGAACGCTATATATAAACTGAAAAACTGTAATCTCAATGAAAGGATACCGCACACTAAAAGAGGCGAAATTCATTTTCACTAATTATGAAAACTATTATGACTTTTGAATTACATGTACCTAAGATCACATAGGACTTGTATAGGATTGTGATGTAGGCTAGGCTAGGGTGAAAAATGAAGGAATGTATGTACGGATTCAAAGTGCTCGGGATAATGGGAAAATGTGGGAAATATCAAAATTGGAAAATAACTTCCAAACCGGCATTAGATATATCATCGGGGAGAGTAATCAAAGCTTATTGAACTATATACAACATTACAAAATTCTCTTTCTTTTTCTCATTTTCTCATTTTCTCTTTTGTTTTCTTTTGCTTTTTGCTTTCTCTTTTCTTCTCTTTTTTCACTACTTTCTTTCTTTACTTTTTAAACTCTCATATGCCTAAATTGCAACCGACATCATAACATCATCATTCAATCCCAAGTAGCATTCCAAATAAAGGTATGGAAAGTGAATGTATGGGCTAAAACTCCAATTTAGAGTTGGTTATGGGATTTAGGTTATAAAACGAAAGGCTATATTTAAGCTCGAAGGGGTTGATGAGGGTAAACATATAAGGTGAGGGCAAGGTCAATATGGGTGATATAATAAAGATGGCCTATGATCATTTCCGAAAGTTTACGCAATTCTCGAGTCAAAACAATATATGAAAATCATGATCAAGTAACACATTTCAAGTATGAACTCAATTAATGAATGGTCAATGAAAGAATAAAGAAATTACCGATGAATTCAACGTTTTCAATGAGAAAAGAATAGTGCATACACTCACAAACAACGAAAGGTACAAAGCTTACCCGGTGTAAGTATATACAATGCAACAAAAGATTACCGAGTTATAAAAATCTTAAACCAAATCAATGAGGCAATAAAAACGCATGTGCTCATGGGATTAAAGTTTAATTCATGAAGTTATTCATAATATCAATAAGTGAGACTAAAGTCTAATAACTTCTAAAATCGAAACATGCATCATTGTGTTGTCTATTGGATCGGGCAATTATTAAAATTTATCATCGGAAACAAAGGCAAAAAGCCCCAAAAAGGAGAAAAAAGAAAGAAAATCTTTTTGAAATTTTTGAATTTTTCTAAGAAAAGCATACAAAGTAACTAACATGTGACCAAAAACACGGAAAAAAATAATAAAATTGATAGAATATCCCACACCCCCTAACTTAAAACTTGACATTGTCCTCAATGTGAATTAAGAAACAAGTTAAAGAGAGGAAAAGAGCGATATTACCCAAAAGTGGAGCGATCCCCATAAGAACAAGTCCAAAGAATCTACAAAACAAGTTAGTACCGAGCATAGAAAAAATAAATAATAAAGAGTTAACTAATTACACTAAACTAAATTAAAAAGGGATGAAAAATAAAAAGAAATAAATAAATAGCTAACTATATACAACCTACTATTTAGGCCTCACACTAACTATACACTAGAAGTCTAAATAATTGAGGGTCCACCATAAGAATGATTTGACTTTGGAGGATAACCGGTGTACCCTCACATACAATCATGCCCTTCAAAAAATATGAATTCCGTTTTAACAACGGGAGGCATGTGTAAGGCGTAAGAAAGGAACCATCGTCAATTAAAATTTTTGGCGAAACGATGGGGGGTTTGGATTGAACGGGTGACGGAAACAAGTGGGGACCAAGAAAAGCCGAAAATCCTCTCAATGATTTTAAAATTGGAATGGGAGGCGGCACACACAAAGTCACGGATGCGATTGTGGAGGGCGACTCAAACAAGTACTCCTCATCGGCGATAGGATTTAAAACATTAAAGTTTGAAACCGAATCATCGGGTACTTGTTCCAGTGGGATAATAGAGAATGAAAATGGGGATGAAAGGAATTCAAACTCATGAGATGAATCATCATCGCATGAAGTTTGAGTTTCGAAGGAAATAATATCATTTTCAATGAAATGTTCTTCTTTGGGGGCCAAAGAAGAAATCATTTCATTGCAAATAGATATTACGTCATTATCATCCTCGCTTTCAATATCTATTACGCAATGGGCAAAGTCAAGAATGGCTTGTTCTAAAGTAGCTACAAGTACCTCATTTGGTTCAAAACATTCTTCGACCTCGAAAGTCTCGGAAGCAAAATCGTCGTCGGACTCAAATAATAAATCCAACTCATGTTCCCACGAACGATTTTCTTCCCGATAATGATTTTCAAGTTTCTCATTCTCATACATACGCAAACCCTCACCGAATGTCATGGGTCGAGGTACGGATACATGAGAATGGGAACTTTGAAATTACCATCGGACTTAAACGAAAACTCATTATGATAGGAATTTTGAAAACTATTACAATTCGTTTAAAAATTCCTATTATAAGGAGGTAAAGGCCCAAAATCATTGTCATCATCATCGAAACTCCAATAACCTAAATTTTAACTTTCGTTATACTCGCCCAAAGTCATATTTGATTTTGTTATACTTTGGGATTCTAAGTATTCACCGAAAGTCATAGGTTTGCGAGAATTTTGAGAATTATAACAAGGATTACCGAAAGAATTGGAATAAGACAAGCTTATCCCAAAATTGGCTCGAAATGGCGAATTCCACAAAGTAAGTGCGCGCAGGAAATTCAAGCGTTTCTAAGTGCTCAAATGTGGAAGTCCTGCAAAATATTAGCAAATAATACAAATAAAAAGAAAATACTATGAAATACTAAATCAAATAAAGTCTAAAACAAACTAGTCCCCGGCAACGGCGCCATTTTGATAGCGCGCGAGAGTTGTGGTCGCGTAAGGCCACAGTCGTTGTTTTCGTCTCGCCGCGACTATATAAACAAACCTAAATTACTACTACACTTGCGAGGCAAGCACAGCGGTAAGAAGGGTATCAAAAATTCACAGGGACAAGTTGCTAGAATTTAAGTGATTTAATATTCCGAAATAAAACTGTAAAAGGTGATTACAAACTAAAAAGTAAAAGATACATAAAAGGGAAATGTTAATCTAGGCAAGATATTGGAACTAGATTAAGAAAGCGAGTAAAACTATAGGTTGCGTCGAATATCCCTCACCCGAGTTAATTTGTATAAAATGGTTACATGGGTCGATGAGTTATTTAGAATGAGTCTCGTTTCGACAGTTAAGTGAACCAAGGGTTGTCACGCCCCCTAAATCCGTATAAAAGCCTAATATGATTTTAGCATCAACAAATATCCCGAAAATTGCACACGAAAGGTCATCAGCACGGGACATACATGATATGCCCCGTCAAATCTCCTAGGTGCAATAACTAGGACAACGCACCCAAAATAAACCTGTAAACACTATCACCAAGCCAAGTAACGCGTTAACCCGAGTGAGTTCCATTAAAACACAACCTAATTTAAATTACCTAGAAAGCGTTATAAAAACGAGATAAATAAAGCGGTAAAGAAACGCGATAAATCTACACTAGAAAGCACGGGAAGAAAGCATGTAAACTAATTATAAAAGCATGTAAACCTAATTAACAAAGCAAGAATTAAGGGAAAACGACTATATTAATGGAGAGGATGAATGAATAGTCAACTTACATACCAAAAAGGGTGTCAATCCTAAGAGAAATAAAGAAGAACTAACCAAAATCACCCAAACCCTAACTTATTCTAGCTAAAATCGTCTACCTCTATTTTTTACAACAAAATTGCTTTATATAGTAAGTTGGAATTAAATTAGAAAAGAAAAGAGAAAAGAAAATAATTGCCAAAATATCTCCTGAAAACAGGGGATCGATCGATCGACAAAAAGGGTCGATCGATCGATCAAAGCCAAATTTCGGCATTATAGAAGGATCGATCGATCGACCAAAATGGTCGATCGATCGATCAAGAAGGGGTGAGACAAGCAGCAGCTTCTGCATTCTTTTCTTCCTTTTCTCCTCCTCTTTTGCTTTCCTTATTTTTCCCTTCGCTGAAATCGCCGTAACTTCTTCATACGGACTCGGAATCGCGCACCATTCACGGCCACGCGAAGCTAGCGAGGAGGGATACAACTTTCGTGAGATGTTGGGCCCGGTGCCCATACTGTGAAATGACTAAAATGCCCATGAACGTTCGATTACGTATGGAACTTCATTGGAATGCGTCCGAACTCCATACTTAGTACCTAAATACCTAAAAAAAGCCCAATTATACCTCATATAGCATGTTAATAATATAAACCAAGGTTGTTTGGTTAACAGGCTTAAATATAGAGATTAAGGCACCCGAGGGGGCTAAAATGCATATGTTCGAGAGATGAAATACGCAATATTGGCGTAGAATCACATGCCGAATTTAAATGCATATTTTTGAATTACAATTTGACTGTCGTTATGAAATACTAGAGTATGTTAATTTAATAAATTAGTTTCACAACTATTTTTTGTTTTTTAAATGCAAAGTAGATGAAAGTATATACATATATACAAGTATAAAAATATATTTATTTGTCACCGTGTCCTTGCCGTGACGTGTTCGAGTTTTTTTTGTGTTAGTGTGTCCGTGTTGTGTTGGACACGACACCCGTAACCGTGTCCGTCATTCATAGATAAAGAGATAAACAGGTAAATGGGTTTGTGTGTCTCAATAATACGTTTGGTTCGGGGTGAAATACTTTTAGCTGCAGTGAAAAGTAAAATGGTGAAATATTTATTCACATCTTTAAAATTAAATTTTTGTTTGTTTGAAATACTGAATTATGCAATTTTAAACAAAAATAGTGAATGAAATTTATCTCTAAATACGTAAAAACATATTTCACCATTTTATTTTTCACCTCGGTGAATTTTTTTTTACCCCGAACCAAACAAACCTGACGCGACTCGGAAAGTGTCTTTAATGTGCATTCACTCTAGGCTCAAGTGCAAGCTTGTCGCATTAGTAATAAACCCGGTAAGTCGGGATCGTATCCATAGGGAAATAGGACAACAGAGTTGTGACGACGTTGGATAGATAAGGAAATTTGACTCTGACTCTAAAGGAAAGGAAAAAATTATTGGTTTGTGGAACAACTACACTAGATGCAATAATGAAATTATGAAAAGGTGCAATTATACTAATTTACCTAGAATAGTGATGAATACTGATTTAAAACTTTAAACTATGTGATGAAGAAAAACAGGACGGGAATACAATCCTCCAACCCTAGTGTATTGCAGGTATAATACTAATCGTAAATTTAAATGATTAATTAGTCCCGGGATTTAGTACTCCCAAGCATTACGTATATGAGGTTCAAGACCGCATCATACTTAATCAGAGGACGAGTAAATCAGTATTTCGATAGTTACACTCAAATTCCGTTCTAAAGCATCCCGGTCACCCGGAAGAAAATGAGATCCAAAGATCTACAATTGTCGTGTTCGTACGCAATACGGCCGTAATAAATCACTAAATTCAAAGGATTAATGTTCTACACATGCAACTATCACATCAGGTTGGGTTCATGTATCCCGGCCTTAGAAAATCTAGCCTAGCATGCTAAATCTAATGAAAACAATTTTTGAATTGCAGAAAACCATGATTAAACTAAGAAAAATTTGTGGAATGATGTAGAAAGGAATTAAACAAAGGAAATAACTCACTAATCTTACCAAAGCATTAAAAGCAGCAATTAAGAACACTTGTAATCACAGAAATCTGAATAATCTTTAATCTTGAAATGAAAAGAATAAAGTATCTCTAAACTAGGGTTTTCTGAAAAGAATGGAAAATTATATTACTTCTCCGTCCTAAAAAATGATAATAACTTCGGTTTATATGCTCTACAAAGTTTCAGGAGTTTTAGCTGCAATAGGACTCCCCATTAGAGAAGGATAAGAAAATAAAACTCGATAGCCGGACCGATCCGGGTATCCTACGGATCGGTCCACCTGGAATGCGGGTCGGTTCTTTTATTTCTGGGGCGGACCGGTTCATTTATTTTTCCTCCTTCTTCGATTTGATTTCGATCCAGGGTTCTCTATAATATGCACTGTGGACCGGTCCGGCCTTCCTGCGGATCGATCTGCCTCTTTGACTTTTTTCTCCAACTTTGACTGCTCATAACTTTTGTTCCGGGACTCCGATTGAGGTTCCGTTTCTTCTTATGTGTTCATGAACTTGAATTATTCAACTTCTCTTAGGTGCCTCATCCGAATTTCGGGTAGAAATTACACTTTTGCCTTTTGACTTTCCTTATTTTCTTTTTCGATTCTTCCAATTTCTTTCTTTCATTTTTGACATTAAATACTTGCAAAATTAGTACGAAATACCAGAAACTCGGTGTACTCGTTAGGATAAGTCAGTAACAAGATTACGAGATAAAGTCAAATCGATTACGTTATTCGACGTGCTAAAAGTAACTAAATTAAGGGATAAATTGGGAAGAATTTATACCTAATCAAACCCCCTAACTTAGAACTTTGCGCGTCCCGAGCAATGTAAAAGAATCCTAATACGGATCAACTCTTGAAAAACATTTTATTGGGATAGAATACCTTTTTCGTGGGCAAGCGATTGCATTCAGCGTATGCAACAAGCCTTTAAACCCCTAGGTCACCCTAGTAGGACGAGTTGTGTCTCGTAAGGGTTTGCAGTGAATATACTCACAAAATTCGACTCAAAGAAAAATCAAAATACCTAAAAATTATATAAATCAAACTTTCCCAGAAAATAGTCATCATCAAGTCATATGTACAAGTCTCAAACCATAGTGTGTGTGTGCGAAGCCAGAAATTTAACCGCGGATTTCCACCGATTGACCATTACGTTACTTATCTAAAAATTCGTTTTGATTTCAAATTCTCACGGAATGCTCTCTCATACGAATCACTCGGAATATGGCTATTCTCTTGGTATGCGTGATATAAAGAGTAAATATAGTGGACGCAACCTCACGCATACAAGAAGAAAGGCGGAAATGTTATGGTAATAGGATCTCATCAACGGATAACGATTTTAAAAATTGGAACATTGCCTCTTTTTCGCGCAATCAATCTCTTTTATTATCTTTTGGTGTATTATCTCTCCACGCGGTAACCAATTTCGCGATTTAGACTCGGTTAGGAATTTTTCGGGTTTTAAGGTATATTGGGTAAAATGAAAGAGGTAGGGAAGGTTGGAATTGGAAAAGTCATTTATGATGTCCATTTGTGCTTTTTTCGGGCTATTGCTCATTTTTTCTTCTTTTTCTCTATTTTTTTATTCTGTTTTTCACATCTTTTCTTGCTATTTTTGTTGAGCATATCTATTTTTTTTCTTGCCGCTTTATATGCACTTTTCGGACTTAATTTCTGAATTTTTTCATTTTTCACAATTCTGGGCTATTTGGGTTTTTTGGGTTGTCAAACGAAAGGATAAGTTTTATTCGGCTCAATTGGGGTTACAAAAGAGGTGATTTTTCACATCTTTTTAGGCCCAATATTTTTGGGTGACGAACGAGGGCCTACTTCATTGTCCAAAATACCAATTGCGTTACCATATGCGTTTCGAGATGAATTTAAGTTTAGAGATCACTTTTAACACGTTTTTCAAAGCAATATCACACACGTTTTTCGTAACCGATCAAAATGAAAGGATTGAGATCCTTGACGACTTTTAGGTGCTGAAAAGAACTTTGAGTTAACAATCAACTCGGATTGATTTAAAAACTCGTAAAAAGTGATAGGCTCGAATCTCACCGGGTTTGTTAATCTCCACACTTATTCGTTAAGTCGTCAATTATCGCTTGATTTTCATCTTTAGTCAATTTCGGCTTTGCGAATGTTGAATTTTACAACTTGAGACTTTAAACCGACTTTTAATGATATTTTTGAAAATTTTGAATTCCAATTTTTATTTATTTAGAACAAAAATATTTTTGGATTTTTCAAAATTTTATGATTTTTTTGGAAATTTCTAGGCATTTTTGTAAATTTGTGAAGTTTTAGAAATACGCACTTGTGACCCCTCCCAACTTAGACTTTTGCATTGTCCTCAAGAAAAAAGGACTAAAATCTAAATAAGGCAAAATAAAAAGTGCGATAAATAAAACAAACAAATGGAGAAAATGCAGATTTTACATAAAACAGGACTGTGGTATAATTACAGGGAAAATAAATAAAAAATGCTATAACCACATAAAGCTTCACTGGGGCGGGGGTTGGGAAGAACCGGGCGCGTCGGGGCCATAGGGGTCATAGAAATAGGATGGCAATGGGTCATTGGGATCCCCTTGGCGTCGGTATATATCCGCTTGGAAATGGAACATCAAGCTCGTATCGCGACGGTAGTCGGTCAAAAAGTTGCCGAAGCTCGTTTCAAGGGCCGACATACGGTTCGCTAGGCCGCTACCCGCCCATTCAAAAATCAGGGTCACCCATTTCTACATCAGCATCGGCTTCTTCTTCCTCCTCTTCTTCGCTCTCACTCGAGGCAGCTTCTTCCTCACTATCACTGCCCCGCCTCGCCCGAATGATGGCTAGATGTTTGGCACTTTTAGTGCGGGTTCCCTGTCCAAAAGGACTGGGAATGCGAGTACGATCGAGCGGCGCCGCAATGCCAGCATCCTTGAGGATGGAGGTAATCAATCTTGCATATGGAAGTGGGGCTGCACCTTTTTCATCCAAGGCTGCGACCACGATGTCGGCGTATAGGGTGGGGGCCAAGTGGATGGAAGTGTGTGGATCAAATAGGTGATAGGTCAATGTGGCTTGGCGGGGCCATATCGCAGAATCGTTGGACGTTAGCAAAATATTGGCACACACAATTTGAAATGTGAGGCGCGCCTTCTCATTAAGGCGTCCAACGGCGACAGTTTTCCCTGTCCATGCAACATCGGGGGTAACGCATTCCATGATTATTTCTTTGGCGACCAGGGAGACGTTCCTTGGAGAGGTGAATTCTTGGACATCGGGAACATCGTATTCGGCCAACTTGGCAGTGAGAAGGGCCAATGAAAAGGGGATGGCGGTACCATCCACATATGCTTGAGCCTCAAATTGGCCCGTCTGAATAAGGGTGCCATAAAAGGAGCGGACCTCGACTGCCCAAACTGCTTTATACGGTTCATTGAGGAATCGGCACCAACCCCTAGCCATGAAGAGGGCGATGACGGAGTTAGGAAAACCTATCCATTGGACAGCGTGCTCCATATGGAGTTTGCGATCCGGGCCGAAGAAGCGATTGCACCAACGTTCCTCTTGGCGGGAACGGAATTTGCCATGGCCGAAGGGGAGGATGTCGGTGGAGTCGTACTTGGTGGGGGCTGGTCATTAGGCCATGATATCAGGGAGAGGTGGCTAGAAATATAGGGAGAGGGAAGAGAGGAGTAATTTGGTTGATGGTGTGAAGAGAAAGGGATGGTGAACGTAGGTATTTATAGGTGAAAGGGGGGTAGGGTTTGGTACTGGAGGGAAAAGGTTTGGAGGGAAAAGGGGGTGTATTTGGGAGGGAAAGGGAAGGGTGGGGAATTAGGGGGGGGCGAGTTTGAAGGGAAGGAATGGGATTGGGGAGAGGGGGTGAACCTTGGAAAAAGGGGGAATAAAATTCTACAGAAAGCGGACCGGTCCCCCTGGGGACCGGACTGGTCCGATCCTTTAATTTGCAAGCCACTTCGACTACCAGACCGGTCCAACTAAAAAATAAAGGAACCGGTCCGGGGAGGACCGTTCCAGCCCAAAATATAAAGGAACCTGTCCGGCTCTTATTTTTTAGCTGAATTTCCCCCTAACTCAATTTCGATCGCTCTTCTCCGAAGAATTTCACTTTCACAGCATACTCTCTATCAATTTTGGATTAAAAACCTCTCGATACCAATGGCCAATGCAACTTGACTCAATTTCCCAAAAATGTGAATGCTCTTTCCCGAATGTACCCTAATCCTATCGACGCTCACTACACACGCGACTCTCATCTACTATACATAAGAATTCACCCCATACGCGTCGGGGGTGCGACAATCTCGCTGTAGCAGCTCACTCTACCTCGTAAACGGGGTTCGACAACCAAATGGTGTTGACTTCTTCCACACACGCCTCTAGATATGGCTTTAGGCGTTGTCCATTTACTTTGAATGTATTTCCCCCTTTCAAATCGTCTAATTCAACAGCTCCATGAGGGAAAACATTCTTTACAACGAATGGTCCAGACCATCGTGACCACAACTTTTCCGGAAAGAGATAAAGCCGAGAGTTATAAAGAAGCACTTTTTGCCCGAGAAGAAACTCTTTGCGTCGAATGATGCTATTGTGAGCGAGTTTTGTCCTTTCTTTGGAGATTTTTGCATTCTCATATGCATCATTGCGTATCTCTTCTAACTCATTTAATTGAAGCTTGGGAGCTTCACCGGCCTTATCCATAGCATAGTTTAACTCCTTAATCGCCCAATACGCCTTGTGTTATAACTCCATGGGAAGATGGCAAGGTTTGCCATATACAAAGCGAAACGGGGACATGCCGAGT
The DNA here is from genome assembly GCA_949130495.1 of Sambucus nigra. Classification (NCBI taxonomy): domain Eukaryota; kingdom Viridiplantae; phylum Streptophyta; class Magnoliopsida; order Dipsacales; family Adoxaceae; genus Sambucus; species Sambucus nigra. The sequence goes on from OX422224.1 coordinate 1,499,510, forward strand.
GAATTTTTATATGCGGTACGATAGGCCCATAGCGAATTGTTCAGTCTAAGTGATCAATCTTTTCGAGTAGGATTGACGGTCTTTTCAAGAATGTTCTTAATTTCCCAATTTGTTAGTTCGGCCTGCCCATTCGTTTATGGGTGATAAGTCGTTCCAACCTTGTGAATGATGCCATACTTTCTCATTAGCTTCTCAAATGGCCTATTGCAAAAGTGCGTGCTATTATCGCTGATTATCGCTTTCGGTGCACCGAAGCGGGAATGTATGTGTTCCTGCAGGAACTTTATCACCACTTTATTGTCATTTGTCTTGGTAGCTATGGCTTCCACCCATTTAGAAATGTAGTCTACTGCAACAGGGATGTATAGGAAACCAAAGGACGGGGGGAAAGGACCCATGAAGTCAATACCCCAACAGTCGAAGATCTCAATGATGAGTATGGGAGTAAGAGGCATCATGTCTCGTCAGGTAATGGCTCCCATCCGTTGGCACCTATTATAAGATTTACAAGCAGCATTCACATCCCAAAATATTGTGGGCCAATAGAGGCCGCATTGCAAAAATTTTACGGCCGCCTTTTTTATCGAAAAGTGGCCTCCACAAGCTACCGAATGACAAAACAGGATGACTTTCGGGATCTCGTCATCCGGTACACATCGTCGAATGATTTGGTCGGTGCAATATTTAAAAAGGAAGGTATCGTCATAGAAGAACATGCGCGACCAAGTAATAAACCTCTTCTTATCTTGCGGTGTCCAATAGGGAGGGACGGCTCCCGTGACAAGGTAGTTCACTATATCCGCAAAATAGGGCAAAGAAGAGGTAGCAAATAGTTGCTCATCCGAAAAGTATTCGTCTATGGGTATGGGATCACTAGGTACGTCGGACGAAAGTCGTGATAAGTGGTCGGTAACGACGTTTTCTACTCCTTTCTTATCTTTAATGGAGAGATTGAACTCTTGTAGGAGTAGGATCCACCTTATGAGATGCAGTTTTGCATCTTTCTTTGCAAGTAGGTATTTCAATGCCGTGTGGTCGGTGAAGCAAGTAATGGGAGAACCGATAAGGTATGGCCGAAATTTATCAAGGGCAAAGACTACCGCTAGCAACTCCTTCTCCGTGGTAGAGTAGTTGAGTTATGGTCCAGTAAGAGTCCGACTAGCGTAGTAGATGACGTGAGCCTGGTTATCATTTCTTGGGCCCAAAACAGCCCCTATCGCATAATCTCTAACATCACACATAAGTTCGAATGGCAAAGACCAATTCGGAACTTGCATGATGGGAGCGGACACAAGCATGGTTTTCAGTTTTTTAAAAGAGCTTGGGCATGCTTCTGTCCACTCAAATGGGGTGTCCTTCATGAGTAGGTTTCTTAAGGGTCTAGCGATGGCGCTAAAGTCCTTAATGAACCTTCGATAAAATCCCGCGTGGCCCAAGAAGGAGCGCACGTCTTTGAGCTATTTTGGTGGGGGAAGATCAGCTATGACATCTATTTTTGCCCTATCAACTTATATCCCTTTGGATGATACTATGTGTCCAAGAATAATTCCCTCGGTGACCATGAAATGGCATTTCTCCCAATTCAGTACTAAGTTCTTTTACACACACCGGGAAAGTACTTTTTCCAGTTTTTATAGACAACGATCGAAAGAGGTGCCAAAAATGCTGAAATCGTCCATGAACACTTCGAGTCCTCTCTCGACCATGTCGCTAAATAGGCTAAACATGCACCTTTGAAAGGTAGCGGGTGCATTGCACAAGCCGAATGGCATACGTTTTAGGCAAACGTACCAAAAGGGCAAGTGAAGGTCGTTTTCTCCTGGTTTATATCGTAATAACCATCAAGGAAGCAATAGTAAGGGTGGCCTGCTACTCTCTCAAGCATTTGATCAATAAATGGTAAGGGGAAATGGTCTTTCCTAGTTTCCGTATTGATTTTTCGATAATCAATGCAAACGCGCCACCCGGTGGTGGTACATTGGGGAACTAGCTCTCCCTTAGCATTCTCAATCACTGTCATGCCCGACTTCTTCGGGACGACTTGAATAGGGCTCACCCACCTGCTATCCAAGATTGGGTAGATAATCCCGGCATCCAATAACTTGATAATTTCGATTGTCACTACTTCTTTCATGTTGGGATTTAGCCTTCTTTGCATTTCTCTTGAGGGCTTGACATCCTCTTCGAGATGGATCTTGTGAGTGCAAATCAAAGGACTTATCCCCTTCAAATCAGTAATGCACCAACCAAAAGTACTTTGGTGCTTTCTCAGGATTTTTAAGAATTCACCCTCCTACTCTTCGTCTAGGCTAGAGGAGACAACAACGGGAAATGTCTCATCCTCTCCTAGGTAAGCATATTTAATATGGGAGGGGAGTTTCTTCAACTCGAGGGTTAGAAATTTTTTTGTTGGAGGGAACCATGCGTGTATCTTTCGGAGGTAATTCCTCGAATCTAGAAACCCAACTTACATCTCTCGCGTCCTCGTCTGATGCTTTCTCATTAAGAAATTCTCTCAACTACTCAACCTCCCCCTCAAATTCGGTGTACGTCCCCTCACTCTCGTGTCTCGACACTAAACAGGACCCTAAGGCGTTTCCACAATAGTTCTCCTCAAAGTACTCCTCTACTATCTCATCTATGAAGCTCACCGCGTGAAGATCATCTTTTTCCCCCGTATGTTGGGATATATGGAAGATGTTGGTCTCTAAGGTCAGGTTCCCAAAAGTGAGTTGCATCTGCCCATTCCTAGTGTTAATGATAGCATTAGCCGTAGCTAAAAATGGGCGCTCGAGAATGATGGGAACATGATTGCTTGAGGCGAACGAAGGCTCCGTGTCCCAAATGACAAAATCTACCGGGAAGTAGAAAGTGTCAACTTGGACAATCACATCCTCAACTACACCTCATGGGATCTTCACAGTTCGATCCGCTAATTGGAGAGTGATTCTTGTGGGCTTGAGGTCACCCAGATCAAGTTTCCTATAGATGGAGTAAGGGAGGATATTGACACTTGCTCCCAAATCAAGTAAGGCTTTTTCGATTTTGTTTTCTCCAATGATGCAGGAAATGGTGGGTGCATCGGGATCTTTTAATTTAGGCGGGAGATCGTTAAGTAGAATGGAGCTCACGTTCTGTGCTAGAAAAATATTTTTCTTTACCTTCATCTTTATCTTTACCGTCAACAAGTCTTTGATGACTTTTGCATAAGCAGGAATTTGCTTAATAGCATCGAGAAAAGGTAAGTTCAGCTTTACTTGCTTTAGCACATCTAGCACGTCCTCACATGGGTTTCCTTTATGGGAAGGAATCAACCTTTGAAGAAACAGTGCCGCGGAGGGTGGTTTCATTACTACCTCGGGCTCACTAGTGTCTTCTTTGTCACTCTCATTCAAGGGGACATCTTCGGCCTCTTTCGTGCTGGGTAAAATCTCCTTATCTTTCGTTGTGTCGTGTGGGGGGGGTGATAAATCAACGACTCTTCCACTACGAATAGTGGTCACAGCTTGACATTGCTCCTGATGTTCAGTAGAGGTGGAGCTAACACTAGTTTGACCTTGGGGAGGTCTTTAGTCCTGGGCAGGAAACTTACCCTTCTCTTAGACTCTCAATGAGGATTGTATCTTTGACAGACTTACATTTATGCCGCTAATCAGTCGATCATATCTAGCATTGGTTGCAGTCTGGCTAGTGATAAATTGATTCATAGTATCCTCGAGAGTTCTTCGCGGTGGCAGGATATATGCTCCTTGAGGTGGTGGTGCTTGCACATGTCCTTGCATGTGTGGAGCTTATTGAAAGTGTTGTGGTGGAGGGGGGAAACATGTGAAGTAGGGTTCATCGCAGCATGTTGTTGCCCATAGCTAAAACCAGGATGGTTTTTCCACGAAGGGTTGTAAAAATTCCCTTGCGGTGCACCGAAATTACCCTTAAATCCTCCTATGCCACTAACTTGTTCATGAAGCATCACTTTGTAGGCGGGTATAGTCGGGCATTCCTCAGTTGAATGACCCGCCTCACAAATCGCACACACCTTCTCGACGGGGTTTGGTATGGATCCAGTTGGTCCTCTTCCATATACCTCACATAGTTCTCGAAATCCTTTCTCAAGCGTATCTAATCGACTGTTCGTCATAGATTTTTTATCTACGTAAAATAGCCCGGACGCCGCTGGAGTGGTGGTCACTTGACGATTTCAATTTTGAGCATTAAGATCAGATGTATCTCAGGATTGGGTTGTCTCGGCGACATACCTCAGGTGAAGCTCAGCATCGTGGGCATCTAAGTCAACAAACGGACCACTACCCATGGTCTCAACGAGTTGCTTGGAGTTAAGATTCAGCCCATTATAGAGAAAGGAAATGATTTGTGCTGTATCAAATCCATGATTGGGGCATGAAGTAACTAACTCATTAAAACGCTCGTAACATTGATGAAATGGCTCATTTTCTAATTGTCTGAACGCTTGAATTTGAGCCTTTATGGAGATTGTTCGATGTGGTGGGAAAAACTTCTTGAGAAATCTAGATTGCAACTCGTTCCAAGATGGAATCGAGTTTGGAGGTAAAGACCATAGCAAGGTCGTAGCTTTATCTTTTAGGGAAAAAAGGGGAAGAGTTTGAGGCGGATCACCTCATGTGTGCAAGTTTGATCATTAAGAGTATCGCACACATCCTTAAATTCCCTAATGTGAAGATATGGCTTTTCAGAATCCATACCATGGTAATTGGGTAACATCTGGATCATCCCGTTTTTAAAATCAAACTGCCCGGCATTATACGGGAGTATAATGCATCCCAGAGTGACAGTACGCTCAGGATATAAGATTTCTCTCAACGGGTGGTATGGGGCCTCTTCCGCATCGGCGGCTGCACTACCGTGTTGCGACATTTCTCTCTCTCTTGAAGACTCGGTATCCTCACTTGGTGTGCTCGAAGTGTGCTCGGGTGTGTGTCTTAAGAAGGAAAACGGAGTGTTGTTTGAGATGGAGTGTGACGGTGTGGGAGGTGGAATCCAGAACTGTGGGGCGTTAGGAGTGTGAGGGCTATCGGGGTTGTACTCAACGATTGGATTTTCGTAAATGCTGGTTGGAGTATTATGGGGTGTGGGAGTGGGTTCAGAATTTTGCATTAATATCTTATGAGAGATGGTGATGAATCTTTTTGTGCTTTTTGAAATTTTTATATGTTTTTGGATTTTTTTTGAAATTTTTTGGTCAAAGCTTTAGATTGACTCGATCTAATCCTAAGTCTACCTAAGTCCCCGGCAACGGCGCCAAAAACTTGACGCGACTCAAAAAGTGTCTCTAATGTGCGTTCACTCTAGGCTCAAGTGCAAGCCTGTCGCGTTAGTAATAAACCCGGTAAGTCGGGATCGTATCCACAGGGAAATAGGACAACAGAGTTGTGACGATGTTGGATAGGTAAGGAAATCTTAACTCTGACTCTAGAGGAAAGGAAAAAAATGATCGGTTTGTGGAACAACTACACTAGATGCAATTATGAAATTATGAAAAGGTGCAATTATACTAATTTACATAGAATACTGATGAATACTGATTTAAAACTTTAAACTATGTGATGAAGAAAAACAGGACGGGAATACAATCCTCCAACCCTAGTGTATTGCAGATATAATACTAATCATAAATTGAAATGATTAATTAGACCCAGAATTTAGTACTCCCAAGCATTACGTATATGAGGTTCAAGCCCGCATCATACTTAATCAGAGGACGAGTAAATTGATATTTCGATAGTTACACTCGAATTGCATTCTAAAGCATCCCGGTTACCCGAAAGTAAACGAGATCCAAAGATCTACAATTATCGTGTTCCTACGCAATACGGTCGTAATAAATCACTAAATTCAGAGGATTAATGTTATACACGTGCAACTATCACATCAGGTTGGGTTCATGTATCCCGACCTTAGAAAATCTAGCCTAGCATGCTGAATCAAATGAAAACAATTTTTGAATTGCAGAAAACCATGATTAAACTAAGAAAAATTTGTGGAATGATGTAAAAAGGAATTAAACAGATGAAATAACTCACTAATCTTACCAAAGCATTAAAAGCAGCAATTAAGAACACTTGTAATCACAAAAATCTGAATAATCTCCAATCTTGAAATTAAAAGAATAAACTATCTCTAAACTAGGATTTTCTAAAAAGAATGGAAAATTATATTAATTTGTCGTCCTAAAAAATGATAATAACTTCGGTTTATATAGCCTACAAAGTTTCAGGAGTTTTAGCTGAACTAGGACTCCCCATTAGAGAAGGATAAGAAAATAAAACTCGATAGCCGGACCGGTCTGGGTCTCCTGCGAATCGGTCTGCCTGGAATGCGGACCGATTCTTTTATTTCTGGGGCAGATCGGTCCGTGGCAGACCGGTTCGTTTATTTTTCCTCTTTCTTCGGTTTGCTTTCGATCCGAGGTTCTCTGGAACATGCACTGCGGATCGGTCTACCCCTTTGACTTTTTTCTCCAACTTTGACTGCTCATAACTTTTGTTCCGGGACTCCGATTGAGGTGTCGTTTCTTCCTATGTGCTCATGAACTTGAATTATTCAACTTCTCTTTAGGTGCCTCATCCGAATTCTGGATAGAAATTACACTTTTGCCCTTTTGACTTTCCTTCTTTTCTTTTTCGATTCTTCCGATTTCTTTCTTTCATTTTTGACATTAAATACCTGTAAAATTAGTACGAAATATCAAAAACTCGGTGTACTCGTTAGGATAAGTCAGTAGCAAGATTATGAGATAAAGTCAAATCGATTACGTTGTTCGAGGTGCTAAAAGTAACTAAATTAAGGGATAAATTGGGAAGAATTTATACCTAATCAAAACCCTAAATGTCTAAAAAATGTGGGAAGGTGAAATTGTGTCTAAAAATTGTTTGTCAGGACTAAACTATAGAAACCCCTATTTTTGGAGTTATTTGCATTTTGGGTTCCTCTAATATCGGTTAGTTTTTGGTGGGGTCCAAGATTTTTCATATTGTGACCTCGAGTTTTATTTTCACCTTTTGCGACGTTTATTGATATAGTTTGTGATAGTTTATTTTTATTTTCAATGTAAATATGATAAACCTCGTACCCTATCTAAAGAGTAATATTATATAAGGCCTACTTAGAACCCAAAATACATTGGTTGGCATGTGGGTTTCACTTGGTTTGTTTCTTGGGTCTCTGTATACTTAGTATTACTCCAACCTAAAATTACTTGTAACTACCTAAACTAGATATTACTCTATTCTTTTTATGTTTAAGACATGATAAAAAGGTTTAAAAATAAAATATCGCTTTTCAATGTCATCTTAATGTTGGAATGTAATTGATGCAGGAGCATAGGAAAAGGACGTTCTTTTTATATTTCTTTTGTCTTGTTCTTTTTTTTACCCTTTTATATCTTTAGTATAAATAGTCTAAAGGCTCCCATTTTGTATTACTTTTGCCCATTTGATATTGAGAGACTAGAGAGAAAAATACAAGAACTCCCTTCATTTTCATGTTGTTGTTGTTGTGTAGATAACTTCTTTAATTTTACTCTTCCGCACCCTAATCTACATCAAATTGGTATCAGAGCCAGGTTTGTTCTTGGATAAATCATGCTTATCGAATAATGGGACTCAAATTGAGTCCATTCGGATGACTTGAAGCCAAACCCTAATTTGTCAAACCCTAACCCTAATTTCAGTCAAGAACAAACCCCTCTACTGCTAAAAACTCTCATCATCTTCATCGGGGCCCAAAACCCTACCCAAATAGTACCAAAACCCACTGATTATACCTCATGAAGTCAGACAGACAAGTCCCAAGGCCGTATGACCCCTGATGCGCCGAAAAGAAGAGCCCAAGCCTTAACGCCTCCTGTCGAAGGTTTCGACCCATCCCAATATGCTGATCTTCACTCGATGCCTCCAGAGCAGTCTTAAGAATCATCTAACCCTTACTGCAATGCTGTCCAATAAAAAAACTGATCGGTTCAATCCCGAGATGATTCTGACCCATTTGTAACCCAAATTGAACGTGCCAAGACAAAAATTAAACTCAATTCTAACCCTAATAAAGTTTCCCAACACAAAGTAAAGCCCACATCATCTTTATTCCTTTCCCATGAAACCCTAACTTTTATACCTCCTAAAAACCCTAATTCCTTATCGCTACAATGGGAATCCTACCCATTCCACTCAACACACCTTTAGCCATCGCACAATCCATTTATCATCAACGCGACTCTTTTTGTCATTCCCAAGCAAAATTAGCCAATGCTTGTACTGCCTGTACTCACACCGTTAGGGTTACAACCTCGATGGATGTTCAATCACCTCCTCCCGTCGATGATTCATGGATTCAAATGAGTATTTTTTTATTCGTTGCACCGCGAGGGGAAGGTTATGCATAGTAATCATAGACGGGGGGCCAGTGACAATTTAGTGGCACAAGAGATGGTAGATAAACTCAAATTTCCCACGGAATTATTGACTAAACCATACCATATTGGGTGGCTAGGAGGTGGAGCCACGCTTTTTCCTAACCGGCAGTGTCGAGTTGCTTTCTTCATTGGGGATTTTCATGATGAGGTTTTTTTCACCGTAGTTGATATGCGGGTATGCCACTTGCTTTTAGTTTGACCATGGTAGCATGCATGATGGGCGAGCCAATACTGACTCTTTTACACACGAGGCACATAACTTTCTTCTTTGACTGATGCGACCATTTTCGATGACTCGACCCTTAGCCTTACTTGTTTCCCATGAGAAGTTAGCCACCGACGCCGTAGATATGGGGATGTGTTATGCTCTTATTTACCACATCACCACTCCAGAGGCAACCATCCCACCGTGTGTTCAACATTTAATGGATCGCTACAATGACATGTGCACTCCCTCAGACGATCTTCCTCCCCTCTAGGACATCCAGCACGCGGTTGATTTCATTCTAGGGGCGCAGCTCCCCAACCTTCCTCATTATTGTATGTCCCTCGTTGAGCATGCAGAGCTAGGGTGTCAAATAATCGAGTTATGTGATAAGGGGTATATACGGGAGAGCATGTCTTCCTGCGCACCAGCACTTTTAACACCTAAGAAGGATAGGAGATGGTGAATAGCCGTGCCATTAATAAAATCACAGTGAAGTATCGATTTCCCATTCCGAGGCTCGAGGATATGTTGGACCAAATTCATGGAGCGATGATATTCTCCAAGTTAGATTTGAAGAGTGGGTACCACTAAATCCGTATGAAACGGGGGGATGAATGGAAGACTGCCTTTAAAATTAAGGATGGACTATATGAGTGGACGGTGATGCCTTTGTGACACCCCGCCTAATTAAATACCGGGTGATCAGTCCTTTATTAAATTATAATCAAGGTGACGGTTGGTTCATTCTTAGCATCACTGTCGTAAAAATAACATTTCCAATTTAAACACCCTAAATAATTAAGCTAAGTGTCAAAACCATTTTTAGACATTACTTTCCAATTTTTATTTTTATAAACCAACAATTAACTTTACAAAATTCATAATTAAAGAATCACACAACAACTAACCTGAAACATATAATCCAAATGATTAAACATTCAACTAATTGAATTCAACATTTAAAACTTAAAGGAAAATATCCTGACAGTAATAAATCCCAAAGTGTAAATACTAGAAATAATTGAACCACAATATCCAATAAAACAACTGAATAATGAAAAAGGGCGACACATGCCCAACTGGATAAAATAAATGCTAGGAGTGGAATCGAGAAATGAGGTCGTCTAAGCAAGAGGCCTGCAACTCCCACCTAAGCTGCAGCGCGTTCCTCCTAAAGGATCCTATGCAAGACGCCCTTGTGGCTGGGCACCTGTAATATATACATATATATACAAGAGAGAAAAGAAAATGGAAACGGGTCAGAGCCCGATTGTAAAAATGATTCAAAAATTGTTTAGCAAGTATTTAAAATGATTACTGGCCAATGCAACAACATATTAGTGCGGTACTCCCTTGAGAAATTCTCACCTATCTTCTAATGTGCACACCTATCGCACTAACCTTCCCAACGGTTTAACTTATCTTATATTAGGTTGCTAGTAAGATTTAAACTGACAATTTCAACTGTTTAAGAGGTAAATTTCATTTAATAACAAAGTTCTCATTTAAACTTTATTTGCTAATAAAGTTCCCCATTAACATATTATACTTCTCAAGACACGTATTTCCCAATTGAAATCATTTTTTTTCATTTCTTACTTACCATAAACACAGTAGGTAGTTTCCAAATTTCAGAATTTAATATATATATTAAATACTCATATAATATATATATTCTAACAGCACCCCACATAGTAATTATGGTGCGGGCATACTCTGCTATCCAGTCCACGTATCACTCGTACTAAGGGAAATACAAGTTCGGAATCACTCTCGAACTGTATTAACACAAACACAAACAATATTGAGGCGAAGCATATATTCCAAGTCTCTAAGAGGTCAGCACATGCCCCCACGTCTCTTAGGACCGTCTGACTATCGATCCGATAGCCTGTACTAAAGGATTTCTATCTTCTAGGGTACGAGTCAATATCCCCCATAAAGGCCCATCGAGATAAGACTGTCCCAGTACGGTAACCTCAGGGATAGCAAGTAGCGCGGGCATGATTTTTACACGTATATAGTATATGCATAAACACAGTCATATAAATATACTACTATTACCACATCAAGTTTAGGTACATACCCACGACCGATAATTATGATATTTGTCATTATTACTTGTTATTTAGTTATCACTTATAACGTTTGCCTCTTATCTTAATTTATGGGATTATCCCAACTTATCAAGTGACACTCGTGGATTTCTATCCTCCTAAATATAACTTCAGTAGGTACTTGTTTATTGTCCAACGTAACTACCTTACGTGTCTCCCCCTTTAATACATAATTTCATCGTCCCTTATATGTAAACATCCCCGTAAAAATGTAAATCTCATCTTACATTAAAGGTTTCATATTTTAATAAGTCCTACTGGTCTTATTTATCTCCCAAAATATTTTAATAAGGATGTCCAAAGATTATTACTCATTTAAACTGAATTCAACTATTTAGAAGGGGAATTACGAGTCTGAACCCTAAAAATTTCTTTAACTCAATTCAAATCATTCTTTCTCCAGAAATTATACTTCTAATTCATCAAAAATCTGTAGTTAAACCTCTACATATGAAGGGGATTTCCAGATTATCATTTATATCACTACCACATGCAATTTTCTAATCTCTAACAAGGGTTTTCTTTCATAGAACTCATCTTATTCAACTCTAAACTAACATGAATGAAGCATTAACGAAATTAAGCAAGATAAATACTTGCTTGGGAATTTTTGGTCTCTGATTTGTGCTAAAATCAGTGTGGTGGTGATCCTTGTGACGCGATCTATCGTTTGACGGTGGCGCAAACGGAGGGGTTTTCGGCCAAGAATTCCTTGGCAAGCTCTCTCCTTCCTTCTCCAATGGCCGTCACTTGTTTTTGGTTGTGTTAACCCTAGAAGGAAGCCCTAAGCATCTGATATAATCTTTTAATTTTCGTGAGTTTAATTACCAAAAATTATGAAATGTCCAAAACGCCCTCTCGGGGTGCTAAATAGGCATAAAAACGCCCCAAGACCCAAACTAAACTCCCGGGTACACTTTTCTGACTATCTCGACCCTTCCGGACACTTTGGCGCACTCAAAACGACCCTATGAGAAACTTATAATTTATTCACTTTTATTAATCAACATTTAGTCCCGACGCGACACGGGCGCGTCCCGACTCAAATTTTTAAAAATGTCATTTTATTCACTCGTGACATTTAATAGTACAAATATTATATTACTTTACTCATTAGTAATATTCAACAAGTTTCCAAGGATTACTAACTCTCATCACGTTAGTAATCATAAAAATAATTAATTTTCGAATTTATTTTAAATTAATAACTCACATTAAATTTAATAAATCCCCAAATTTTGAAAGCATAAAAATACGGGGTATTACAGCCTTTTGGCCTTTTTAATGCTCCTTTGACTTTTATATGAGTGATGACATAGATTCTGCACCCTTTTCTGGGCAAATTCATGATTGTTTATTTTGATGATATTTTGATCTACAGTCGATCGGAGGAGGAACATTTAGACCACGTAGCTCAAGTATTAGCGGTCCTTCGAGTTAAGCGTTTCTTCCTTACATTGAAGAAATGCACTTTTATAGTACTATCAGTGACTTTTTTGGGATATGTGGTCTCAGGTGACGACATCAGAGTGGACGATGCCAATGTTCAGGCGGTAGTGGATTGGCCCCCATCCACATTGGTCTCCCAGGTGCGCAGTGTTTATGGTTTAGCGAGTTTTTATAGGGGCTTCATTGATAGATTCGGTACAGTTATGGCTCCCATTATAAATTTGATGAGTACATCTTCGAGTATCGAGTTTTGATGGACACCAAAGGCGGATGCTGCCTTTAAATGCATCAAGGAGTTGATGACAACGGCCCCTATCCTAGCCTTACTGAATTTTAATCAGTTATTTGAGTTATCATGTGATGCTTGGAAGACAGTGGTGGGTGCTGTTTTGAGTCAGAATGGGAAGCCGATTGCTTTTTTTAGTCAGAAATTGACGGGTGACGCCCTCCATTATTCGACTTACAACCTTGAGTTCTATGCCGTAGTCAAAGTCGTTAAATTTTGGTCCCCCTATCTCCTTCATAAGGATTTTGTCATCAAGTCAGATCATGTGGCCCTCCGTTTCTTACATAGTCAGCGTCATGTTAGTGATTGGCATGCCAAGTGGACCGCCTACCTCCAGCCCTATACTTTTCACTTGCAGGATAAACTGGGGAAGGAGAATCAAGTGATAGACGCTCTTGATAAGAGAGCACATGCATTGGTGACTTTGTGGAGTCAAGTATTTGGATTCAATGAGGTCTGTGATCTTTACTCGATAGATGTAGAGTTTGGACCCATCTTTATCGCGTGCCAATAGGACAATGGAGCATCGTGTGAGTATCTCCTACAGGATGGATTCCTCCACCGAGGTATAACCCTATGCATTTCGTCTTCATCCCTATGGGAGAAGATCATTTATGAGGTCCATAGGGGCAGTTTAGCTGGTCATCTAGGACAGGCGCATACTTACGTATTGTTGAGGGATCGATTTTACCGACCGAAAATGAGAAGGGATGCCAACGCTTTCATCAAGCGTTGCTACACTTGTCAAATGGACAAGGTCCAGCACACTAATATGGGACTATACACTCCATTGCTGGTTCCAGAGTGACCATGGTAGGGCATGTCGATGGATTTTATAGTAGGGTTGACCCGTACTTCTCGGGGTCATAATTCCATTCTTGTGATGGTGGATAGGTTCTAAAAAATGTCCCACTTCATCCCTTATTTTCGTACCACAGATGCATCTCATGTTGATACCTTGTATTTTCGAGAGATTTTTCATCTTCATGGGGTCCCTCGTAGCATCACTTAAGATAGATATGTGCATTTTACATGGCATTTTTGGCATAAACTTTGGTGGCTTTTACGGACGGAGTTACAGTTTTTGAACGCTTTTCATCCCCCGACGGATGGCCAGACTGAGGTGGTCAACCGTAGTGTGGGTGACTTATTATGGTGTTTATCTCTTGAGAATCCCCGTAGGTGGGATATCGTGATCACACAGGTTGAGTTTGCCTTCAATAACGTTGTCAACCGATTTACTGGTCTTTCACCGTTTCAGATTGTCTTGGGGCAATCTCCGTCGATGCCCATTGATCTCGTTGAGCTTTCGCCGACAGTGCCTATATGCCCTTCTGCGGAGGAGTTTGCTGCTCGTATGGCTTCCATACAGGCCAATGTTCGTGTTCGATTCCAATCATTGTATAACTTTTATAAATAGGCGGCCGATGAGCACCGCCGATATGCCTTCTTCCTTCGAGTTGATCTTGTCATGGTATATCTCCAGAAGGCATGTCGACAGGGCTAGGGTACCAAATTGTTATTAATTGTTTTGGTTCTTTTTCGATAATTAAAGCTTGTGGGGCGAATGCCTATATGACACCCCGACTAATTAAATACCGGGTAGCTACTCCTTTATTAAATTAAATCAAAATGCCAAGTTGGCTCAGTTAATAGCATCACTGTCGAAAATATTTTATTATTACTAACCACCTAGTATTTAAAAAGTAAGTTGTCAAATTTTAATCTAACTCTGATTAACATGCAACAAGTGTAATGAAGAATAATAACACCATTCACCATAACGAAGTAAATAAAATAACCATCACATAATGTAAATAAAGTCTGGAGGAAAACTCCTCACTACAAATCCACAAACTGAAATAATTAAACTGAGTACTGAATCAATACATGCCAAAGTCTGAAAAACTGAAATGGAAAGATGTCTCTAATAGAAATGGGCAACATGCCCTACAACTGATAGATACTGAATTTGGAATCCAAATGATAGAAGCGTCTAAAAGCAAATCCCTGTAGCTTCCACAAACAGCTACAGCTCGTCACCTGAATGAGTATCCTATGCATGGTGTCCTTGTGGCTGGGCACCTAAAATGGTTTTACAAGAAAAATAGATTTGAAAGCAAATGGGTCAGAGACCGAAAGTGGAAATCATTTTAAAAACTGCAAGTGTTTTAATAACTTTAAAACATTAAATGCAAAATACATGTTAGGACGTGCAGTCACATGAAATTCTCACCTCTCGACTACATGTGCACTCCTAACGTACCGTACCCATCTACATGACATACTTGTCTAATTAAACCGTAATAAGTTCTACCCCTTACTACTCGATTCCCATATTAACTTCTAGCGCTAGCAATCTAGAATAGAGGCTTTACATAAACTCAGATTCGCAATGTAATACAATTCACTATCAGTTAACCCGTTATGTTTTTCTCAAAACATTACCATAATTATATTCACAATATTAACGTGAAAGTTCCCATTAATTAAGTTTATATTATTCACGTCATAAATATACAATACAAGCACCCCGAGAACTAGCTGCGGTGCACACATACTCTGCTATCCATCCCGGTACATCACGTACATAAGGATCACATATTTCGAATCTCTCAGGAATAGTTCTCAGATAACAACATCACAAAAATAATGGAGGCGAACACAGTCACATCACACGGGTCACGCACATACCTGTGCTCCCACGATCAGCAGACTTATTAACATCCCAATAAGTCCTTCTCTGACCTATGTTCATCGAGGTAACCAGTCTAAATCCGGGCAACACAAGGATTAGAGGGCCCTAAGCGAACGCGAACCTCCCGTGATAGCAATTATGGTAGGTATGTCATACAAATAAAATCAATACATATATACTAAGTATGCACACGTCTTAGTAATCACCATAATATATTGGTACATATCTCTTCTCGTACTGACATATAATACTACACCATTTATATGTTCTTGGTTAATATAATAAGCTAGGCCGTCAATAGTTCTCGCATTGTACTAGACACTCACGTCCTACTCATTTTTACCCTTAGGTTCAAACTACACTACTAGGTTTGACTCCTCATAATATCCCAAACATCCCAAATATATCAATTACTCATCAAGGAAAGGCCATCTCTACCTATACACAAGGTTACGTGGCACTCGGGATCAAAACAGGCTAAAAAGCCTAAACTGTCAACTCGTTCGAAGTCTCGTTCGAACGAGGCTGTTCGAACGAGAGTTCGTTCGAACGAACTGAGACTTCTAACGAGATCTCGTTCGAGCGAAGTGGGCTTTCTAACGAGATCTCGTTCGAACGAACTCATCGGACGAACTTCACCCTCGTTAGAAGTCAATGGTCAACTCGTTAGAAGCTCGTTCGAACGACCTGGGCAGGTCTTCTAACGAGTGGCCAGTTTCGAGCCCATAAATCCTTATTCGTTTTTCACCAATTTCTACACCTCAAATCTCAACCAAAATTCGTCCCAACAATATTTTAAGGTCTCTAATCAATCCTAAACATATTATAATCACATACTAACGTGTTCTAAAGGATTAATTTGTCCTAGTCATCATTAAATCACAAGTCTCTACACTTTTCCCCAATTTTTCTCAAGAACATAAACCCTAAAATTTTAAGTCTTTAATTTATCCAAATAAATTCGTTTTTGTTTCTTGCAAGATATAACAACATCATATTAGTCCTCTAAATACGATTCTACATGCAATCCTTTCCTCAAAATATAGTATTCTAACTCCAAACTCATGGGTTTTTCATTAACTTTCAAGAACAAATGTAAATCTTAGAATAATCTAACATGGAAGGAACATTGTCTGAATTAAACGGAATTAAATCACTTGCCTCGAGTGTCTCTGAATTTGGTGTTGATTTGATGAAGCTTTTCTGCAGAATTCCTTCTCTACAAGCTTTCTTCTCCAAAGGTGGCTATGGTGGCTAGGGTTTTCTTAGGGAAAGTTTTGGAAACCTAATCTAATAACCCCCGTAGCTTATTGGGTCATTAAGGGTTGGTTAGTGGGTTTAGTGGGTCAATTCCCAATCAGATAAAAACTTTTAATTTTCGTCACTTTTAAATCCCAAAAATACAATATTACCAAACTACCCTTATAAGATGCCGGTATGGCCTAACAATACCCCGGGACCCAAACTAAACCCCCGGCTAGTGTTTTCTGACTATCTCGACCCTTCCGGATGCGTTGGTGCACTCAAAACGACCATACGGATAATAGAAATAAAATTCACTTTTATAATTGAAATAATACACCATGACACGGCGGTCACACGCGTCTCAACAAAATTCCCAAATTGTCGTATTTAAATCTCCCGATAATTTTCATAATTCCAAATTCATATATAATCATATATGCACATATAATCAAATACCAACTCGCATCTCGCTAGTATTTTAATCCGGATTAATTATCAATTAATACGCATTTAATTCAATTAATCCCAAAAATAAATATCACAGAAAATACGGGGTATTACAGCCTATGAGGTCGATCTCCCTGAGGAATTCCGCATGCATCGCACGTTTAACGTGGTAGACATTTCTCCATTTCGAGGTACTCATGTTCCACCCATTCCCCTCCCTTCGACCACGGGTCACTCGGTTCGTTCTCATGTTGATCGCATTGAGAGGATTCTCGTCTTTGAGTTTGTGCCTTCTTCTTTGGGTGATTATACTCGATATTTGGTTCGTTGGTTGGGCCGTTCGGAGGCAAAAAATTCTTGGATCACTGAGGCCACCCTACAGCACATCGACCCCGATTTATATTCCCATTATATGGCATATATGGAGCCCTCTCAAGGGGGAAGAGTGATGCAGGAGCATAGGACAAGGACGTCTTTTTTATATTTCTTTTGTCTTGTTATTTTTTTTACCCTTTTATATCTTTAGTATAAATAATCTAAAGGCTCCCATTTTGTATTACTTTTGCCCATTTGATATTGAGAGACTAGAGAGAGAAATACAAGAAGTCCCTTAATTTTCATGTTGTTGTTGTTGTTGTGTAGTTAACTTTTTTAATTTTACGCTTCTGCACCCTAATCTACATTAGTAATATATGGATATATTGAGGTCAAAATGTAATTTAAAAAATCTGGGGTTAAAATTTAATTTATTGAAAATTCCAAGGTTATGAATTTATAGAAAACTCAAAGATGAAAATTTAATTTACAAAATTTCAAGGGCCAAAATATAATTTACAAAACATTTAGAGGTCAAATTATGATTTATCAAAAGTACAAGGGTTTAGAATTAGATGTAATTTATAGAAAGTTCAGGGTCTAATTGTGAAACTCTACCTTTCACGGAAAGCTAAAATTAGGGTGTAGACGTAATTTATAGAAAGTTCAGGGGTCTAAATTGAACAGGTGAACCCTACCATTGATTGAAAGCTAAATCCCTCTTTCTTTCTCTAATTTTCTTGAATGGGGTTTGAAAATTTGGAACCCGTATTTGGGAAACCAAAAGCAGAATGGTCAGCTTCAATTTCAACTCCATTACGCCAATTTTTATTTCACCTACATGCCTTGGACTCCTCTGGTTTAAGAATCCATATTACTGATTTCAATTATACTACTTGGGAGGTTGTTTGATCAGTTTCACAGCTTGAGGACTTGGTCAATTTTCTTTTTTCTTCTCTCCTAATTTTCTTTTACGCTTTTGTTTATTCGTTTGTTGAGAAAACAATAAATTTTGTTTTTAAAACTGTTTTTCGTTTTGTTTCCTGTTCAATAGTTTGCTAGTAGAGTCGGGTGTTGTCTTAAGAGGATTTTTAAAATTTGGGTTATTTGTGGTTTGCCCCTCTTAATTTTTTGAAAATTAGTTCAACCCTTATAGTTTTTATTTCTTGGAGTTTGACCCCCAAAATGACTTTTAGCTATGACAAAGGGTACTAAAATATTTTAGTAACGTGTTGTTTATTTTTGTCTATTGAGTTTGAATTTTGAATCTGAAATGTTCAGATTTTCATATTTAAGACGTACCAAATAATATTTGTTTTTTAAATGATTAAGAGGCTAACGACCAGAGGTAAAATTACATCTCGACTCTATATCAGAATCTGTTCATTTAGACATAAAAATAAACATATTTGTCATGTGTTGATACCAAATTTAGTCTGCTGACATGGACCAATCACTTGAAGACACGTGGCAAATACAAAACTTTCAACAAATAACGTACTGTCACCGAGCTACTCAGGCTCTCCGAGCAACTTAAACATACCGAGCAACTTAAGCGGTCCGAGCTACTTAGCGTGCAGAGCATCCAAATCAAGATAATCAAAAGACAACTATGCATTAAATGCGCATTATTATCGTACAGATGTATATTTCTACTAGATAACAGCGCATTATCCTTTCATATGTACAGCCTCAAGGCTATAAATACATTGTAACCTCCTCATAAGAAGGGGACTTGGAATCTCTTGAAAAACCTATTATCGAGATTCAAGGTAAACAGTCAGCAGTACAAAATAGTGGACGTAGGCCATTCTCACAAGGCTGAACCACTTTAAAAATCCTTTGTCTTATTTATCTGTGATTGATTAATTAGATATAATCTAATTTTTTACATCAACAGATTGGTGCCTTCTGTGGGAAACGACTGTACTTAGCGTTTTTCACCAAAACAACTCATCATCAATGGCTGAGAATTCGAAATCCAGTAATTGAAACACTGGGGTCCCTCCAAACCCTTCTACTCCCCCAAATATTCAAGATCTGGCTGGCATAATGGCTAATTTAGCCCAAGGCCAAACGACCATGCAAGAAACCATGTGTTAACTTATACAAACTATTGAAGCTGGAGTGCCGGCCCAATCTGGACAACGAAGTGTTCAGAGAAATACCCATTTGCCATCTTCAAGAACTAGACAAACGCTACTCCCGGAGGTCTCTCAATCTAGACGTACTAACTCATATTGTACTGAGAGATCTAATGATCCTTTGTATCAACCGGGCCGGATCTCATCAGTACGAGCTACAGATTCTCAACGGAATGTCACACTAACTCTAGAAAGGACTAGTGCTCTAGAAAGGTTGAGTAGAGTCTCTCCTTTTGATCGTTTGGGCCCTAGGAGGAATAGAAGTCCTCCCAGGATTACGTCGAGGAACTCTCAATGACCATCTTCCCTAAGGAAAGGCTCTGCCCAATCACGCCCAGCAGCATGTAATGAAAGATCCCAAGAGGAAAACTCAACACGATTAGTCGCTCGAATAAATAGGCCCGAGGTTGGAAACGATGCATGGAAAGGCTCTATTCAAATGTTGGAAGACATGTTAGGGGAAATGTCTAAGGCCAAAAATCCCCTACAAAGAACTTTTGTACAAGGGACACCATTCGTACAGACAATCGTGGACTTTCCCATGCCATCAAAATTCAAAGCTCCTATGGTGACACCTAAATATGATGGAAAAATTGATCCTGTCCTCCATATAGAACAATACCAAGCTACTGTCGATATCTATGCAGTTCCAGACGAGATGAGATGCAGGGCGTTTTCGGGAACTCTCATCGGGTCAGCTCGGATATGGTACAACAACCTTCCTCGGGGGAAGATTGTGACTTTCCTTCAACTGGCAGAGCTTTTCATAGGGGATTTCTATTTTGGAGCAAAACTAGTTAAACGAGTAGCACACTTACTGAGTGTTATACAGAAGCCAAAAGAAAGTACAAGATACTACATTACTCGTTTCAATAACGAGAAACTGGAGGTAATAGATTACGAGGAAAAAACAACAATTACTGCTCTGATAAGTGGACTGTTACCAGATAAGTTGTACTACACTTTGGCCAAAGATCCACCTAGAACCATGGCAGAACTGATGGCAAAGGCAGCCAAGATCATGAACGCTGAGGAAGATATGGCTGCGAAGAAGAATACATACACTAAGGAGACTAAGGTTGAGGCTGGTAAAATCGAGAAGAAGGATCAGAAGAACAATGGTGGCAACAAGCAGTTGAAAGGCAAGCAAGTGTTAGAGCAGATGAGAAAATATATAAATTATACTCCTTTGAAGGTAGACATAAATCACATTCTGGAGGAGATCAAGAACAGCGAGGAGTTAGCCTGGCCAGGGAAAATGAAGGCAGATCCTGACAAAAGTGACAAGTCCAAATATTGCGAATTCCACAAAGACCATGGTCACATGACCAAACGTTGCATAGCTCTCCATAATGAAATTGAAGCACTCATCAGGTGAGGAAAATTGGCTAAGTATGTTGATAGCCAAAATGGTGGAAATACCAGCGACCGAGGAAGGTAAAGATCTAAGTCTCCTCACCGAGCAAAAGAAGACAAGAAGAAAGATCAGGAAGATGATCCAGAAGATGACCCCGATCTCCCCAAAAGACCAAGATATCCAAAACGCGAGGTATTTTCAATCCATTTTGGGTCACTTGAATGTAATGTCATTATAGGTGGAGATGCACGAGGTGGAGATCTAACTGCGGAGAAAAAAGCTTACCTCAATGAGGCACAAGTTTGCTCGTACATACAGCGAATAAACTTGGCTGAAGATGATCGCCTGAGGAAGGTAAATAGGGACAAACTAGTCATCGGTTTCTCTAAGAATGACCTGGCAGGTGTACTATATCCTCATGATGACCCATTGGTAATCAAGATGAGAATGAAGGAAGTGGTAATTTCATGGGTACTGGTGGATAATGGTATCTCTGCAGACATCATGTTCTACTCATGTTTTGACAGTTTGAATCTAAAGTTAGCCCAGTTGGAGCCCTATTATAGGCCCCTCCTCGGTTTTACTGGCGAAAAGGTTTTTCCACTTGGGACGATCAAGTTGGATATGCTTATCGGTACATAGCTTGCTTGTCGAATAAAAAGAGTACGCTTTTTTGTAATGGATAAAAATGTCCAATCAACTTAAAACATCATCATGGGAAGGGTAGGTCTGAAAAAGTTCAAAGTAGTACCATCTACTGTACGTCAATGTTTAAAATTCCCAACCAACTTTGGAGTGAGAGTTGTGAAAGGCGATCAAAAAGTAGCTCGGGAATGCTACTATTCATCTGTCGAACAGGAAGAACGAGAAGAATCTAGGAAGAAGACTACTACTTATCAAGTGGATGAAATAGAAGATGCAAAGATTGAAACATTAGATCCTAGAGATGAGTCTCAGCTCGTGAAAGGCCAGGTCATGGAAGCTATCAAAAATATCATTCTGGAGGATGAACACCCAGAACGAACAACCCAAATTGGTGCGTTATTGGATGTATCATTAAAATAGGAACTGGTAGCATTTTTAAGGCGCAGGAAATAGATTTTCACATGGAGTCATGAAGACATGCCAGGAATAGACCCGAGTTTCCTGTGTCACGAGCTCAACGTGAACAAGGAAATCAAGCCAGTGAAGCAGCGAAGAAGAGTGTTCAGTCCTGAAAAAAGCCAAGCTATACAGAAGGAGGTAGAGTAACTACAAAAAGCCTTTTTTATTGAGGACGTTAAATATCCAGATTGGCTAGAAAATATGGTGATGGTAAAGAAGAAAAACAACAAGTTGAGGATGTGTGTGGACTTCACTGATCTTAATAAAGCTTGCCCAAAGGATCATTTTCCTTTACCTCGAATCGATCAGCTGGTGGATGCTACCTCGGGGCATGAAATATTGAGTTTCATGGATGCTTACTCTGGTTACAACCAGATCAAAATGAAACCTGAGGACAAGAAAAGTACCTCTTTTATCACCCCAAGGGGGACCTATTGCTATAATGTTATGCCTTTCGGACTTAAAAATGCAGGTGCAACATAGGGTGCTTAATTTCAATTCTCCTATAAGTGACTTGATGAGGCGTTTAGATCTGGATATGCTCGAAGAAGTTAGGGAAGAAGCAGCAATCAGGAATGCTGTATACCAACAACGAACAACCTTGTTTTATAACAAAAGGGTGAAGCGGTGTGATTTGAAAGAAGGGAATTATGTGCTGAAAAAAGTGATCCAGAAGCATAACAAACTGAAGGCCAACTGACATGGACCTTACAGAGTAACTGAAGTTGTTCATCCTGGGACATACAAAATTGAAACCTTGAAAGGAGAAGAATTCAAGAACGCATGGAATGCAGAGTATCTGCGCAAGTACTATCAGTAATTAAAATCCACATGTAACACAGTTTCTTTCAATATGAATAAAAGGATGTTTCGCCCATATTTTCCTCCTTTGTTGAATTTTTTTTGGAATATGAGTGCTACACACTACACATTATACACATTCAGAGCAAACACATTCAGAGCAGCAACCACCAACTTCGGTTGGTCGGTAATCAATAACCACCAACTTCGATTGGTCGGTAATTCAATAACCACCAACTCCGATTGGTCGGTAATTCAATAACCACCAACTCCGGTTGGTCGGAAATTCATTTACCACCAACTCTGGCTGGTCGGTAATTCATTTACCACTAACTCCGGTTGGTTAGCAATTCATTTATCAGCAACTTCGATTGGTCGGTAATTCAATAACCACCAACTCCGGTTGGTTGGTGCTAAACTAGGCAAGAAGATGGATAACCTCCCGGGGCATCCACTGTCTAGGCAACAAGGTAATCCAGACGAGATTACTACAACTAAGCAAGAACATGGGATGAAAATCATTCCACTGCTTAGGCCCAAAGAGTGACAAGTCACTATAATCAAACAACAAATGGGACAAATTCATATCTAAAAATAAAACAGGATATATATATATATTCACCAACGAGTAACAAAGGCATTCTACAAAGAAAATGTAAAACTTTTTTTATTAAAGCAAAGTAGATTACATAAGATATGAAATTTGATCCATTACAAATGTCCTATTCTATGGGTTTCTTTCCCTCTGCTTTTGAAACAGGTTATCCCCCAGCTGGAGGATCATCTAATGCATAAGGGGAGTTTATAAAGTTTATATCTCGCAGCATTCTGACATTCATTATGGATGGTCGATCAAGCAAGTGCTCTGGATGAGATATCTCAAAGTTTGAATGAAGACTATAATCATCGAGATACTTGGAGATCAAAATACGAGGAATAGCACGTGTTGGAATCCAATTAAGGTCAAGTTTGAAGGGAGGCACAGGTAAATCAAGAACTCCAGGTTCATAATAATCCCACAATAAATGACCTTGCTCCAGTTTCAGGACACATAAGGCATTCAACCACCTCTGCTTATATTCTTTGTTGTTCAATTGCTGCAAACGAGCATCAAGATGATATAGAGCTTCATTATACCCAGCATTCCAAAATTCCCTGGGCTGTTTATGAAATTGATAAGTTAATCTCTCAAGTTGCTCATGGAGTTTTTTCACAAGAATTTCTTTACTTTTCAGAGCAGAACTTTGGTTGGAGAGTTGGTCGGTGAAATTCAGAATCTTCTTAGACATTTCTGCCAAGGCTTGGTTATTCGCCATCAATTGAACGACTTGGTTCTCTAAGGCTAATTGAGTTCTTATTTCGTCAATAGTAACCCGACCAGCCCTTTCTCGTTCACAAGAAGAAGATCTTGCTCTGTCACGAGCAGGTGTGGAAGGTCCAATTCGTTTCAAAGTTTCTAACTCATCTCGTAAATTAGCATTTTCTACTTCTAAAAAGGAAAAACCATCATCATTAAGTGGGACCAAGGCTCCCGAAGAAGAAGAGGCAACAAATTTGAGTTATTTTATTTCCTCCTACAATGCAATATTCTCTTGCTCTAGCAGCTTGGCAATATGGCTCTTCAATCTCAAACTTTAACACACTCTCCTTTTTCTCATGAGCTGAAATGTACTTGTCATATCCCTTGTTAGCACTCAGTTATTGGTACTTTTTCTCATAGCTTTGATGCAAAAGTGTAGTAGATTCTTTGTACTGCTATTAAAGTTCCTCGATCGTTCCTTAAAGATCTTCAATCATTTCGTAGTAAGCCACATTGTTGGCTACAGCACGATCAAGTAGGCACTTCAAGTACTGGTAAGCATCAATGGCTCGCTCAGAAGCATCTGATCCGAGGATATTAATGATTTGAGCCTCAGTAAAATCTGTATGACCAGCTTTGAAATAGTCATTGCATTTCTTCATCAACTCTGTATCATGAGCTGATAAGAGTTCCATCCTGGTCACAAACTAGCAAAGACAAAATGAAAAATAAAATCAACAATGATGCGAACAGAGCAAGTAAGAGAGAAATTCTAGATGAACAACGAAAGTTTAATTTTATTCATCATGATAAAGGAAAACACAGATCAGAGTTACATCCAAGAAAACAAAGAAACAAAAGAATCGAATAACTGTACACCTTCTCCTTATTTCCTACGACTTCTTCGAACGATTTTGATGAAGGGGTTGGTTGCTCGGAGAACAATGGTAGTTGCTCGGCAGAAGTGCTGGCTTATTGGACTTGTTCAGAGGGTTGAATAACATCAACAATAGGGACCTGCTCTCCTGTCATCATAGAAGACTCATCTGAAGCAGCTTCATCTTCTTCTTCTTCTCCAAGAGAGGGAGGAGGGCCAAGAGTATACTCCTGGAATAACTCAGAATTTTCAGCAACCTTCAATTTCTTCAAGACTGCTACCCATCCGTCCTTAAAATATTTAACACTGGCATATTCCATTTGAGAAGACATAATAGCCAGGCCCTTGTTCCAACCCTTGTCCCAACCAACACTAAAAGATTTTTTAATAGCAGCTTTTCTTTTTGCTTTTTCCGAGGAAGTCCTTTCTCTAAAGAGCTCCTCGACAGACTTTAGTTTTTCTTCTACCTCTATCTTATGTCGCTCAGCATCTTGAAGCTTGGCGATATTTTCCTCGGCAGACTTAAGCTTGACTTCAAGCTCAGTATTATGTTGTTCGGCCTCCTTCAATTTCTTCTCCAATTCTTTAGAGGCAGTCACAACTTGATCTCGATTTTCTTCAACAGACTTGAATTGCTTCTCCCAAGCATCTTTATCTTCCTCGTACTTTTGACAAGATTCCTTCAAAGATTGAGTTAATCCAGCAAAAGCTTCTTCTACCCCACCCGAGGAGGTGGAATCCCTGATGGCTTCATCTTTCTTCAAAATGCTGTTAAAACATGTCACGAGCTGAAAAAAAAAGAACTTTAAGTCAATATATGAACATAGTACTAGAAAATAAATGACTCAGGCTAACAATACTTACTGATGCAATGTGTTGAGCAGCCAGAGTAGTAATTCTCTCACGAGAAAAGGTATCTTCAATGCCTTGGAATTCTGGGACAGTCCAAGATTTGATTAAACCCATAACAGAGCTTGGAGGAATAAGAGCTGGAACATTACCTTCAATATTTGATGGTTGAGAGATAGGGTCGACAGGTCTCTCAGTATAACTTCTTTTCAATCTCCTTAGAGGAGCAGGAGCACTTTCAATTAAAGATGTTGTCTCTATTGGTGAGATGACAACAGTCTCACTTAAAGGTGTTATCTCTTTTGGAGGAATAGGGGGCTTCTTGCCAGCTTCCTTAGCAGCAGTAGAGGGGGGTACATCTATATTCTTTGTCCCTTCATCTGGGACATCTTGCTTATTCTTCTTTGCCTCTTCAGTGGCAAAGGCAGACTTATTAAAAAATACAGGAGCTTTCCTCTTCTTCATGTGACACCCCGACTAATTAAATACCGGGTAGCTACTCCTTTATTAAATCAATTCAAAATGCCAAGTTGGCTCAGTTAATAGCATCACTGTCGAAAACATTTTAGTATTACTAACCACCTAGTATTTAAAAAGTAAGTGCCAAATTTTAATTTAAAGTCTGATTAACATGCAACAAGTGTAATGAATAACTAAATAACACCATACTGAAGTAAAACGAATAATCATCACAATATGCAAATAAAATCTGGAGGAAAACTCCTCAATAAAAATCCCACAACTGATAAGTAAACTGAAATAAATAACTAAAAACTGAATACTGAGCAATACATGCTAGGGTCTGAAACTGAAATGTAAAAGATGTCTAATAGAAATGGGCAACATGCCCTACAACTGAAAAATGCTGAGACTGGAATCCAAATGAGAGAGGCGTCTAAAAGCAAGTCCCTGTAGCTTCCACAAACAACTACAACTCGTCTTCTGAATGAGTATCCTAGGCATGGTGTCCTTGTGGCTGGGCACCTAAAATGGTTTTACAAGAAAAATAGATTTGAAAAGCAAACGGGTCAGAGCCCGAATGTGGAGTTATATTTAAAAACCTGCAAGTGCTTTAAAAACATTTAAAACATTAAATGCAAAGTACATGTTAGGACGTACACTCACATAATATCCTCACCTCTCGTCTAACTGTGCACTCCTAACGTAAGTACCCATCTATAACGACACAACCCACTAGCTAAGAGACATAAACTAGCTAGACTATCATAGGTCCTACCCTTATTACTTGGTTCTATTAACATAGTAACGATCGCAATTAAGCAAGGTTTTAATGTAAACTCAAGTGTATAATATGCAATATATTATACTATCAATTAACTCATTATTTTTCTCGAAAACAATACCGTAATATATTTACAACATTAATATGAGGATTCTCATTAATTACATGTATATTAATCACACCGTAAATATACAATACAAGCACCCCGAGAACTAAGCGGCGGTGCACACATACTCTGCTATCCATCCCGGTACATCACGAACATAAGGATCACATATTCCGAATCTCTCAGGAATAGTTCAGATAACACAAATCACAAATAATGGAGGCGAACACAGTCACCATCACGTGGGTCACGCACATACCTACGCTCCCACGGTCAGCGGACTTATTAATATCCCAATAAGTCTTTCTATGACCTATGTTCATCGAGGTAACCAATCAAAATCCGGGCAACACAAGGATAAGAAGGCCCTAAGCGAACGTAAACCTCCCGTGATAGCAAGTATGGTAGGTATGTCATACACATAAGATTTTATACTAAGCATTCACACATCTTAGATATCTCAATATTAATAAAGGCATATTCTACATCATTATACCATTATTCCCAAATTCATATATTTCAAGTATCCCGATAATATATAATTTAAATAGTCGACACGTCTCACTTCGTAGTCCCTTATCCTTAAAACCTATCTATAATAGCTTATTAGGTTCCTATTATTCCCAAATTTAACATCTTTGTTCCTAAGGTCTTTACTTCTGCTCCAAACCTTATTTCATCCAATTACACAATTTTACACTATTAACCCAAGCGTTATCTCACTTATCGAATTTCAATAATCTAGAATAATTCCTCGAATTGCATTCTAATTAAGGTCCACTATAATATTCACACCTACTGGTCTTCCTCAAGGGTGAGGGTATTCATAAAGTCTCCAAACATATTATCCGAGGTTTACCGCCATTAAAATCAAATTAAGGAAAAGTTCACTCATTCTGGGAAGGTCGATCGATCGACCTATGAATGTCGATCGATCGATTGAGTCGATCGATCGACTGATGAATGTCGATCGATCGATCGAACAGGTATGGCTACGGACTGCTTTGTTTTGCAGATTTGAAAACATCCCAAAACTTATTTTTAAGGCATGATTCTCTAATATAACGTTATAGTAATGTCATATAATGATCCTACAATATTACTAACGCCCACAAACCAATAAATCAACAACTAAAGGCTACATATGGATCAATCTTCATCAAAAACTTAGTTTCCAGATTTTTCTCAAGACCATTCATAAACTTCATCTTAAATCCGTTTTTTGGTATCACGAAAGGCAGTAATTCTCTTAATATAATCGTCCAGTAACATTCTTCATGCAACCTATATCCCAAAATTAAACTAATAACTCCAATCTTATGGGTTTTTCATTATCTTTCAAGAACACACAAAGCTTTTGAATAATCTAACATGGAAGAAGCATTCTCCGAAATTTAAATGGAATAAATCACTTGCCTTGATTGTCTCTGAATGTGGTGTTGGATTTGTAAGCTCTTTCTGCAGATTTTCTGCAGAATTCCTCCTCTTTCCCTTCCTCTCTAAGCTTTCTTCTTCCAAAGGTGGCTAGGGTTTTCTTTGGAAGAGTTGGAAGACTAAATGATAACCTACGTAGCTTTCTAGGTTAATAAGGGTTGTTTATGGGCTTAGTGGGTCTTATCCACATCAGATTTAATTAACCAGATTTTCGTCACTTTTAATTTCTCAAAACGTGAAATTACCAAAATACCCTTTAAGTTGCCGGTATGGCCTAAAAATACCCCGGGACCCAAACTATACCCCCGGCTAGTGTTTTCTGACTATCTCGACCCTTCCGGACGCATTGGCGCACTCAAAACGACCATACGGATTATAGATTTTAAATTCACTTTTAATAACAAAATATTACACCGTGACGCGGCGGTCCCACGCGTCTCAACAAAATTCTAAAAATGCCTTATATAAATCTCACGACAATTTCCCAAATTCAATATTCATATAAAACCATATATGCATATACTTTAATACCAACTCGCATCTCGTTAGTATTTTTAACCCGGATTAATTTCCAATTAATTCACATTTAATTAATTAATCCCATAAATAAATATAGCCAAAAGTACGGGGTATTACATACTTCCCCCCTAATAACTGAATTTCGTCCCGAAATTCGAAACTAGAAAGTACCTGCTAAAAATAACTCTGGATAACGTTCGCGCATCTCATCCTCGCGCTCCCATGTGGACTCCTCGACATTGTGATGTCGCCACTGAACACGCACTAATGGGACTATCTTTGACCGCAGTTTCCTCTCGCTTCGGTCCAAAATAGCAATCGGCCCCTCCTCGTAAGAGCTATCTGGCTGGAGATCGATGTCCTCCACAACAATGTGAGAATGAGCCAAATTATCTCTAAGATATTTCCTTAGCGAGGAAATATGGAACACATCGTGAATCCGATGTAGATGTTCCGGTAATCCAAGTCTGTACGCAACCGGTCCGATCCGCTCAATAATAGGAAACGGCCCCACATACCTCGGTGCCAGCTTCCCCTTCTTCCCGAAGCGCATAATCCCCTTCATAGGAGATACTCTGAGCAGAACCTGGTCCCCCACTTGGAACTCTCTGAAGAACCTCTTCGCATCAGCATAACTCTTCTGCCTGTCTTGAGCTACTCGAATGCGACATCGAATCAACTCGATCCTTGCCGAAGTATCCTGAATCACTTCCGGCCCAAGTAGTTTGTTGTCCCCCACCTCCAACCAACATGCTGGGGAACGACAAGGCCTACCGTACAACGCCTCAAACGGAGCCATGCCAATCGTGAACTGATAGGAGTTATTATATGCAAACTCCACCAGTGGAAGGTATTGCTCCCATCCACCCCCAAAGTCAATAATGCACATGCGCAGCATGTCCTCCAACATCTGATTGGTGCGCTCTGTCTGTCCATCGGTCTGCGGATGATAAGCTGTACTCAACCGCAATTCCGTGCCCATTGCCTCCTGGAAACTCTCCCAAAACCTCGAAACAAATATCTTGTCTCGGTCAGACACAATATTCAGGGGCACACCGTGAAGTCTCACCACCTCTGAAATGAAGAGCTGGGCATATTGTCCCGCAGTGTAGTCAGTCCTTACGGGTAAAAAGTGAGCGACCTTGGACAACCTGTCCACAATTACCCAAACTGAGTCGTGACCCCTCTGCGATGTAGGCAACCCTGTGATAAAGTCCATGGATATGCTCTCCCACATCCACACCGGGACCTCCAACGGCTGTAGCAATCCTGCCGGTTTCTGATGATCCACTTTTACAAGCTGACAAGTGGCGCATTTCGAAACGAACTCAGCGATGTCCCTCTTCATACCGCCCCACCAATACTGGCGTCTCATGTCCTGGTACATTTTGTCCCCTCCGGGATGTACCGCGAACCGTGAGCCGTGCGACTCTGCCATCACATCGTGTCGCAATTCTTCCCCTTCCGGAACTACCAATCTCCTATTGAAGCGTAATCCCCCATCTGAGCTAACGGTATAGGACTCGGCTCCCTCTGCTAGTAGTCGAACAATCTGCTCCTGACAGAACGAATCAGTAGCCTGTGCCCGTACTACCCTCGTGACAATCTGCGGAGTAACGGTCATCACAGACATGAAAGATCGGGCCACTGCATCCTGGTGTCCCAATTCTTTCCACTTTGCCTTCCACACCTCTGCCACCTCATCTGCTGGCCTACGGCTCAACGCGTCTGCTACCACGTTAGCCTTACCCGGGTGGTACTGGATGTCGAACTGGTAGTCTTTCACAAACTCAAGCCACCTACGCTGCCGCATATTCAGCTCTTTCTGCGTGAACAGGTACTGTAGGGACTTATGGTCTGTGAATAGTTGGAACTTCTCCCCCAAAAGATAGTGTCTCCAAATTCGCAGGGCAAAAACTACTGCTGCCAACTCCAAATCATGCGTGGGGTAATTCTTCTCATGAGGCTTAAGCTTACGGGAAGCATAAGCTATGGCCTGTCTCTCCTGCTGCAATACACCCCCAAGTCCTTGCAAAGACGCGTCGGTGTACACCAAATACTCAACCCCCGGTCTCGGCAATGCTAACACAGGTGCTGAGGTCAATTTATCCTTCAACTCATCGAATGCCAACTGACAGGCATCACTCCAGATGAATGGCACACCCTTACGAGTCAAATGTGTCAAAGGACCTGCAATCTTCGAGAAACCCCGAATAAACCTCCTGTAGTATCCTGCTAGGCCCAAGAAACTACGAATCTCCGTCGGTGTCGTGGGCTGTCCCCACTCCCTCACCGCGGACACTTTCCCCGGATCAACAGATATTCCCCGATCTGAAATGATGTGTCCCAAGAACTGGACTTCCTTCAGCCAAAACCCGCACTTCTCGTATTTTGCATACAACTCGTTCTGACGAAGTGTCTGCAAAACCTGCCTTAAATGTTCGGCGTGCTCCTCCTCTGTCTGAGAATAAACCAGAATGTCATCAATGAAAACAATGACAAACTGATCTAGGAAATCCCTGAACACTCTGTTCATCAAATCCATAAACACAGCTGGAGCGTTGGTTAAACCAAAAGGCATAACCCGAAACTCGTAAGAACCATATCTCGACAAGAACGCTATCTTCGAGACATCCTCCTCCCGGATACGCAACTGATGGTAATCCGATCTCAAATCAATCTTCGAGAAGAAAGAAGCTCCTCTCAGCTGGTCGAATAAGTCATCGATTCGAGGCAACGGATACTTATTCCGTATCGTGACCTTATTCAACTCTCGGTAGTCCACACACAATCTCAGTGAACCGTCCCTCTTCTTCACAAACAAAACTGGTGCACCCCAAGGTGAGGTACTCCTGTGAATAAAGCCCTGACCTAACATCTGCTCTATTTGATCCCGTAATTCCCTCATCTCAGCTGGAGCCATATGGTATGGTGCGCGTGCTATAGGTCTCGTACCCGGTAGCAAATCTATAACAAAATCTATCTCTCGACTGGGTGGTAAGCCTGGTATTTCCTGAAACACATCTGAATACTCCCTAACCACTGGGATAGAATCTAAAGGAATCACAACCTCCTTAGAGGTATCCTCCTCTATGTAATACAGATGAGCGGTCGATCCTCCCTCTGGGCGAGGCATCGCCACTACAAACATCTCTTGCCCCAGAATGGCGAAAATAATGCTCCCACTGAAGCAATCAATCATGGCCCTATATGCTACGAGCCAATCCATGCCGATGATCACATCGTGAACATGCATATCTAATACCAACATATCTGCAGGTAACACCAAACCACCAATCTCTACCCCCACTCCCCGGCATATAAAGAATATTAGTGACCCACTCCCCAATGGTGAGTCGACACACGTCACTGTGCTTTCTGCCGTAGCTAACAATCCTAAAGCCTTCGCGAAGTGTGTAGCTATAAAACAATGTGTAGCACCCGTATCAAATAATACCCGACCCATAGTGCCATGGATAGGAAACGTACCCTCAACCGCGGGCGGTGCCTGTGGAACTGCAGCCTGGTGGACGTTGTAGACACGTACATACTGTAGCTGCCCCTGCTGAGCTGGGACTGCTGGAATGGGTGGCAATGCTGCCATCTGCGGCGGTGCGGGAAGAGCGGTGGGAAACATGGGCCTCTGTGGCTCCTGGCGAGCACCCTGCTGCTGCTGTGGGGCCCTGCCCCTATCAGGACAATCCTGCTTCTTATGGCCAGTCTTGCCACAAACAAAGCACTTTCCTGGAAAGTTCCCTCCTCTCTCCCCTTGCTGTCCCCGGCCCTGGTGGCCGTTACCGTTCCTCCCTTGGCCCTGCTGGCCCTGGTGAAACTGCTGCCCATTCTGTCCCTGTTGGCCCTGATGGCCGTTTGGACCCTGATGGCCCTGACGGAAACCTCCCTGTCCCTGCCTGTAGTTCCCTGACCGAAACCTCTTATTATCCCCCTGCTGGGAGCCCTGCTCATTTTGTCTCTGCCCCTGACCAGATTGTGCCCCGCTGGCACTATGTCCTCCAGTCCTGCCCTGATGGCTAGACTCTCCCGACCTCTTACCCTCGGCCGTATGGAAACGGTGGTCCTGGCAGTGTAGCAATGCAGCGTTAACCACATCAAAATACGTGGCCAACGAAAGGTTCCCTAGCAGATGCTGACGGATCCTCCAAGTCAACCCGTCTGTGAACTTCTCAATCTTCTTCTTCTCTGTCGGTATCTCGTCTGGAACGATATTCAACAGATTTGTGAACTCGGCCTCATACTCGGCCACTGTCCTGCCCTCCTGCTTCAGATTCATCAGTTTCCTCCTCATTTCCGTGTGAACAGCCGACGGAAAGTACTTGCGGTCGAACCGCACCCAGAAGTCCTGAATAGTGAGAGTGTCCCTCTCCTCCGCGGTGGTAATAGACTCCCACCACTGCAGTGCAGATCCAACCAGCTTGAAAGTAGCTAGCACCTGCTTCTGAACGTCCGAGCACTCATACATCCTTAAGTGCCTCTGCATGTCCTTCCTCCATTGGCTCGAGACTACCACATCTGAGCTTCCTGCAAACTCTGGCGGATTCGCTTTCTGAAAAGCGTCACGTACACGCTCCCAAGCAGACGGGAATGCATTAGCCTGTACTGGCGCGACAACCGGCGCCTGAGGTGGTGCCTGCTGAACAATGGCAATAGCGACATTTACCGCTTGGGCTACTATAGCTGCAACCTCAGCGGCGCTCAACATACCCTGAACTGGAGCGGGTTGGGGTTCGGGCGTTGCATCCCTGGGAACTCGTCGTGCACGTCGTGGAGGCATTCTGAAATAAGAACAAAGTTTATAAGTTCACAGTTTATAAACTTTAAAATAGCTGAAGAACGAAGTATACACAAAAAGAGTACAACAGTCCTAAAATATAGGGCTCTATATCAAAGAAACGTAGCGGAAACATAATAGCCGTACAGATCCTAAAGGACACTAGAACCTGATGCTCTGATACCACCTGTGACACCCCGACTAATTAAATACCGGGTAGCTACTCCTTTATTAAACCAATTCAAAATGCCAAGTTGGCTCAGTTAATAGCATCACTGTCGAAAACATTTTAGTATTACTAACCACCTAGTATTTAAAAAGTAAGTGCCAAATTTTAATTTAAAGTCTGATTAACATGCAACAAGTGTAATGAATAACTAAATAACACAATACTGAAGTAAAACGAATAATCATCACAATATGCAAATAAAATCTGGAGGAAAACTCCTCAATACAAATCCCACAACTGATAAGTAAACTGAAATAAATAACTAAAAACTGAATACTGAGCAATACATGCTAGGGTCTGAAACTGAAATGTAAAAGATGTCTAATAGAAATGGGCAACATGCCCTACAACTGAAAAATGCTGAGACTGGAATCCAAATGAGAGAGGCGTCTAAAAGCAAGTCCCTGTAGCTTCCACAAACAACTACAGCTCGTCTTCTGAATGAGTATCCTAGGCATGGTGTCCTTGTGGCTGGGCACCTAAAATGGTTTTACAAGAAAAATAGATTTGAAAAGCAAACGGGTCAGAGCCCGAATGTGGAGTTATATTTAAAAACCTGCAAGTGCTTTAAAAACATTTAAAACATTAAATGAAAAGTACATGTTAGGACGTACACTCACATAATATCCTCACCTCTCGTCTAACTGTGCACTCCTAACGTAAGTACCCATCTATAACGACACAACCCACTAGCTAAGAGACATAAACTAGCTAGACTATCATAGGTCCTACCCTTATTACTTGGTTCTATTAACATAGTAACGATCGCAATTAAGCAAGGTTTTAATGTAAACTCAAGTGTATAATATGCAATATATTATACTATCAATTAACTCATTATTTTTCTCGAAAACAATTCCGTAATATATTTACAACATTAATATGAGGATTCTCATTAATTACATGTATATTAATCACACCGTAAATATACAATACAAGCACCCCGAGAACTAAGCGGCGGTGCACACATACTCTGCTATCCATCCCGGTACATCACGTACATAAGGATCACATATTCCGAATCTCTCAGGAATAGTTCAGATAACACAAATCACAAATAATGGAGGCGAACACAGTCACCATCACGTGGGTCACGCACATACCTACGCTCCCACGGTCAGCGGACTTATTAATATCCCAATAAGTCTTTCTATGACCTATGTTCATCGAGGTAACCAATCAAAATCCGGGCAACACAAGGATAAGAAGGCCCTAAGCGAACGTAAACCTCCCGTGATAGCAAGTATGGTAGGTATGTCATACACATAAGATTTTATACTAAGCATTCACACATCTTAGATATCTCAATATTAATAAAGGCATATTCTACATCATTATACCATTATTCCCAAATTCATATATTTCAAGTATCCCGATAATATATAATTTAAATAGTCGACACGTCTCACGTCGTAGTCCCTTATCCTTAAAACCTATCTATAATAGCTTATTAGGTTCCTATTATTCCCAAATTTAACATCTTTGTTCCTAAGGTCTTTACTTCTGCTCCAAACCTTATTTCATCAAATTACACAATTTTACACTATTAACCCAAGCGTTATCTCACTTATCGAATTTCAATAATCTAGAATAATTCCTCGAATTGCATTCTAATTAAGGTCCACTATAATATTCACACCTACTGGTCTTCCTCAAGGATGAGGGTATTCATAAAGTCTCCAAACATATTATCCGAGGTTTACCGCCATTAAAATCAAATTAAGGAAAAGTTCACTCATTCTGGGAAGGTCGATCGATCGACCTATGAATGTCGATCGATCGATCGAACAGGTATGGCTACGGACTGCTTCGTTTTGCAGATTTGAAAACATCCCAAAACTTATTTTTAAGGCATGATTCTCTAATATAACGTTATAGTAATGTCATATAACGATCCTACAATATTACTAACGTCCACAAACCAATAAATCAACAACTAAAGGCTACATATGGATCAATCTTCATCAAAAACTTAGTTTCCAGATTTTTCTCAAGAACATTCATAAACTTCATCTTAAATCCGTTTTTTGGTATCACAAAAGGCAGTAATTCTCTTAATATAATCGTCCAGTAACATTCTACATGCAACCTATATCCCAAAATTAAACTAATAACTCCAATCTTATGGGTTTTTCATTATCTTTCAAGAACACACAAAGTTTTTGAATAATCTAACATGGAAGAAGCATTCTCCAAAATTTAAATGGAATAAATCACTTGCCTTGATTGTCTCTGAATGTGGTGTTGGATTTGTAAGCTCTTTCTGCAGATTTTCTGCAGAATTCCTCCTCTTTCCCTTCCTCTCTAAGCTTTCTTCTTCCAAAGGTGGCTAGGGTTTTCTTTGGAAGAGTTGGAAGACTAAATGATAACCTACGTAGCTTTCTAGGTTAATAAGGGTTGTTTATGGGCTTAGTGGGTCTTATCCACATCAGATTTAATTAACCAGATTTTCATCACTTTTTATTTCTCAAAACGTGAAATTACCAAAATACCCTTTAAGTTGCCGGTATGGCCTAAAAATACCCCGGGACCCAAACTATACCCCCGGCTAGTGTTTTCTGACTATCTCGACCCTTCCGGACGCGTTGGCGCACTCAAAACGACCATACGGATTATAGATTTTAAATTCACTTTTAATAACAAAATATTACACCGTGACGCGGCGGTCCCACGCGTCTCAACAAAATTCTAAAAATGCCTTATATAAATCTCACGACAATTTCCCAAATTCAATATTCATATAAAACCATATATGCATATACTTAAATACCAACTCGCATCTCGTTAGTATTTTTAACCCGGATTAATTTCCAATTAATTCACATTTAATTAATTAATCCCATAAATAAATATAGCCAAAAGTACGGGGTATTACACTTCATTAGATCAGTAATAGGAGTACTTAAGTCAGAAGAAGAACCTTCCACACTGGTTTCAGAGGTTGGTATCCGATCAAGATCAACTACCACAGGACGAGCAATGAAAGATAAAATGTAGCTTCTGTATTGCAACAAATAAGAAGCAGATCTAATGTGCTCCCCAACAACAGATTGATGCAAGCCCTAGATAAGTTTTAAATGTTTTATATTAACCTCGGTTTCTTTTGGAGGTTTCCTTTTAGTGTCAACTGTAACAAATAAAATTAATGTCAGTGATGCATTTCATCGAATACAAAGAAAATAAGATTTCAAAAATAAAAACAACCTATCCCTTTGCCATAAGGTGGACACCTGGGACCTTGGTACACATCATTTTCATTTGGTGGAGGGTGTTACCAATTTTTCATCACAACCCCATGATCAAAATAGTCCCTATTGGCATCGGGAAGATTGACAACTAAAGCTCTATTCGAAAACCTAGTTTTTAAATAGAAAGTAGTGTCGCTGGTAACCCATCTATATCAATACATAATTTCTGGAATTCCCAAACGAGTTCCATGAAGTTGATTCAACCTATGTACGCCATTAACTACCCTCCATGTATTTGGAGCTACTCTTGCAGTTACAATATCAAAATATTGGTAAAACTCCAAACACAGGGGATTTGGCGGGAAAGAAAAGTCACACTCAGCTACAAAAAGACTTGGGAACCAGTGTCCCTCCGCCAAAGAAAGTAAATCAGAAGGATAAGAAAGTTCTTTCAAAATAACCCACAAAGGGAATGAAAACTCAGACCAAAATTTATCCAACGACTCAACAAGATAAACCATGGTGAATAAAGTAAATATAGAAGAGGGAAGAAAATCTTACAGAAGAAAGAGAGATCGATTGACAATGAACGATGGAAAGAACGAAGGCACAAGATAGAGAGAAAGTGAAAAGTTCAGAGATGCAGATTTGAAAAGTGGAAGACGATAGAATTTCTGTCGCACTTAAATACTTTACCTCAAGAATAGAGAAAAATAATGATTATGAGGGAAGACGTTTGCATTTCCGACGGCTAAAAGAAGAAAGAGACACAAATTTCGAAGTGATCGTGAAAATTCAAAATATTTATGAAACTTGATATTATGCGATCAAAAAGGAATTATATACAATGAAAATCTTCCTAAAATTCATGAAGACCAGTAATCCAAGCAAAATGTTCCACACTCTCCTTCAACCTCAACTGTGAAATATTGGGGGCTTCTGTTGATACCAAATTTAGTCTGTTGACATGGACCAATCACTTGAAGATGCGTGTCAACCTACGTGAAAAATACAAATACTTTCAATGAATAACGCAGGCGCTCCGAGTAACTTAAACATACTGAGCAACTTAAGCGGTCCGAGCTACTTAGCGTGCAGAGCATCCAAATCAAGAGAATCAAAAGACAACTACGCATTAATTGCGCATTATTATCGTACAGATGTATATGTCTACTAGATAACATCGCATTATCCTTTTATATGTACAGCCTCAAGGCTATAAATACATTGTAACCTCCTCATAAGAAGGGGACTTGGGATCTCTTGAAAAAACTATTATCGAGATTCAAGACAAACAGTCAGCAATACAAAACAGTGGACGTAGTCCATTCTCACAAGGTTGAACCACTTTAAAAATTCTTTGTCTTATTTATCTGTGATTGATTAATTAGATATAATCTAGTTTTTTACATCAACATCATGTGTCGTGACATTTGTGTTAGTCGTAAAATTACTTATAACTAAGGGACCCAAACTATAATTTGAGTTAGTCGTAAGAAATCGTGTTAGTCGTGTCGTGTTCTATATTAGTCGTGTTCATGTCGGGTAAAAAAGCCCTTGTGGTGTCGTGTTGTGTTCCTGGTTGAAAAACTCTTGTTGTATCGTGTCGGCCCGAAATCTGACCAAAAAACACGAATTTTCACCCCTAACTACAAATAACCCTACCCTATTCTATTTGGGGTGTGGACATGATGAAAGGTTAACAAATAAAGTGTGGTTTTCCATGTGGCCTCAATGTTGTAATGTAATTTCTAAAAATATTGGGGTCAAGATGTAAGTTAAAATTCTGGGGTTCAATGTATTTTACAGGCAATTCAGGGGTTATAATGTAAATTATGGGAAGTGTATGATCCAAATTTATAGATAGCTCTATAGTAAAAATATAATTTGCAGAAAGTTCAGGGGCCAAAATGTAATTTACGATAGGCATCAAATTGAGAACCACCCAAAGTACTAGGGTCTGGATGTAATTTATAGAAAATTCAGGGGTTTAGATGTGAAACTCTACAAAGCTAAAATTAGGGTATAGATGTCCTTTATATAAAATTCAGGGGGTCTAAATCGAACGGACAAGCCCTACCTTCAGTGAAAGCTAAAATCCTCTCTCACCCTCTGTCTTGAATGGGGTTTGAAGATTTGGAACCAATAAGCAGTATGGACCAGCTTCAATTTTGACCCCATTATGCTAATTTTTGTTCTACTTATATTTTTAATGTATTTTTTCTTGTTTCTTTTATCTCCTAATTTTGTTTTCCTCTTTTTTTTCTAAGTTGAGGAAATAAAATTGAAAACAAATATGAAAACTGTGTTTGAGTTTTTACATTTTCTGTTTACTTTTCAATAGTTTGCTAGAGTTATATTAATATTCGTTTATACATTTTTTTTCTAGTTATTTGCACTTTAAGTTTTGTATTATGTTTCCACTAACACCTTTTCTCTCTTAAAAGTGTGCAAAAAGTAACCCCAAATAAAAATGTGCAAAGCTTTGGACTAGACTAAAAATATGCTTAGCTCTTATACTAAAACACAAACGATCCTATTTCTTAAGTTGGATCTCGGGTTATGAAGGGCCTGTTTAATTATATAAAGTAAAATTATTTTCCGTTTATATGTATATATACAGTCCTGCTCTTGTGCGGATGCGGATCGGACATATGTTATCTGACGGTGAGCGAGAAAAAAGAGAGGATAATTTCCATATCCATATAATAAGATGGAATAATTTTTAATTTCTAAAAATATCAAAGCATAATATCGATTGGGATTTGCTTGAAAAAACATAAAAGCACATTAGCGATTGGAATTTACTCGAAAAAAATAAAGGATTGTGAAGAAATATGAAATTTTCTTGCTCTGTTTCTCTTTCCACCTTGGTATTGGAAATGGAGCTCCTAAATCCATTCTCCGCTCGGATGTGAAAGTGCCCATTTACATTTACAGATCTTTTAGTCCTCTCAATCTAGGGTTCCGACAACAACTCTTGGTTGTTAAGTCCATGTCGAAAGCCGATTCTACGAATGAAAAAGAGATGGAATTTTATGTGTGTGCCTCCTACATCTCCTAATCGCCACCTTCCTACTCCTCACAACGGTTAATATCATAAATAACAACGATGTATTAGTAATTAAGGCATTGCATTTCATGTTTTGTTTCTTGAATCAGGTACCACTTCGATGCAAATTTTTTGAAGGTCGAACGGAGACACAACTTCACTCCTCTTCTCTCTCTCATTTTTATTTGTTGCTTCTTCTCTCCTCCATTGATATTAAGCAACCAGAACAAAAGGTAAAATCTTGCTCTCTATTTTTTTTGTATGTTTTCGAAGTTTGCCATTTTAGGAGACTCGCTTCCTATATTATGTGTTTTGATTAAGATTGTATGATTTATTTTATTTTCTACTCAAATTTTTACACTTATCCTTCCTTTTTTTAATTTTATTTTATTTATTCCCTGCTTTAGAATTTGTGAGATGTTGGACTTCGTTTGATTATGCTAAAAATTAGCAGAGTTTGATCTCTTCATTGGAATTCTTCATTGGAATTCAGGCTTGGAGTCTAGAAAATTTATTTATGGATTTATATATTACAGGTTTCATACATGGATTTTGTTTGATTAGGAGTATTAATGTAATTGTTGTATTGCGAGACATGTAATTGTTGCATCTCAACCATTTAGCAACTATTTATTGCAATATGGCATTAGAAAAGAACTCGCTACCAACACTGATTCAGGGATAGTATTGATGACGTGTTACAATTTTTTTATGAATTCGTGTTACAATTTTTTTATGAACTTGGTATGATTCAGGGGTAGTATTGATGATGTGTTATAACTTTAGTGAACTTTGTACTGAAATGTTTTCCACCTATTCATTTTATGTTTTTAGAACAGTGATATATATATATATATATATATATATATATATATATATATATATATATATATATATATATATATATATATATATATGTATGTACACATCTTTTGAAAAACTAAAAACATGTTTAATTTATTTTCCAAAACAAATTGGGAAGTGAATAATATTCTGTCACTTTCCAGTTTTCCAAAAGATTTGGAAAACATAATTACAATGTTCTTTAATACTTGAAAAATATGGTAACATCCCGGCACCTTTATTTTCTTTAGATTTTAGGCTTTAGTCCCATTTTCTGAAGTTTTAGTAGACACCAATTCAATGTTTTTTCAAACTGTATTTATTCTTGTTTTGAGAATGACACGCGTCTCATGATTTGTTACAATAAAAATACTAGGTTTGGCTCCAAATGAAGCTTTACTGTAGGCCCCTTTTTCTTTCGAATGCGTTTTAAGGATGTCAAAAACCAACTTTCTTTTTGAAAAACTCTTTTTCCAAATTTTAATACGCACCAAGTATGTGAACCAATTTTAGTTGAGCTCAATTTTATCGTGTTTAATCCTAAACATGTATCTAGGTGATTAAAGCAAGTAAAATAAATAAGTTCACAAAAGCGACGTCGGATGTATGAGGAAACTACTAAGGGAAAAAATATCGGACAACCCAAGCCAGACAATCTCTATGATGTGGTATTACAAAGTACAAACGATAGATTTACTCAACGACTCGATCCCCCACAAGTCTTCACGCTCCTATGATCCTTTAATTACTCTTCCACAGCGCCCACGCGGAAGTTCGTCTACGATGCTTGTCCACAACACATGCGTCCACGTATGTCTTGGTGTCCACCGATACAGCTTGGCAACGTCTACGATGTTGAACACGAACTCCTTCGTTTCTTCACCGCAAAACCCAACGTTCAAA
Source organism: Sambucus nigra (assembly GCA_949130495.1). Taxonomy (NCBI): domain Eukaryota; kingdom Viridiplantae; phylum Streptophyta; class Magnoliopsida; order Dipsacales; family Adoxaceae; genus Sambucus; species Sambucus nigra. The sequence goes on from OX422224.1 coordinate 1,541,456, forward strand.
GTGATGAACAAACTCCAATGGTGCAAACCAAGAATTCTATGGTATAAGATTATGAAAGCTCGGATCTTGAAACTCTAAGGATGTTTTTGGACTTTGAAAACCTTAGAAAACTTGTGCAGAAAACGTACTGTATGTAAACTATTTTCCTGGTTCTGCATCTTTCGAAATTCTGAGAAAAACACGCCTTAAATAAAGAACTTAAATCGGCGCATCGTTCGAACGAGATGAAGCTGCCGTTTGAACGACAAAGCCATGTCGTTTAAACGACCTCCACATGTCGTTTGAACGACAGTGAATGTCGTTTGAACCATCTAAACATAAAGGAAGGTTCTAATACGACTCTCATCAATCTTTATCTTAGAATAAACGAAGTTAAAACATTTTAAAAACATTTTTAATAAAAATAACATCCTAAAAATATTTTCCGAGTCCCATAAACATTACGCATTCTAACCTGAGATATCGGAATGCAATGAAGACGTGAAACGTGCACCAAATTAATCTCGGCATAATAAATCTTTGAATCTTGGCCGCATGACTGTGTGGGATCGTGACAATAAAAAATCTATCTATGACTCAAAAACAATGTTTTGTTCCGGAAATAAGTCAAATACTTACAATGGACTCAATTGGAAATTTTGTCCTTACATTTACAAAGGGGACTAAATACTTGTGTTCCCAATTTTCTTTTCCCTCCTTTTGTTGTTGAGAAAACAATGGATTTCTTTTTTCAAAAACAATGTTTGAACTCTACATTTTTTGTTTCCTATATAGTAGTTTACTTGATACTTGTTTTTAAAGTTGTGTGATGGGTAATCAAATGTAATATATAGGCCCCGATTAGTTGTAGGAAAACTAATTTTTGTTTCCTATTTGCATCTCCATTTCTAATTTCCAACTTTCAATTGAAATTTTAGGGAAAACGCATTCATATTGTAGAAATAAATTGTTGTTTTCAAAATGTAATTTACAGAAAGTTCAGAGGTAAAAATGTAATTTACAAAAAAGTTCGAGATCAAAATCTAATATATCGAAAGGTCAAGACTCTGGATCAAGTTCAGCGGTCTAAATTTAATTTTTTGTGTTAAAGCTATTTTGAAATTGGTGGAAAACTTGTTAAGGTACTTTTCCAAGTTTCTGGAAATTTTGGAAACTGTTTCCAAAATTTCTTTTCTGAAAAATTAAACTCGAATGCATGTTTTAATATTCCATTATATTAAAGCTATTTTTTTCATTTCTTTTGTTTCCAGCTACATCTTTTAAGTAACAGAACCTCAAGTTAAACTAAACTGGAAGTTCTTTTAGTTCATCCATCTGTTTAGTTCTTAATTGAGTATCACTGCATTCTTGAATAATTAAGATGTTGAGGTGTGTTTGATTGTAGTATTTTCTATATAATATAGGAATCTTTTACATTTCTAATTTTTTGTATGTTTGATCGCCTAACTTTTTCATAAAAATTTCTTTCAAGTTTGCCTAAAATATAGAAATTTCTATATTTTCTATGGAAAATATTGCAAATCAAACTCATTCTTAGGCCTTCCTTATAGGCTTATTTGCCATGTCAAATAAAAAATCTCTCTCATTTACCAGCTTTTGAGCACGTTTTATAGCTTTCACTTGTCTTGGAGAAGTTTCTCAGGCTACACTAAATATTACTACCTAATGCACAATTTGATGATTTTCCATGAAAACCAATTCATTGGGAGGTGGGTAGGGATTGTTTTTCATGGAAACCAATGCCTCTGAAATTACTTCCACCCCGTGCTATCAAATAGGCCCCTAGGGTGTGTTTGATTACAAAGTTGGAAAATGGTTGAGAAATAGTTCATTTTTATTAGAGGTAGGAAAATGCGTGGAAAAGATAAAGAGTAGTGTTTTCATAGAATGCATTTGAAATCAGGCACCTCAAAAGTAAAAATGGAGCTAAAATGGGTATTTTTCATGGAAAACAATTCAACGACAATCAAATGGACCCTTAGTTAATTGGATTTCAGATGGGTAATCGACGACACGTCTCTGAAAAAATGTAATAGAAGTGTTGTTGTGTAACCAAGTGCTATTAGATAATCTTTCTTATTTTTGTGTACAGAGGGATAATATTGGAATTGGGGGCTCATGGTCCGAGTTTTTAGATTATGTCATAGCTTCCATAAAATCAGAAGACACAGCTTGTTTTGGAGGGGCAATCAGAATCAGGTGATAATTACAACTTTAGGCTACTTCTCTCTGTATAAATAATCTAAGAATTTTGTTCTGAAGAAAAATTTATTGAGCTTAACTGTTATTTTGTTGACGCCGCGTCTTAAAATAATGCAATATCTCTATATTTCTAAAAATAAGTAAAATTATGAGTTGGAGGAGATAGAAATTATGAGATTATGTTAGTATGTGATACCATGTTAGCAAAATAACCGTTACATTGAATACTTTCTAGTTCTGAAGAGCCAATGTGTTCTGGATAGTTGTAATTTTTTATGAAAAGAGTTATGCCTGTTCTTTGTATATTGTTGAGTTACCTATACGATAACATGTATTTAATGTAGACAAATAGTGCATGCCTTCTATTTTTATTTTTACTTGGTGGTCCCCATTGTGTATGTGTATTTACTTTTTTTCCATATAAAACTTAAATAGTTTATATGTTTCTTATTAGAAAAGTGCTGATAAATAGTTTTTCCGATTGAGTTGGAAGTTAATTTCCAGATACCGAATGAAGGTGTAAGGGAGAACTAGATGCTCTATCCTAACTCCTAGAGCATCTCCTGCAAAAGTTGATTCAGTGTAACATTAGGTATAACTTTTTAAAAGTCATTGCCACCTCAACTAAGTGTAGAATAGTAATGCAAAATGCACCATAATTATATACCACCACGTTAGAATTATATCTCATGCAAAACGTTAAAATGTTATATCATTTATTTTACATGTCCAATTATTATAAAATTTAAAATTTTAAAAAGCACTCGTCGAGATCTATAACATTGATCCACTCCTTGTATCCCCACATACTCCGAGCATCCGATCTTTAGTTGTATCCCCACATACTTCATGTCTTTTTCAAACTCCCTTATGGTGTGCCGAAAAAACTATGTGAAATTCCTTGCGGGAAGATAATGGGGAAGGTAAAAAAGAACAGTTAGTTAAATGGAAGGCTAGAAGTTAGAGAAGGGGGTGTTACGATCCGGTAATTTACTAGAAATAAATCTTTTCTCTTATGATAATGGTTGTGGAGGTTTCACCTTGAAAGGATATACTTTGGTGAATTCGGAATAAGTATGGTCTAAAGGAAGTGGGTGGGAATCCAAATGTGATGAAGTTGTGTCTGCTAGCTTATGTAAATAAATCTCTCTAGGATTGAACTCTTTTCTTAATGATTTTGTTTGGAAGGGGATGGAGTTCGGTTTTGGGAAGAGAAGTGGATTGGGAAAGCTCTCCTTTGTGTAATTCTATTCCTGAACTTCATAGGATATCTATCAATCGATTCAATTCTCATAATCCCACATCTCCGGTGGTATCCTGGGAACTCAAAAGTTCCTATTATGAGAATTCTTTAAGAAGAAACCTTAGTAATTAGGAGTTTTGCTACAGAAATAGTTATGAGGATATTAATCAGCTCTTCCTTGCTCATTTTTATAGGTTTTATATGGAACAAAACTTTCAAAGAGTTGATTTTCTGATTTGTATTTATCGCAGTTTATGTTGCTGCTGTCATTTATCTCTCTTTCCCCCTCCAATATATTATCATTAACTAATGTCTTTGTTGCTTCTCTCTTACTTGTTAAGGATATTCTTTGCTCTTTGAGAACGAAGAACCTATTTGGTTGTCTCTTATTCTTTGGGGCTCATTGTGATGCAAACACACGCAACGGAATTAAAAATAAACAGTCACATATACCTAAAAGAGATACTCTCATTGATATTGAATGATCTAAACAGAGAATATTACAACCCTATATATAGCCTTGGGATTATGGAAACCAACAAAAAAGGAAAAGTACAAAAAATGACAAATAATGGTCATTTTCTTCCAACTAGCCTCTATCAGTATATGGAATAAAAAGGAATAACAATAATGTCCCTTATTTACTACTATTTGTATCACTCTTCCTCTCTTGAAAAGGGATGGCCTTCGAGCTAAGTGGGGAATATTGTCCATCTCCGGCCCGTGGTGGTGGCAGGAGCTTCCTGTCCGGATGAAATCCCAAAGTAAGGATGTCCCTCAGGCCCAACTCATGGCTGATGTGGGGTTGTAGGTTGTGAATATACCTCCCAATACGCTGCTTGTCAGTCTCATGCAACGTGGCTTAACTGCATAACAGTAGAAACTGATCTTTATACTTCTTTGTTGTAGCCAAACCTATTGACTCTAGTAAATAGGTCTCTCTAGTATGTTTGCAGTAAGAAAGCATACTTCACATTGTTCTTCATCTTTGGGCCAGACTGAATAGGACGCTTCCCGTCTCCATATGTTCCCGGGTGAACTCATTTACCACACCTTGGCAAATTCTTGCAACTTGGTCACCGCCAACCTAATGCACTTCACCCCAAAATATTCTTGTGCAAGATTTTCTCTATTCAGTCAAGGCAATTCATGAAATTGTCAGGGTCCATGCGTCCAAATATCGCCACATCTACAAGACTATCCCGGTGCAGGTTTCCAAACCTGACCTAGATCGTTTTGATTGGTCCCATCCCAACATTACAAACTAGCAGCAACAGCTGCACAGGTCTTATAGAACTTTTACCTAGTCTACCCATTTCTCACGTTGTCCTTCACCAAATCCAAGGGTGATGTCAGTGTGATTGTTGTGGTCCCTCACGAAAGCCCTGCTACTGCCCATGCTGAGAGTAGAGGTCTGGTTCCCAACAGCTTCCTGAGATTTACGGCCTAGGTGAGATGGCTTCGAGTTGCAACAACAAGCTTGACCGAGTTGCACCACTAGTAGCTCCATCATGTGATTGAAGCGTTCATCCTCCATTGTTCGCATCTCTGCCTCTCTCATTCTTCAGCATGTCTATCGTGTTCCTCCGCCAATTGTTTATGTTCTTCCGTCTCAGTTTGTTTGCGAGCTTTGGGCATAACTTTGACGTTTCGTGTAACACACATAAGTGACTCGCAAACACATGCCTTGATGGAATGTTTCTCGGATACCAATTTGAAATTAAGAAGCAACACTCATAAATGCCCCCAAAGGATAAAAGTCTCCATGATATTCAATAATCCAAATAAAGGCTATTACACTATATAAAGTCTTGAGATTAGAGCAATTACTAAAAAAGGCAGTTGTACATAAAAGGACAAATAAATGGGATATCCCCCCAAGTAGCCCCTACTAGAATATGTAAAAATAAGAAATAACATTTAAAGATCTTATTTACTAATATTTGCAACAGTTTGTATTCTTGGATTTGGTATCCCCTTGTGATCTGTTTATCAAGCTGGAATTCCAAGTAGTCTTATGATTTGTTCTTGGAGCCTGGTCCATTTTGGTCTGCTAGTGGCAAGGTCTGCTTACCATCTGCATGTTGATTGGTCCATGCTATATTTCAATGATGTTTTTTTTGTGTTGCAGAGTTTAGCTTTGCATTGGTTAAAGATGTTTTTTGTTCAGAGTTAGTCATTTTGTGAAAGTTGCTTTTGACTGTGTTATGTGCCATTTTCCTAGTTTGAGTTTTCTTCACGTGTGGATCCATGAGTTGGGTAGCGCAGAGATCTTGAGATAATATTTAACTTCAATTATCCTCTCTCAATTATCGCCTTTTGCCTTGTTTGACCTTATGGTTTGTTTGGTAGACCGACCATTATCCTTTGATCTTCGTAGCCCTTTTTTTTAATGTCAATAACTGATTGGTTGTCATCTATACCCTTTTTTTTATAGACTGTATGGGGCTGTTTAGTTATGGAAAATAGTTTTCTATTTTCATTTTCTATATTTTGTGTTATAATTTGGCAAAGTATGCCCTCTAAATGGGAATAAGAATGAAAATTCATGGAAAATTGTTTTCCAACTTAAGTTAATCTGAAAATCATATAATACATGTTTCCTAGAATTATTGAAGTTGAAAAACAATTTTCCACTCCGCCTTCCCATCTTATTGGCCCATTGGCAAAGATATAGAGCAAAAAGTGACAATGGAAAATAGTTTTCCACAACTAAACACCCCTAGGTATTTCATCATCCTTTGTTAGGAAATTTCATCTTTGTTGATAGGTGTTGTTTCATCACATCTTCTAGATGGATGTTAGTCATCATTTCTTGAATAGATGTTTATTACCTCTTGTTTATGGGCAAATATTGAATCCTTTGTTGACGGGTGAGGAAATAACCCCTTTTTGTAGGTGTTTAAAGACTGACCTATTGTCTCTGGACCTTTTATAGGTTCCTTTGTTGTTTGTTGTAGTAAATACACCTCCAATAGGTTCCTTTATTGCTTGTTTTAGTAAAATACATCTCCAGTAGGACACTTTGTGGAACCTTTGTTGATGGATGCTCGAATACCTGTTGTTGATCAATGTGTACAGGTAAACATCTTGTCGGTGCCATTTTGTATGTACTTTGTTCACTATGATCGGTGTTTAAGAGTACACCTCTTGCTCGTGCTATTTTCTATGTCCTTTGTTGATTGATGTGTATGGCTTCCACTTGTGATCAGCTTGGTGGATATGATGCTCCGTTCATTCCTTCGTCATACTACCTTTTAACGTTTTCTTAAAGGAAGCCATATACATCAAGCCCAATATTCTTTGTCTCGGTAATATGAATAAACTTAGAAGATAAATATTATAAAGCCCAATTTCTTAAAGGAAGCCATATACATCAAACCCAAATAATTGGGAAAAGGCTTTGTTGAGTTGAGTTCAAACACTAACCACATGTAAGGTAATATGAACAAACTTAGAAGATAAATATTGGTAAAGATTGGAAACCTGCTAATCCTTGCCAAATTGAAAAAAATAAACATATTATATTAAATGGAAAGTGAGAAAATTGAAATAATAGGAAACAAAGCTCATAAAGTCACTATCCTAAATTACAACCTAAAACAAAAACTATAGCCCCACGGTTATTATGGGAAAAGAACGAAACATAACAATTTTGAAGAACAATTTTTTGTATTCCATAGTTATATCAGGAAACTAATATAATTATAAAGGAGGGGAATATCATGTAAAACCATGAGAATAGTTTGAAAAAAAAAAAAATAATAGCTGGAGTGAACTTAAATACGGTAAAACATCTACTTGGAAAGTCGAGCAGTGTCCAAGATATTTACAGCTTGGAAAAAAAGTAACTTCTTCAAGTAAAATATATTTGTTTCTTCTATTCCACAATCAAAAAGAATAAGCAAACAAAAACAATATATCCCTCAAGCATATTAGAAACAAAAATGGATATACAAAAATTTTAAATTGAAAAGATTAAATGCAAATGGTATATACAAAAATGTATTTATGTTTTGTTGATAGAGGAGATAGATCAGTAGTTGTACATGATTTTCTTTGCACCAAAGCAGCTGATTCAAGAAACTTTAGTCAATTCCCCCTTCACCCAAGCCACTTTAGTTGATTTCCTCGACACCCAAGCAATTGTTGAACTCCCAAGCCCCTCCTTGTTTATTCCTTTAACACCACGGTAAAATAGGCAAAGGTATCTCAACAATGCCTTTGACGGGTACCCTCTAAAAAGATGTGATAAGAAAACGCATAGCAAACATAAAAATTTAAGATCTACACGCATAGCAAATGAAGTTTATGAGAAAAAATGATATGCCGGTCCCGATGGCATTATTTATTTTGGCCTGTGAATCTCACCCCCCCTATCCCCAAAACACCTTCGATTATTTTATAGGTTGCAATAGAATAAGGGCATAAAATATTGATTTTCAAACGGCAACATGATTTACATATATAAAAACCCTCCCTCCCATCAATTATGTTTAACCAAACAATACCACGTCCAAATTCTTGGTTACGAATAAAAATAAATATGAATACGTGTGGCCACCTGTTACACCTTACAATAAAACATAAACCAAATTTAGAATCAGCCCTCACTCAAAAAAAATGTAAAACAGACTTTAACACCATGGAAAACATATAATTCCACTTAAAACTCAATGAAAAATAGAGTACATGTTGAATTATATTAACTCTTCATGCACCCTCCTCAGTTGCTGAAGATTTTATATTGGTTTCAATGTACAAAACATATGTGTATCCCAATGTCCCTTGGATTCCATATGTAGTAACATGTTAAGCTAATGACACACGCATGTTGCATGCACACAATTCAAGCAGCAGTTGGGTTCTTGGTTATTCACTAATGAAAATCAGAAAACAGAGAGTAAACCTCAAAAGTATAGAGGTCCACAAAACTCATACAATTCCAAATCAGAAAATTATCAAAGTTAGAGAGTAAACCTCAAAAGAGCACTCATATTTGGGTAAAACCCCAAAGACCTCAAATTTGAAATCAACAAAAATTAAACAGAAGGGGACAAATATAGATTTTTACCTACCATTGAAAAAGAAAAGAGCCGAGTATTAGTACCATATTACATGGTGTGACTGCCAGAAACATTTAAAGAGTTTTTATGAGAAAACTAACAACGTTGTAGATATCAACATACCACCAAAATTTTGAATCTTTTTGTTATAGATGAGTCATGTAGCAAAGAAACAAATAAATTTATAAAGTAAATTAGAAAAATATGGGTGATTTTGGGTACTTCACTAATGTCCATATTAGACTTAGGTACTCTGTTCCTCTCTTAATGTAAACATTTCATCGGGATGTGATTATTAAGGTAGACTTTGGTACTTTCATCGTCTTTTAATGTAAACATTTCACCAGGATGTAATTATGGAGGTACTAAAGTCTAATCAAATTAGTAATAGATTACCAAAGTCCCAAAAATATATGGAGCTACAAAAGTCTTTATACGTCTGTTTGCCAAGTACCCAAATTTTTTAAAAAGTCAATGCGGAGGATATATCAATAATGGGGCAAAAAATCTTATAGATTGATCAATAATATGAAGTCCCCTTTGCCAGCAATTATGGCTTCCAATGTGTTATGTTTAAAAAATGTTACATTTCACCATGTTATATTTAAGCATTAATTTAAAAAATTCTTAAAACATAATATCAAGAAATAAATCTATAGAGACAGAAAAATATACATCCCCTGTATTCTGCAATTTTTCTTAATAATAAAAGGTCAGCAGAACCATAGTTTAACATAAATATAAAGGTAGTAAATTAATCAAGTAAAAAACTACATGACGTTGCAAAAGAACAAAAACAAATAATCAACATTTATTAAAGTGTGATTTGTGATTATACAAGGCCTTAGTCCCCCAAAAATATGATCAGTGATTGTATATTAAAACACCCATTATAAACATTTCTACAAAGTTTATAGAGTGGGAGAGATGTGGTGTTTGTTTGGGGGTTAAACATTTCGGAAAGGCCCAAGCTCCTTATGAGCAATTACAATACACGAAGTCCAGAAACAGAGCTAAAGGAATATGTAAAAAGGCAAACCCAGTGCACGAGGCTCCCGTCACGGCGGGGTACTGGGAGGTTTGGATGTACGCAGCCTTACCCCTGTATATGCAGAGAGGCTGTTTCGCGACTCGAACCTGTGACCTCCAGGTCACAATGGAGCAAACTTACCGTTGCTCCATATTGCACTTATACATAAACCTGAAATGGTTTCCAAAACTTTATCTCTAACAATAGCTCATGGTGTGAAGCTAATATAATATTTTAAAAAACAAAACCAAATGGAAGCACATATACCCAAATATCAACAGTTTACTAACCTAAACATAGGTGCTCTTAAAACTAAATACATACATAGAAGGTGGAGAATGATACCTCACTGAAAATTAAAGAATAGCCCAATCACCTGAAAAATATTTTTTTTTTTTTATCAAGGATGACGACAATGAAACCTTTAAACCTCCACCTAACTCGTTGAAACACCGACCGAGATGAGGAGTAGATCAGGGAGGAGCTCTAACATACTGACTATTAACCAAAATCACACTCATGAACTCACAGCGTCTCTACGATTCATAGGTCGTGTAAAGCCTTTGTACGAATAGCGGATGGAAGGAGAAGGTGAGGGTTGAAGGTAAATTCCGTTGCTGCAGAGATATAGGGTTGGGTTAGCTGGAGACGGTAAAATTTGGTGAAAGGCCAAAAACCCAAAATAAATAAACTGTTAAATCCAAAAATGGACAAAAACAAAAACCCATAATAAGAGATCAGATCAAAGAGACAAAAAATGGTATGCATGTTATAATTGCACTGTAAAGACATCCATACAAACCTGTAGATTTAATAAACAAACTGGGTGAAAATTAAAGCTGGCAAAATGGACCGACCCAAACAGTATCGTCCACCCATTTCTACCCGCAATGGTTGAGAACGAGCACCATCATGTTTGTTTCAGGCAGGTTGCATACGGGTCACTAAAAACTCACCGGTTATTTGTGGGTTTAGGCGGGTTGAGAAATGACCCGTTGTGCTCTATGAAGCACGGACTCGACACATAATACGGGACACGACTCGATTCGGGATACGGGATACGCGTTTTTTTTCAAAATGTAGGATACGGATACGACAAATATTTATTATTTTATTTTATATATATTAATGATAAACTTGATAAAATGAAACTAAAGCATCCAACACCATTATATCAAAGTGCTCAAATATGATGATTGTTGTCACCAAACAAACACCATTACAATAAAGCATCATTAACATAAAAGGTTGTTCCAACAAAAACATAAGACAAAAATAAAGATAATATCCTTAGCACAAAATAAGATAGAGAGAAGCCTCCCGAGAGCATCCAGGCTTCATAGTATCTCAATCATTAAGTAGACCCAATTTCAACGGCATCATCATCTACGTTAACCACATCATCAAGTACCATAAAAAAAGATTCAAACAGTGGGATGTAAAGGTTAAAAATAACTTAGCTAAGAGTGAAAACAGTAAAACAATACAGTTAAAAACAACACAAATAAAAAAAAAATCAAAACATAAAAAAAGTTCAAGAAAAAAATCAAAAAACAATACAACACAAGCAAAGAATGAAAAACAAATAACACTGTTAAAAAAACATAATAAAGGAAGAAAAATAATTAAAGAATGAAAAAAACACAGTTAAAAAAATAAAAAAAACGTATCCTAAAAACGTATCAAAAACATATCCTAACGTATCCCCAGCGTATCCCCGACGTATCCTTTTTATGGTCATTCTTTTGTTTTTACCAAATTAGAATTAGATTTACTCTTCCTTTACCTTTTAGTATGATGTAAAACCTATTCTATAAAGGGATAAATTCTAGAGTTCTTTTTTGTCCTTTTGTGTCGTGTTCGCTTATTTTAGTATGCTGTCCTAAGCACTCCTCGATGCTATATAAAAACTTGTACTCACCCCATTTGGGGACCATATATATATGGTTTATCCTAATTTGTGCTTACTCTTGTGTGTCAATTGTCGAGTTATGTCAAATTGGAATTAGAGTTATAAGCACCTCCTGATGCTGTTGTTGTAAAACAAAAATCGTAACAACTTCAAATGGCACTCAAGAAATTGTTTCAAATTGAATGGAACGTAGCTCTAGCAGCCCTAGAGTCTAGAGAAGACCATGAACTACTTCATTGCTGAGATGAGACAATCTCTCTACTAGCTCACCGCTACAACCCCACTAACGTCGCTTTCATCTCCGACCACTGATCCTCTTGTTCCCTTGTAGCTGTCGTGACCCTTCCTAAGGGATCACAAACCACCCCCGACCTACACGACGTCCTATGGTTTGTTGTGGAGACCTTAACCAAGGAAGACAACCCCCGAGGTTTCATTGAGAGCAGTCGACAAAGGGAAGGGGCCCCTTGACCCTCACGATGAGACCAAATGCTATGGAATAAGTCCGATAGACTATCCGAAGATACCTTGCGACCTGCAATCCATTCGCGATTCCCAATAGAGGGACCAACGTATGCCCTTCATAAGCGCCTAATAGACCATACCTCTAGTTTTGGGTGCCAACATCATTTTAATAAGGGCCGAGCTCCAATTAAGCTACCTAGGGTTCCTCTCGACACTTAATCTACATTTTCAGCACCTTCAAATTGGGAAAGAGAACCCTAGTGTGGGTTCAATAACCATCATCCCTTTAGATTGTGTTTTGTGATTTTGTGAATATCTAGTTTGGTGATGATATCTGACCCAATGTAGATATGGTGCCTTTGACATGCCATTTTACCCAAACAATGAGGATATCGAGTGGATGGAGAGAGAAAAGTGAAGGACGAACCTCTCTTTTTGGAGGACTTGAGTCCTAAAGTACGAACCTGCATTCCTGTTAGAGCAACGTACATATTTATGTGTTATGAGGTTGGTCATAAGATGGATGATTGCTCTTTGCTCGACGTTCGGGACCGGAGGCCTCCCCTTGAAGCCTTGTGTCCCCATTTGAGTGGGAGGAATCCATGTGTTTTGGGACGATGGTTGATGAGGATGAGCTTGGAGAGTTGGGCTAGGATAATTTCGGCCAAGCCTTTGGCTATTGGCCAATGATCCTTCACGGCGGTATTCAAGTAGAGGTGTCCACGTTTGATGATTGGACGACACCTCCATAGATGACTCGATTCGACCGAGAGTGCAATGACTCGAGGGGAGTAAATTGTGTGTGACTAGTGACAACGGAATTCCAAGGCTATGCTAAGGTGTGGTGGGATGAGTTAACAAGGAGAAAAAGAGGTTGAGGGTTGCATTCGTGGGAGGTGGTGGAACAATTACTCCAAGAGGCCATTATTCCATGCTCTTATCGTCGAGACCTATTCCTTCTTCGTTATTGATTATGCAGAGAAGTATTAGTTACTTTGCTCCCTCTTGAGTTAGTTTAAGCAAGGAGGAGTAGCTACGCCACCTTTAGGGCATATAGCCTTGCATTAGCCGGAATCTTTTGCTTAAAGATACTCCATTTATGGGGAAAGCCTTCAATTACACCCTCCGTTTGGTAGAGTATTTTAAATCAGGCATGCTTCCATATTCTCTCAATGTACCCTAGGGGCATACGAAGGCCACATTCAAATGTTATGAGTATGATCCGACTGAAGAAGAATAGGTTGGTCCTAGAGAGAGAGAGAGAGAATACGAGACAGAGACCTAAAGGGTAGATTATCGAGGCATTAGTGACTTGCCCGATCAGGATGCCTCCATCCTCTTTGAGCTCGTGGTTGAGCTCTTTTTTAGTGCGTGGGGGCGGAGTGATGTGTCTGATAGGTGTGGGGTATTTGTGTAATTTTCCTTGTGAGCTATTTTGTCCTTTATTCCTTTTGTTCCTTTACTTGTTTTACCATATTAGTATTAGATTTACTTTTTTTGTACCTTTTAGTATGATGTCTAGGTTCTAGAGTCTTATGTAGCCCCTTTTGTGTAATTTTCCTAGTGAGCTATTTTGTCTTTTATTCCTTTTGAACCTTCACTTGTTTTACGAGATTAGTATTAGATTTACCTTTTTTGTACCATTTGATAAACCTTGATAAACTTAAAGACATATGAAAGGCAATCTTAAATTAAATCTAATAAATACAAATAGTTATCCTAAGTAATTAATGATAATAATTATACAAAAATTATAAGATAATTTCGCTACCAAATCCTTGGTCTCAACAAACACATCATCTTCAGTTGAATCCTAAAAGTTTCATGTCAAAAGCTTAGGTTAATCAAGTCTAGTTATTAAATTACACATGTTTTTATAGGGCAAACCCAGTGCTCGAGGCTCCTGCTACTGACGGGTACTGGGGGGGTTGGATGTACGCAGTTTTACCCCTACATAAACAGAGAGGTTGTTTTCGCGACTCAAACCTGTGACCTCTAGGTCACAATGGGGCAACCTTACCATTGCTTCGGGTTCAATAGATAAAGATGAACAAGATAGATTACGACATGAATACCCTCAACATAACATAACTAAAAGTGGAATGGAAATGCAAACAATAGATAAAGATGAACAAGATAGATTATGACATGAATACCCTCAACATAAATAAAAATGAATGAAAATCAATCACCACCGCTAACTATAATAATGGAAGAATAAGGTCTGATATAATAACCCAAAACAATACCGCCAAAATACATGCCAAAACTGATGTCTCAAAACATCCAACATAAAATATAAACCGAGTACAACATCTAATGAGATAGAATATGAACCTCACATCACTTAAATGCATAAAAATAAAAGATGGAGTTAACACCTACATCTCTGACCAGTGGTGAGTGGGATGATAACTCGGTGCTCACGAGAGAGGAAGCTAAGTCTGATGTGCCACTGGAGCACCTGGAAACAACGCGATGGGTCAGGCCCACTGCAAGATAAAAAGCCACGCGACCTAAATAATAGAGCTAACAACCTACTAGTTCCCATTAATTAAGAGATCGCTAGTATATCCAATAACCCATCATAATATCGTCATAAATAAATTAATACTAGCCCCCAACTAACTATGGGGTCACTAGTACACCAAATCATAAGTTGGGTTAGTCCTCAACTAACGGGGTCATAATACACCAAAATAACCAGTGACTAGCCCCAACTAACTGACGGGGCCACTAACCCGTAAGTCTACTGTTTTTATTAGGCACGGACTAAATCAATCGCAAATAGCCCCCAATTAACTACCGAGGTCACTAGTGCCGATGTTCGCCGTTTTTATCTGGTACGGATCAAAAATCCAACTCCTCCACCCCCATTCATGATAATATCCAAATAGTCATAAAACCATGACACTCCATAGGCAGACATGCTAAACTTTAATTATCCATTCCCGTCCCTCTTTGTCATATTAGCCCAATGAAAACTTTAATTATCCATTCTCGCCCCTCTTTATCATATGAGCCCAATGGAATAATTAATATTTTATGAAGTTTGTCTTTTATTCCACGTAGTTACATATAAAAGAATTTGTATGGCATTACAATATTTCCAAAGGGGCAATATTGCTTACACCACGTTTGGGAAGTTTAATCCAATACACAATATTCAATTTTAGCATTTAGGGCATTTACTAGTTTATGTAGGGGGTGAACAATATAGGCAAATCAACACCTGTAACTTATCTCAAATATCATACGTGAGCCAATTTCCAAATCCAATTTAATGAAATAGTTCTAGGGTCGATTTACGGGTCAAACCCACGAGTTTGATGGGTTTGGTGAAGAAACTTTGTTTCTAATACTGTTCAACATCCTTGTGATTTGCAGGAACCATGAATGCAACCATTCAATATTGATTATTAATAGTCAGAATTTACCTGTTCTTGCTTCCAATTGTTTCAACGACGGAATCATTTGCACATTATTTTCATGCTCTTATTTTTTGTGAACGAAAACCTCTCATTAATATGGACTTTTGGAATGTCCACTTGGTTAATTTAAGTCCTTGAACTCTAATAATCTATGAATGCATCTTTAGTTCACATCATCTCCTCTGTTTTTGATTAGTATATGATCATTGGGCAAAAGTTACATTGCAGATCTTATGGACACTTAATGGGCACTTCCCTTTCCAAATCTGGCAACTAAAAAAAGAAAAAGTATCTCCCTATTGCCGATTAATATGGCCGGGTGTGGTTTATCATCATTCATACAACGTCTTTTATAATGATCACCAATCAGCCCTATGCATTTATATTTCTCAGGAAAAGAATGAAAATATCCAGCGGCAACTTGATACAATTATGTGTTCAAAAAGGCAGAATTCACAGATGATGACTGATAAAGCGACATCAGATTTTTCTACTGTCACCAATCCTCCAGGTTTGCGGTGTATTATGTTGTGTGTAGTGTTTTCTAATTGGTAAAAATGGGTATTACCTTGCCATGATCTAATTATTGGTCAAGATATAATCGAATTACACTGGGAGAGAAAACTTGCATAATGTTGTTCACAGTTGAAGCTTGATACTCTATCAATCTCAAATTAAGAGGCACATTTTAAGGGTCGTGGATTGAAAACAATGTACTAAATTTTGCGGCACATAAATAACTTTAGATCTTGATCATATATTAATTTAAAATTAATGTTCTATTAAAGAGCTTGTGGTGTATGTTGTGCAACATTAATAAATTGCAACCACAACCTAACTTGGATGAAATCCAACAACCCAAGTTTTTGGTAGTTGCCTTTGAAAAGAAACAAAAATCACTTATGTTCATGCTTCCGCGTATTTATGTCAAGCTCTTGGGGCAGTATTAGTGTAGTGTGTGGTATGGATTTGATTGAGGATTACAATTAGGATCTTGTTGAGACAAGGTGGAAACTGTAGATCAGTCGCAACCTGCATCCTTGACCCATGTCGCTCCAACTTGATTTGTAATCGTTATTTCATTTTAGTATTTTTATACGCTAGTAGAACAAGGAATATTCCATCCATCATTAGATTGGCTAGTTTGGTATTCTACTCAAACTAGGGTGACTTGGCCACCATGTTCATTAAGCCTAGTTAATATATTGTATTCATCCCATTGTATTAAACTTGATATATTGAATGAGATTTTTTAGAGAGGAAAGTCTTGTTTCTTGATTTGTGTGAACGTGCTTCCACATATTTATCTCATAATAAGAAGTGAAAATTAGCAAAACGAATAAAGTATTCAATCCTAATCTTCCTATAAGCTTACCCAAAACAAAAGATAATGCAAAAACAAAAAAAAATGCATGTTCCTCTCTCTTCAGTCGATCCATGTAGATTCTCCTTCGTCACCATACACATCCTCCCCCATCCACACCCCACCCATACGAAAGCTTGCCCTCAAGCTCAAAGGTGTAATACTTCAGCTTCAAGTGGAATCAAAACAACTTTGGCCTTGAGCACATCCCAAGTCTATTTTGACCTTGTAGCCTTCTTATGTAGTGGCTTGTTCGTTGTTCCCTCGATTCTGTAAGGTATTTCCGGATGCACAAAGGTGAAAGCGGTCAGTGTATTAGGTCACCGCATCAAGTTGTGCTAAAGAGTTTTCACCCTAGCAAAGAGATCATAGTCAGTTCTTTGGGATGATTGAATGCTAGATATTCTTCGACATATCCAAGTTTGCACTGGTACCTCCCAATTTTCACCCCTTTTGATTACATTCCACCACGCCTTAGCGTAGCCTTGGACTCGGCAATTACTAGTCTCACATTTGATGTGTAGTTGGGAGCGGAAGCCATTTTAATGAAACTATACAACAAAAACAACAACATTTAGAGAGCAATGACCCAATTTACCTTTTCTCATTCATCTCTCAAAATAAAGTAGTCATTACAATAGGAATGGAGCCCCTATTTATGGGGTGGAATAATGGAGAGGCTTCTAGAAGGATGTTGTCACAGTGGTCCTCAAAACAACATCATCATCATTTATAGGCCAAGGGCCTAATTTTCTTTTTCTCATTCATCTCTCAAAATAAAGCAGACATTACAACAAGTATGAACCGCCTATTTATAGAGTACAATGGAATGATGGAGAGGCTTCTAGAGGATGATGTCACAAGATAGTGGTCCTCATGGGAGACATCATCATTCTAGAAGGTTCTCAAAATATCTAAGGACAGAAGTACAAAAATAGCCCTCAAAGCTCATGCTCCTGCATCACATTTCACTTCGGTCACGCCCTTGTACTCAAACATCTTTTCCATAGAATCTAGCCTATTAATGAATGTGTCTGTATCCATCTTCCCATTACAGTTCGGGTCATCTGCACGTCTATTGTTGTGCATTCGCTTCTCAAGCAAAAGAAGATTTGTGAGTGGGTTATCTTGATCATCCACCTATAAGAAGGTGCAATAATATTAATCTTTCGAGGAATCATCATCAATGTCAACATGGCTTAGAGCACAAGTCGTCGCGGTCATGGATTGCAATGGGGGGCACACACACGACACCATTCGGACAACCTTTTCAATTATTAATTAGAACGAATTATGGGTTGTTTGTACTTTTTTCATTCCTCTTGTTGGGGCTTCTGAAGATCCCCTTATCGTTTGAAAGTTGTGTAATGACGAAGCGAAGGGTTGTGTCACCGACCAAATCTAAAAAAATGACCTGAAACCAATGCAGAGGTGTGGTTTGTTGAACCAACTTACATAGCCCTCATCTAATTGACGGTGTGTTTGTGAACTCAAGTTACATGCTTTGGAATTGGAATATTTCACCCTGATTGGATATAAATGAAAGCTAAGCCTATATTTATAAGAGAGGCAGAGAGATACTTCGATAAGGAACTTACAAGAAAGGAAATAAGAAGATATTTGATGTTAATGAGGGTGCATCATGATCATGCTGTCCATGGCAAATTTATTTAGAGAAAAATTCAAGAACTTTTTTTGAGAAGGAAGAGCTGTGGGAGAAAATCAAATTCATTGCGTCTCATCGGGAATTTATATTTCCAAAGAATTTAAAGGGACTGAAAGATTCAGATATTGTAAACAATTGGAGGGTTGTTATCTCTGTTTGAAAATCTTTCGTGGGAGACATGTATACTCCAGGTTTTGTAATCCTTAATCATGTATTTTTTATGTATAAACAATAAGAGTTTGGTTCTTATTAAAAAAAGAAGAAATAAGGGAAGGAAATAAAGATAAAAAAGATGGATAAAAATTTATATCGTAACATACTTTGAAGCTCTCCCGAAATAAAGATTATGCTGAAAATGGAAGGAAATGAATAGATAGATAAAAAGACTACATTTTCCTCTCTCGTGTGCCAACCCTGTGGGTCCCCTTACCCTCATATGTGTCTGGTGACTTTCAAATAATGACTGAGAGCATCTCTTGTAGGAGTAGTGAACTTTACAGTAAGTACATGTATTTTTTTTCTCCAACAGTGTAAACAACTCTGCCAAGTGTAAATGACAGTGCCAACTCAACTAAGTGTAAATTAAAGGTTCGAAATGCACCTTGAATATACAAAGCACTATCAACTATTATACATCTTTTCTTTTAGATGTCCGATTAGTTTGAAAGTTCGAACACGTCAAATGTAGACCAATAGATATTCCCATAATGAAGAGTAATTTAGTTAGTATTGATGGTAATGCTAAGGGTAGAGGTATACCTAAATAGGGATATTGTAAAAAAGGACATGATATCATGTAGTTTAACAGAGGATATTGCGCTGAACAGCTGAATAGAAAAATAGGACTCATGTAGCGCCAAATAATTAGGAAAAGGCTTTATTGAGCTGAGTTTAGATTAGTATGAAAGTCATATTTGTTAGCAAATGAGATCCACTTTTGATAATTTATTCTTGAAAAAAATTGTTTAAGTTTACCCATTTTTGATATGTTGGTATCTTATTGGTCCTTTTCAATTTTGACACCAAAAGTCGAAAGAAAACCATTGGAGTACAAACTAAAGTAGTGTATATTTTTAGTGCAAAACCTACTTTACCCAAGATTTAAACCAAAATTGTACACTACCACTGAAGATGCTCTTAATTTGACACGAATGGGTATATATGAAGAAATAATTACAATTAGATCCCTTACAAGCAATTTTATTGCTCTAAAAAAATTTAAACACCTATGTCCCTCAAACACTAATTTACATAATACCCTTTTATTTTTAAAAATCCGCGCTAGAGCTCCGGCGACTATCACTAGAGCTTCGACGAGGCTTCTCGGAGATCCGGAAGGGGGGGGGGGGGGCTAGCGCAGACTTTTGAAAATAAAAGTATATTGGGTAAATGTTGTTTAAGACACCTACGCATTTAAAGAAAAATACTCCGGTTTGAGTAATAAAATTGCTTGCGAGGAACCCAAAGTATATTGGGTAAATGTTGTTTAAGACACCTACGCATTTAAAGAAAAATACTCCAGTTTGAGTAATAAAATTGCTTGCGAGGAACCCAAGTGTAAATGCCCCATAAATGAATTGCATAAATCATGTGATGAGTTATATGTTAAACTTGAAAACATTATTAAATTAATACACCTCTCATTCATATTGCTCTAAAAAAATCATTAGTTGGCTTCCTAACAGACTCTTAAATGTGTATAGTTAAAATAATTTGGCACATTATTATTTGATTTTTCTATATAAAATCGAAGCAAGTATGGGCCTGGGATCCAGTTGGTAGATTCAAGCGTGGTTCAAACTAACTTAGCTTATTAACTCAAAAAATCAAACAGACGAACAAAAAACACAAGTGAGGGTTGCGTTAGAAACACCTGTCTCGTTTCCGAAACTCTCATGTCTAAACTGTTAAATTGTTTTTTAATTTCTCTTAGGTGGCACAACAACAAAAAAAATGTTTTCATGTTTTGCAGCTGCAGACAATCAAGTAGGTCCGAACCCCAAAGCCACTAATCGTGTTGTAACAGCATATCGCAGGTTAGTAAGCTTTTCCAAAATCGTATTAACTAAATCGATTCATTATTTTTCGTTCTCATTTTGACAAAAAAATGATACTTTGGCAGGGCAAAAGTTCGAGGGGTTCTTTTTCAAGAAACGGAAGATGATATCGATAATTAGAAGCATTTGTCGCCACAATATTCCATGGGGGATATACATATCAGTTACAATAGCTCACGGGGTTAGTTATAGCTTATAAATATGTCATAGCAAAAGGGTTGTTTCCAACAAATTATCTCTACACTAGGTACATTGAATTGTTGTGCATAAATGTACCAAAACTGTTACTAATATAACTACAGTATTCACATATTTTAGATTCACTGTCATTTTGATGACTGATATTTGGAGGATAGTTCTAGGATTGTGGCTCAGTTACAATATGGAAGGGTTCTAATTGAATGGGATTGACGAAATATTCGGTTTTACAACAAGATTTCTCCATTTGGGAAAAAGTTCGCAATGGCAAAACTAGCATTTTCTTCAAATCTTTTTAAATATTATTGTTTAAAGGACTTAGTCTTGGATGAAATGTTTTGAATCTTGGATATTCTCCTCTTGAACAGGGGTGGACCTATGTATAGGCCTGTCAATGGGTAGGGTCTAGACCCAGACCCGATCCGAACCCGACACTTTTAATAGGACCTGAGCATTTTTTTGGGACCCGAGACCCGAATACCCGATCATTAAACGGGTAGGGCCTGGATCCTATACAAGGCCCGGACCCGAAGACCCGACCCGAATATATCATTATTATTTATTAAATATATATTTTATACCCCCTTCCCCTTAGTGTTAGTAGACTGTGTATTACCCTTAGATCTTTTCTAATCTAAGGGTCAAAAGTGAGCAGCTGCCCTCATTTCTTTTAACCCTAACCTAACACAACCCACCCTCTTTTCTTTTACCCTAGCCGTTTCTCTTATCACACAACCAAGCTCTCTTCTTTCTCTTCACAGCCAAGCTAAATTTCTGTCTCCATTTCTCCATTTCTGCTCTCGTCCATTTCTGTCTCCATTTCTGCTCTCATCTTCACTGACAACCAAGGTAAATCCCCATTTCTGCTCTCTCTCTCCCCATTTATGCTCTGTCTCGTCGCCATTTCTGCTCTCTATTTTTTTTTTGTTAAGATCTATTTTTTTTGTCGCCATTTCTGCTCTCGTCGCCATTTCTGTCTCGTCCCCATTTATTTTCCTCCATATCTGTAAGTTCACATATATAATTGTTAGGTTAGAGTTATGATCTATTTTTTTTGTTAAGATCTGTAAGATCTGTAAGATTTGTAGTTAAGACCTGTAATTTCTTGTTACTAAATGTTAGGGTATAAACTCATTTAAGATCAGTAATTTATTTACAGTTAACATATGTAATTTTTTTCGTTTTTTTTTTAAACTCATTTACAGTTTAGATCTGTAATTTATCTACACAATTTTTTTATTTATTACAGTTAACATATGTAATTTATTCATTTACAGTTTAGAACTGTAATTTATCTACACCATTTTTTTCGTTATTTTTTGTTACTCATTGCTGTTATAAATGTTTAAAACTCATTACACATAAAACTTATTACACATAAATGTTTAAAACTCATTACACATAATTTTGAAACTCTTTACACAAATGTTTAAAACTCATTGCTGTTATAATTTTGAAACTCATTACTCATGCTTTTTTTTTTTGCAGAATTTCAAATGTATACGGACCCTCCTATTGGAGGTAGTTCCGGTGGTGGAGATGCGACAAATGAGGAGGCACCGGAAAGTGTGGATGGTCAACTCATCTTTTCCTTTATTTTATTTCAAATTAAATACAATTGTTAATATTTATTTTTGTTTGTTACATTGTAGGTGTTGAAGAAAGCGGGGCAAATAATGCTAAGTGATTGGTGAAAAAGTGGAGCTATTTGGGAGGCAAAAAGATGGTGAAGAAGTTGCTGAATTTTACTCAATTTTGCTGCAAAATGTTGTATTTTTTTTTTAGTTATTTGGACTCTAAATGTTGTATTTTTATTAGCTTTAAATGTGTTGAGTTTTAGATATTTATTTGGGACATAAATTGCTGAATTTTGGATGTTAAGTGTGGGATATTTGTTGCTGAATTTTGGATATTAAATGTAGGATATCCGTTACTGAATTTTGGATGAATTTTATATGTTAAAAATGTTTGTCCATAAATTTTAAATGTTCAAATTTTACTTCAATCAAATAAAAAATATGAGGAAACACATAAACTGGGATAAAATGTTGTTGTTCATGATGTTAAGTGTGGAATAAAATGATGTTGGCCCTGAATTTTTACACGAAAAAATAAAAATTTAAAAACTGAAATTCAATATTTCGGATCGGGTCTTCGGATCTTTAATGGGCCCGGGTTTGGATCCACCTAAATTGGATTCTTATGGTATTCGGGTAGGACCCGATCCGTTAAAAATCTGAACGGATCGGAGACAATTTCACTGATACCCGACCCGTCTCCGACCTACGTATGTATATGTAGGGCCTTTGGGGGTGGGGTGGGTGGGTTATGTGCGCATCTGTGTTTTTGGTGGTATTTTCTAACAGACAATGCCCGTGTTCTAATTTGTCACAATTTAAATCTGTGATGAAATCTGTTCTTAGAATTCTGCTTGTCACATTTAACACGTTTTTTGACCCGGGACAATTATTGTCCATTGATTTCTAACTGATTCATTCGCGACATTTTTTTATGATTTATCTCTAACGTTAGAAAAATTCATTTTAGTTTTATTTCTCTAAGAAATTCATTTTGGTTTCTAGTAATGATAAATCTCGTCACGGATATAAAGTACGATAATAGTAAATACAACAATTTTTGTGACAATAATATTAGTCTGTTAGTCCTTAGCAAAATTCTAAAAGTTACAAATGCCTGGTGGTGACATGGCCCATATTACTCTCTAAATACTTCCTCCCATAATACCTTATTTGCTTACTATATTGTACTTTGTTTCCTCATTTGTACTTAATCGAGAAAACCATTGAAGAAATACAATTTCTACCTTTATGAAAATATTGTTGGAAAAAAAAGGGTGTTAACCTAATTACATATTTGCTTTAAACAAATGCTTCTTTTAACATAATAACATATTTGTAGCCACACTATCAATGCTGGTCAGGATTTAACATAATTACATGTTTGCCAAACTCAGGCTTTGGCAAGTGCTTTATTTTTCAAAATAGTTTATCATTTACAAGAAGGAACAATTTTTACTGCTGGAAGTTTCTATACATTTAAAGATTTTTCAATTTTTCATAATCGCCAAATTTATAAGATAGTTATATATAGTTGAGATATGAATGTTAAGATTGATTTGTGGTAAAATTCAAAAGGATAAAGTTAGAATTGAATAAATTCGTGAAACGACAAAAGTAGCTACGATAGAAGATAAATTGAGAGAAAATTGACTTAGATGGTTTGGACACGTTAAGTATAGATCGACGGATGTTCTCGTAAGGAAGAGTGATTTGATTAGTATTGATGGTAACGCACGGGACAGAGGTATGTCTAAATTTACTTGGTGGAATATTGTAAAAAAATGATATGATATCATGTGATTTAATCGAAAATATTGCGTCGAATAGCGCTGAATGGAAAAATAAGATTCATAAATAATTGAGAAAATGTTTTGTCAACTTGAATTGCGTAAATAGTTATATATATAAAAAATGAAATATATAAGGGTTGTGATGAACTTACATCTTTTTGTATCTTCCATCGTAGTGTCACTTCTTAAACACCATATAGTGTATTTTAAAGCAAGACGTGGTGATAAAGATAAAAATAAGTGGTACTTTTTAACACAACTCAATCTTCCCCCCCCCCCCCCCCTTAAAAAACAAGCCTCTATGTGAGGCATCAAAGACCTCTACGTGAAGAATCAAATATCAAGGACATCTATGCATGGTACCAAATCCTTTGTGAGCTATTAACAACTCACTATTCACTATTCAGCCCCATTTTACCCCCGCATCAAGGTATTTAAACCATCTCCAAGGCATTTGACCATTTTGGTCAAATAAAATGTTTTAATGTTATTTTGTTCCATAAAAAAATTAGTGCAATTCCACAACATTAAGTAAAAAAATGACAAAAGATAATGAAACATATGACAACCCCTATTTCTCACAAATTACATGGTAAATTTTAGACACAAAATATAAGAGTTATCTAACATTATATCATTTATAGCATGCAAGAAAAATTTCGAAGACAATAATGGAAATATGATAAAGGATAATGTAACTATAATTCGAAAATGTCCCAATAGGATATACAAAACCCACAAAACACAAGTGCCCCGAATTTAACTTGAAACCCACCCGATGATCCATAAACAGAAGTCCAAACCTAAGCTTTTGAAAGCGAACCCTGCTAGGATTAACGACCTCGAACCTATTAAGACTATTAAAATGTCGTATAGCTCAAGTGCAAGCTAATCCCAGAAGAGTTGTGCCGATCTTCTTTACCACATATGGCCCCATCCAGTTGGGACGGAACTTGCCTTGGGGATCCCATATGGGTTATAAGAACTCTTTAACACTAGGTATCCTTCTTTGATTCCTTTGTCTTTAACTTTCTTGCTAAATGCCTCGACGATCCATCCGTGGTAGCATTGCATGTGATAATGTGCTACTAATCTTTGTTCGTCAATCGGCCTCAGAGATTTAGTTTTCTAACAGTACCCTTATTGAGGGAATTTCCATCTCAATTGGGAACATTGTTTCCATTAGGGGTGCACACGGTTCGGTTCAGATCAATTTTGAGACTAATTCGAGAACCGAACCGAGATGGATCGGTTCCAAATTTTTGGAACCGAAACCGAACCAACAGTTATGCAGAACCGAACCAACGGTTCTCAGATCGGATCGGATCGGTTTTTAGTTCCAAAGTCATATTTCAAACTTAGTGAAATCTTAAGATTAATGTATTTCATAAATAATTTTTTTAAGATCAAAATTAATTTTGATACTCAATAACATAAGTTAGAAACTAAGGTAATCACAAAAATATAAATTACAAGTGTTAAATATATAAAATAAATATATATGTAATTATAAATCGGTTCGATTTTCGGATTGGATTGGTTGTTTTTCCATAGAACCGAGAACCGAACCGAAGTATCGATTTTGTTTTTTTAGAACCGGAACCGAACCATTGAGCAAAAAAACCAATCCAAACCGAACCAATGCAGTCGGTTTGGTTCGATTTATCGGATTTTCGATTTCGTTGTGCACCCCTAGTTTCCATCCCATATACAAGAGAGAACGGCGTGGCTCTGGTAGCTATTCTGATAGTAGTTCGATATCCCCATAACACATAGGGATTACGGTTAACCCAGTCTCGATACCCTTGAAACATCTTGTTCAGTATTACTTTCAAGTTCTTATTTGCCGACTTTACGATGCCATTGGTCTGCGCGCAATATGGAGATAACTTGTGTCTTTGAATTCCGTATTCTTCGACAAGCTCGATAACCTCTGGCTTGAAGTGCACTATGTTATAGGAGATTATCTTTAAATGGTGAACCATATTTCCAAATGATATTCTTTTGTATTAATTGGGCCATGTTCTTGGCATTCAGTACAATGTATGATTCTTCTTCAACCCACTTAGTGAACCAATCTAAGGCTACTAGGATGAAATCGTGGCCATTGGATGCTTTGAGATTTACCTTCTTAATGATATCAATTCCTCAAGTTGAAAATAGACAAAGTGATGTCATGTTGTACTATTCCCCCGGAGGTAGATGCTGTAAATTTATGAATCCTTGGCATTTCGAATACTTTTGGATGTATTTTTTGCAATCATGCTCAAGGGTGATCCCGTAATACCATTAGTGAATAATATTTTTGGCTAGCATGTGACCACTCATGTGAGGGACACACTCTTATTCGTGGATTTATTCCATCACCTTTTCTGCTTCGCTCTCATCGAGACATCATAAACGGGTGCTAGGATTAACATGCATAAACATATCCTTAGTTTATTTAATATCATTGTTATGCTTTATTAATTCGCATGATTCATGTATTGACACCTTATGCACAATAGGAATTATACTTGCGTAATTGTTAAAAGTGAAATGACACCTTATATACCTACCATGTAAGTTTGTGTTCTCTTTCCTATGCTGAGTGGTGTATACACTTATTCGTTATTCTTTTAAAAAATATTTTAAGTCATTGATAATCTCAATATCTTTGTTTTCACCGACTAAAGAATGCTGATATGATCTTTTACGAAACAAAAATAAAAAATCATGTTTTAACCTAACTTTTGATCAAATGAAATTCATTTCATCATTTCATTTGTTTCACCAACATCCTGAAAATTGATTCGAAAAATAAATGCCATGTGAAATAAGGACGAAAAAAATAAAAGAAGAGAAGGAAATATAGAAAAAAATGAAAAGAAAAATATAAACAAGGAATTAAAAAGAGCAAATAATTCCAATAAAAAGAAGAGAAAAAAAAGTAACTCTTCAAAGTTCATCATTTCTTCAAAACTACAAAATCATTTTGAGGTGATGACCGTTACCACCCGTTCATACATTTTCCATTCTGAAAAGTCCTTAAAAGATCACGGGGATAACATGATTTTATATATTGAAAAGATAAAATTTTGACATTATTTTGAAACCACTATCCTTTCACGAGGTTACATTTTATCGTTTTATATAAGCGTCTTTCATCACAGACATGTGTAAGGCTTTGTTTTCAAGTATAATTACTCTTTATGCCTACATATCCTACATATCCTGAGTGACTCAAACTAATTTCATAGTGCTTTCATTTTTTAGCATAATGATCGGCGAGAATTGAACTAGTGCGCTTCATTATAAACATCGAGTCATTAAAAACTATCATACAATTTCACTTATCAATTTTTGTGATGCACACCACACACTCGATCAATATTTGAATATCATGAATTGATTTAACATAATTGTCATCGTAAATAAACTATTAGAGAAATCTCCTATACCTGAGCTAGTGTATATATAAGAGGTATTTGATGAGATTAATCTTCAAAACAACTTTAAAACAACTCCCGCTTCCTGCAAAAAATACCTATTACACTTTCCTCCTCAAGCATCTCGACAATAATATAAAAATAAAAATTTGAAGACTATAGTTTAATTTACTGATAAAAAAGGCCTAAATTTTAATGAACTGGTGTGTGTGTGTGTGTGTGTGTGTGTGTGTGTGTGTGAGAGAGAGAGAGAGAGAGAGAGAGAGAGAGAGAGAGATTAAATCATTAGATTAATTCCCATGTGTTGGATCGTTTAACAAAAAACACACATAAGTGTCCTTGTAGGAGACTCTATGCATATTAGGCCGTCAATTTTTAAAAATAGTAAAAAATAAAATTTTGAATGTATTTTTTTGAAGATGCTCTACTTAATGAGGTCATCATCTACAAAAAAAATCATCAAAAAATTCAATCCAAAGGTGGGTTTACATGTTCATCAAAAGTTTCAATGGTTAAAAATACATATATTCATTTATTTTGCATATCATTTTTCTAAAATAGTAAAAAAATAATTCTTGTAATGAAACATTTTGTAGATGATATCCACTGTGAGATCATTTACAAAAAGTTGTATCAAAAAATCAATTTTTTGTTATTTAAAAAAAATAATTTGAACCAAGGTATGTATATAAGAGGTTATTACAAGAAACTCTTTTATGTGTATGTGTGTGTGTGTGTATATACATACATATATATATATACATACATACATATATATACATATATATATTAATAAGAAAATTATACAACATAGACACAGTTGCGAGGGTTGAAAAACCATTAATATATAACTATACTAATGTGTCTATAGTTGAAAATTAAATGTTTTTTAATTTAAAATTGTGTGTGATAAATGCACTCCTTAAAAAATGTTGACGAAACAACTTTTACACGGTGACTTTATGAGTAGTGAAAAAATTGGTCAGCTAAGGGTCAAGTTTCCGTATCGTGCGCATCCGCACTTTTTGGTCCAAAATTGATTAGGTTTTGCATGTTAAACCGACTGGCCATTTACTCTCCTTCAAATCCCAATCCTTGTGGATCAAGTCATCGCCTCTGGGATCCTTATATATACACAATGGAAATGAAGCCCTAGCCTGTTCAAACATCTGTTGAAAAATAAACTTATACGAGACACATAAACGACAATGGCATCGCAATATGTTTACATTCCCCATGTGGTCGTTGCCAACATACTCAAGCGCCTTCCCTGTAAGTCGTTGCTTCGGTTTAAGTCCGTATGCCAGCTGTGGCATTCTACAATCTCCGATTCAGGATTCTGCACTAGAGAATCCGTCCTTGTTTTGGCGGATCCCGGAGGATTTAGGTCCTTTTAATCTATTGATGATCAAGCATCTCTCCAAGCTGTTCCCAAACCCTCCACACTAATGGCATCTCATTACAACAAAGTCTTCATTCGTCTGTTTTTTCCAACTCGTGTAATGGTTTGATTCTTGTAGGTTGTGACAACTCTCTCTTTTTGTCTAACCCATCAACTAGATACTTTCAAAAAGTGTTCACACTTGATCTCTTCCTTGATGATGGATACATCGTCTTATCGGGACTTTGTTATGACCCCTCCATTGCTAATCACAAGGCCCTAATATGGCTTTCACATTACGGTGGGGATTCTCTCATAGTAGCTACTTTGAAGTGAAAACGATGGACTGAGATCGGCTTCCCTTTTGGCTTCGACTTTTTGGTTAACGGTCGAGTAGTCAATGGACACCTTCATCGGGCTGTTACTAAGGAACATACATATCACTTTTCTATAGATAGAATAAGAATAATTGTATGTTTTGATCCAGTGGATTCAAAGTTTGAGCAGTTTCCAATCCCAAAACCAAAGTATGGGGAAGACAATGCAATTGTTGGTTTGGGAGTTTTAGACGGATGCCTTTGTTTGTCACGCTCCAACAATCAAAGTGATTTTTAATGTAACTTTGAGATACTCGTAATGAAGGAGTATGGTGTGGTGGAATCCTGGACTACTATGTTCGTCATATCAAATTTGAACCTGAATCCTTATTATGGATTCTTAATTCCATTGATCCTTACAAGGAATGGAGAAATTTTATTTTGTATTAACAACGAGGAAATATTGGCTTATGACCCTTCAAAATTTTCGTGTAGGAATGTTCCATTCCCGGACAGTTTCGACCATCTCTATTTATCTGCAACTTCATTAGTTATATCTGATTTTTACACATTTGAGATACTACCCAGAGTTTCTTTGTTAATAATTAAAAAGAAAATGGACTTGAAGTTTGAGACTCACGTTTTAGAATTTGATTTCTGTTTCAAATTCTAATTCCAACTGAAAATTATTGCTTTACAAGTTATATTCACTGTTATGTTTGTGCAGACTATTTCTCTGATTTAAAAGAAACCTCATCACGCTATATGTACTTTGTTTTTCTATGAGATATGGTTCATATTTATGATTGGGTGGCACTAATAAACGTTATGGATGTGTCTTTTTGATGAGTTTATTCTAATGATTTTCTAGCCCGTGGAAAAGATTTAATTCCAGAAACAACAGGCATAGCTTAGTTCCAAATGGTGCTACTATCATATAGTAAAACTTTTAAGAGGACTACCAGTTGTTGTCTTAAAAACTGTGATCAATTTAAACCATGCCTAATGTTTGTAGATATAAGCATTTCAATCTATATCCTGCATTGTTAGGGAGAAGTTACAAAATAATACAGAACATAGAAAACGTAGAAACACAACTAGGGTGTGAAATATTAAACCATCGGTCTCTCTAAATTCTAAGCTCTCATTCATGAGTTTTTGTGAATCACAGGTGTCAATTCAATCTATATCATGCAAGTGTTTGAATCACAAGTGTCAATTGTATTCCTAAATTTTAGAATTTTTTTGTGAATTTAACAATTTGAGATCCTAGGAATACACAAAAACTTCAACCAAACAAACAATACTTTGCAAAATTTGTCTGCCAAAACAACAACTAATTCTTTGTAGATGGACAGGCGCCTGGGTCTATGACAACAACGAGATTTCTATAAATGGTCAAACATCTGTTGGGCATTCTAAATTGTACTAGCAGCTGGGAATTAATGAGGTTTTTTTTAGGTGGTTTTAATATGTAATCTTAGGGTATACACATGACATTATGGTTTATTTTAACCCAACTTCTTTAGATTTTTATTGACATTGAATGAGCATCTTCAGTGAAAGAGGCATTGAGGAAAAAGCATTAGAGTTATCTAACTTTTATTTCACATAAGAGATTGAGTGGACTGGGTGAGAGTGTGCGTAGCTCGTGCGCATTCTAACCACTGTACCTGACATCCTCATGTATTGGACTATGTTAGGTGTATTTAAGAAAATGTTATTTTACTGAATCACGTTCGAGCTCGTGTTCATTTTTTGTGTTTTTGGCTTTTTATGGACTCGTAGTATAAGTTAGGTACACACAATGAAGAGGATAATATACAGAAGCTTCTGAAACCGAGGGAAAGAAACAAAAACTTGATTTTGTCAAGTGTAAGAAGGATCACTACAACTACAAGAATTAACTAATAATTCTAGTGGCAAAAATATGTGGATCTTATAGATTCTTAATCAAGTCACCTAGCTGAAATGGAAAATTGATACAAAGATTGAACAATTGATCCAGAAAAAAATGGGTTTTCAACAAAATAGTAAAATTAGACAAACAATGGAAAGATAGAAATCGATCCATACAAACATGGATTTTCAATTAAATAAAACAACTAAACAATGTGCATATAGTTAAGTATATATTTGTTAGGTGTAACTCTCATTATTGTCCCATATGCTCATACTCTCTCTCTCTCTCCATGGGGACCCATCTCTTCTATCTATCTTTTTCCAATTTTGATTGACGAAAGTTTGTTACTTGTTTGCTCACATAAAATCAAAGCCCCAATTGTTGTGGCTCGAATTGCTAAGGGTACGAAATCTGCCTCAAATTGTCACCACCGTTGAAGACTTCAATAAGAGGATGGTTGTTACTTGTGGGATTACAAATCCATTGCGAAAGCTGCTTTAAATCAACTTTAAACTTTAGGCATGTATAAAGATTTTGAGGATCCTTACCCTGATCAATTTAGGCTGCAAATAAAAGCAATTGACATTAAGGGAAGATCGAATTGCAAAAAAGGAAAACAAGACTTAATTTGTGATTCGGAGCATATTAGTATGATATGATACATTTAGCATGCGAGAGTTTCCATGCAGATCCTACTATGTATGATCAAGGCCTAATCCATTGACAGACGTACCCCCAAGGTACTAGAGGTTTGATGCAAGAGGGAAATGCTACGAGGATGGGTTAAACTACATTTGGGTTGAGCTAAAAGAATTTACACTTTTCTCTATAGACAACTCCATTATAAATGCGATTAAATTCAAATGACAGTTACCAAATCCAGTGCTGACTAAACCCACAAATCAAGGTACCAAAGCCATTACGCTTTTCTCTACAGTGTTGATGAAATCCACAAATCAAGGCAATCAAATTTTCCAGCTTAAATTTAATTCAGTCAGGTACCAATGATTTGGAATACTTCAATTGACTTGGTAGCAGTTTGATGGTCTAGTCGTTGTTCTACAACATCTGGAAAATATAACCCTCTAAGCATATAGACCTAAGTACAAGGATTGAAAAGAAGAATAAAATTATAATGGAGTTATACACAATTGATGTCCCCTGCCTTGTGAGAGTGGCAAGTAGAGGTGATAGCCAAGGCAATGGTAAGAGTCTCAGTAGGTGTTTTGTTAACACATCGATGTTCAAATAAGTCCATGCAGTAAATAAGGCAGTCATCTCTATTTATATTGAGAAACACTAAAAATCATGTTGGGAAAATATTAAGTGTAACACTATTTGGTGACATAGTAGTATCACAAACCAATACAATTTCTGAAAATGTGTGAAATTGTGAGTTAAGAGAAAATAACAATTTATGTTTGTATGTGATACAATTTAACAAAAACAACCATTACACTTGATATTTTCTCGTCACTGATCGCGTTAAACCCCGATATGTCATAAGAATTTTGAAAAAAGAACTACAGTTCTTATCATGGGAATTGAGGAAGAGTGGCTCTTGGTAGACTACCTATGAAATTAATTACCAATAAATTAGTGGCCACGGTCGTTTAGTATTCTGGCAGCTCATATTAGTGTAGGTTTACATTTAGACCATTTATAAAAGATTGTGGTGTGTACAGTTGTGGGTTTTTTGAGGATATGGATCGAGAGTTTATATATGAGAAGTCTGATGACCTTGATGTTTTCAAGGGTTCGAAGATTAATGCGTTGGTTCTCTTTGCTCACGATCTATCGCCCATTTTCATAAAAAAAGGTCAAATATTTGCATCAATACAGTATGGACACATATCTAAATAATGAGTCATGCTTATATGTAAAAGAAAACTAAAAAATCAAATTTTTACCTATTGAAAATCGCACTCTCTAATATGAAGAAGCATAAAGCAAAATTTAATACAAACCTCTTTTCCAAGTTATACCATGTTATCATAAAGCTTCAAGATTTTCTTTTGCCTACAATTTGACAAAAATAAACATGATTCAATTATATCTATACAATTGCAAACTAAGACATGCGCCCACACACCAAGACATGTTTAAACCGCAAGAATGGTAATAATGTCAACCCCTGTGTATGCGCACACACACCAAGACATGTTTAAACCGCAAGAATGGTAATAATGTCAACCCCTGTGTATGCGCACACAAGCCTACTAAGCAAAGTCACCTAAAACAAAAACAAAAATATAATTTGACTTAATATCATGTGATGGTCCGAATTACAAATCGACATTTAAACAAACATCTTTAGTGACCAAATTACCATAAATCCTCAAATTATAACATACATAAAAACACACAGTAGACCATGTATGCTTGTATATTGTTCCATACATGTATGCAACGACAAAAAACGAAAGTACAATAAGTAAAAACTGACTTTTCACCCAAAGCCTTATAAAAGCTTGTCAATGTCGCCACTCAAAAGCTTTTGTAAAATGACAACGTTATAGATTATCACATGTCGTACTAAAATAAAATAGTAGATAAAAAGTGAAAGTGATAGGACTGAGAGTTATGAAAAGATTGGTATCATACCATATGCTACCTTTGAATCCCAATAGTCTCAAATGTTCAACGAATTTGTGTTATCTGAATCCCAATTGCTTGATTACTAAATAAATCGACCAAAAAACTGTCATCGTAACCCTGTGAAGAAACCTTCTGCAATTGATCCCTAGAAAAACAAAAAGTAATTTCATACCACAAGTCAGTAAACAAAATTGACATATCAAAAATTTGTATTAAGAAGTAATTACTTTCGATTGTTGATAAAGTCATCAAAAGAAAGAGTATTTCTGTTCCAAATCATTTTCATCATCCTACAACCAAACAAATACAAAAATTCCAAACCCTGTAAATTTTTACCAGTGAGACAATACCTATATTAAATAAATCACAATACAAATAAAAAGGAAGTTTTAACTACCTAAATATTCTTCATAATAAAGCTAAAATTAATATCTAGAGTGAACACCATCTGATACCATAGAATCAAATACCAAGTTAACCGCCGACGAGCCTATAGAGATGTAGAAAAAATTAATTAATGAGTGTTTCGGGTTTGATGAGGATTTTGGATCGCCGCCAATCGAGAGAAAAAGCTTGCGGTTATGGAGCCAGAAAATCCAGAGAGAGGTAGAGAGCTTGCGGCAATGGAGCTAGCAAATCGAGAAAGTGAAGGAGTTTGCGGGTATGGAGGAAGAAGTGGAGAAAGAAAATGGGTAATCATGATTTTGAGGGGGAAATTAATTTGGGGATGGGAGGGAACTTTCTAAATGAATTGGAAAGGAAAAAAGAAATAGTCCCTTAAAAGTTTAAAGGACCAACTTTTAAGGGACGAAAAAACAACCGTTCCTTATAATCACTTTTTTAGGTGACATTTGGGACGGGTGGACCAAATCGTCCCTAATAATACACTTATATAGAACGGATGACTTGGCCGTTCCAAATAATTATTTTTAGGGACGGCTACTCAAAATCGTCCCTAATATACCTGTCCCAATAGAGCATTTTTTTGTAGTGAATTCAATATTGCAAGAAATATCCCATGTTAATAATGAATATTACATATGACAATTAAAAATCCTAATGTCAATTAGAATTACAAATATTTCAATATTTTTGCGAATATTCCATCTAGATGAGCACTATCCAATCTCTCAAAGATATATCCTAATCTAGTAACAATATCCCATACAACAAAGACATATCCGATATCGTGAAGGATCTCATTTTGACGTAAATATACCAATGAAGAGGAATATCGCAAAAAACATAAAGTATCCTTTCGTCCAAAGAAATATCTAATTCATTATACAAATATTCCTTCTTTGAAATATCCCACTATAGAAAGAAATATCTTATACTTTAAATAAATATCCCGAATTTGAAACAAATATCACATTGCTAAATGCCTAAGATAAGTTCCAAAGTGACATAAATAATCATCTATAATATACTTGTAATACGATAGTATTGGCGAACTTAATAAGTATTTTATAAACAAAAGTAAATCTAATCAAAGATGAAAAAATGTTCAAACAAAAAGTTTAATTACACTTCCAAAAGTTAATTAAAAAGATGCAATTATGTCGTTTACAAAAAGAATAAAACCGTGTTTAACGCTGGTCTTAATTCGATACATTCGAATTCAAATTAGAATATTTGAAATATTTTAAAATATTCTAAATTCAATTCCAATGTATGAAATTGAACTAACACCATACACAACGTCAGTTAACTCCAAGTTTCATATTGGAGTCCAAATAAAAAATTGGCTTCTTACAAGGAGATGGTGATAATACCTCCAAATAATCTTTCTCATCAGACATTGGTGCAATATCCACGATCGCAATTTCTCCCGAAAAAACATCATATTAACATAATAGGTATTAAAAAATCTCTACTGGTTTCCTTTGTAAATAACTAATATAGTAGACTAAGGTCAGACAACTTGAAAAATACTTCTCACACTTACAGAGATAATTGAATCAATGAATGATATAATTAATCAACAAACTATAATGGTATCACGGCTGCTTTGTGTTGGGTGCATTTTTTATAGGGGTGGTAAGTAGGTTATGAATGATGGGTGCTACTTCTGTATGAAACGCAACAAACGGGAGAATAGGCATAAGGTTTTTTAAAATAGTCCAAAGAACAATATAATCAATAATTTAAAAATGAAGAAAAAGAAGTTAACGAAGTAAAATAAGAGGCTTGTGCATTTAATTGAGAAACTAAATTGGTATGATACAAGTATGAACATCTTTATTTTCTAAATACATATTTGTCTGTTTCATCCTCTAAATTTATTTTATAATTTTTTTAAAACAATGACGGATTATTTAGATTTTTTATTACATTGTATTAGAAATTAGTATAATACTCATCAAATTTTATTTTTGTTTATTATTTAACAATTTGGTATAATGCCAGTTTAAATTTTTTAATATTATACAAGTACTAAGATATATATGTGGCTGCTAGTGAAAATTATAATACTAAGTAAATGTAATGATAATTACAATTTAATATAGGACATCCGAATATATGCAGTATCTAGGTAAATCTATGTTATTTGTATAATTTTGATGTGTTAATTAGAATTTATTTGTTCTTTGGTTATATTAGAAAATCATATAATACTCATCAAAATTTATTTTTATTTGTATATTTAAGAATTTTGATAAAATACTCATAGTTTTATATATTTTTATTTTTTTTAAAAATGTTTTAAATTTTAATTGGGGTGAGGTGGAGTGGGTTTGGCTCTAAATGTAGGGGGTGGGGATGGTTTTTCTTTTTTATATTTATGCATTATTCTTTAAATTTTATTTGGTGTGGGGTTGGGTGGGTTGGACAAGATTTATTTATATTTTATTATTGAAATGGATCAAGTTGTATTTTCAAAAGGATCAAATACCCAAAAGTCTCTCAAATATTTTTTAATACACATTTAGTCCAACTTTTTATTTTGTACCAAAATGTCCCTCAAACACCCATTTAATTAATATTTTCTTATTTTTAAAGGTCCGCGCCAGCTACATGGTAAATGACTTTTTGGAGCAAAATAAAAAAGGCTTGAATAGCATGTGTATTAAAAAATGCTCGAGGAATTATTTGGTATATGCCCCTTTTTAAAATTCATAATTTTAATACGGAAAAAATATGCATTATACTAGAAATAATTTATTTTAAAACCTTGACGCGTTATTTAGATTTTAATTTTTTATTAGATTGTATTAGAAATTCGTATAATATTCATCAAACTTTATTTGTCTTTATTATTTAAGATTTTGGTAAAATGCTCGTATAATTTTTTTAATAATATACTAGTCCATATTAAGACTATGATACACAAGGGCGGAACTAGTGGTCGGCTGGGGGGGGTTCCAGCCCGCCCCTAAAAAAAAAAAAAAAAAGTATTGTTAAAATTTAACTTCAGCCCACCCGAAATTTAAATTCAGCCCACCCTTAATAGGAATTTTGATGATTTTCGTCAAAATGTTTTAAATAACCTCAAAAAAATTCGGCTCGGGGGCTCCTGCCCCCGAACCCCCGACATTAGCCCGTCCTAACGTCAAATCCTGGTTCCTCCACTGATGATACACCCTATCTCACCTGCACCCACACTCAATCTAACAGCTCATGATATTCTGGAACACTCCTGATCCTACGCACAAAGACTTAAACTAATAAACATGGAAATCGGGTAAGTGATAAAGATCTCCCAAGATATCAGCTAGACTGATAAAAGGCCTATTCAAGCGCTGGACCTATTCAGCCATATGGCATGTGCGCTGTTAGATTGAGTGTGGGTTCAGACTAACATGAGTTGTTAGGTTGAGTGTGGGTTCAGGTGAAATAGGGTGTATCATAGTCTTAATAGTGCTAAGATAAATATTCAGTATAGCATCTAGTTGTATACCCTATAAGGCTATAATATCTACGAATATATATAGAATCTAGGTAAACCTATGTTCTTTGTAATCCATAATTTATTAATGTTTTACTAACATGAACGTGACGCACTATCATATGTTTTTTTACCATATACGATCACAAATCAAATAAGAGCACCACGAGATAAAATTGTTTTTAACTTTAAAAGAACATCACGAATATTTTAGAAAACAATTATGTAAAAAAGTTGTTTAAGAAAAACTAAGAAAAACGATGTCTTTTTATTAAAACATTTCTTCAACTCTTTTATCTAAATAACAACTTTTAAAAAATAGTTAAACCAATTTTTCTAAAGAACACCTAATTCAGTTTTTTATTAAAAAAGAATTTATTTGGAAAACATTTTTTATTTATCCAATACTGCTTTATTAACAATTATTTTTTTTAAATTTCAATTATTTTATTAAAAAAATATTATTTAGAAAACATTTTATATTTATCTAATACAGTTTTTTTAATAATTATATTTTTTTAAATTTTAAAACAGTTTAAAAAGTTTTTTATACATTTATACATCAATTATCTTTTTAAATAAGAGTTATGGCAGTTTTTTATTTTTTAAAAGAGTTGAAAGAGAAAATAATTATATGAGATGTAATTTTATTTTGGTAATTTTGTAGTTGTCTTTGATGTTCTGGTTTGCTCTTTTGTTTTTTGTTCAGATTAAATATTAATGAATGTTTGTTTATTTGCATAAATTTGTCGTTATCCATATACACTTCATTGTCTAACTACTTCAAGTCCCCTAATCGATCAGTGTAGAAACACTCTTTGGGGTCACACCTAGACTCAAAAGATATTGTAAAATGAGACCTCATATGGAAACAAATAAAAAAGAACTCAGTTGCTTCCATATAAACTTTTAAAAGAAGACAATGAAGAGAGATAAATTAAAGAACAAATCGAATACAATATTTAATGTACACAACTAAAAAATGAATTGCAATCACGCAGGCATTAAACTTCAATTCACCATTGTCACACTCTTAAACCGAATGAATGTTCAATCCAAAAAACATATTCGTTCATTACTTGTAACCCTAAATTGCAACAAATCAATTCAGTACACAAATAAAGACTTCAAACAAGGTTCACAAATAAATTTTAATATTTTTCAAAATACGACAGTAAACAAAGGGAAAAGGGTTTACAAAACTGAAAGTGTGAAAATGTCACAAAAATTATTGAGCATAACCTATTGTACATTACAAACTTTTGAGTGAAATAGTGAGATTATATTATAACATAAATAGTGAAATAAAAGATAATCTCCTTACACAAAATAATTATTGCGAGACTTATTTTAGAGATTGATTAATCCATGTCGTATCATAATATTATTGCATTACAAACAACACATATTCTTACAACATTTAAGTACTTCAAATAATATCTGATTGCATGCTTGTCATATCATGGTATAAACAAGCAAGCCAAGTAATAGTTAATAAAGACCCTGATAATTAGGGTAGAGCTATAAACACTCCTTCCCATTACTCAAACACTCCAAAATAATTTGAAATGACAAAACAACCCTTAAGCCCTTAAAAGCTATTCACCAAAGTTACAATCTTTATTTTTGAATAAAAAAACTCAATGCGCTCTAAATTATTCAAGTTTGATCAATTTAGTTCCTAAATTAATAATTTGACTAATTTAGTCTCTAAACTATACAAGTTTAATCAATTTAATTCATAAACTAAAAATTTATAAATTTAGTCCCTAAACTATACAAGTTTGACGAATTTAATCCATAAAATTTGCCCAATTTAATTCATAAATTAATAAAAAAACTGTTTTTATTAAATTTAATAAAAAACTGTTTTTTAAATATGATAAAAAACAGTTTTTATTAGTTTAGGAATTAGTAGAACAGTATTTTAAATAAAAAAACTGTTTTTTCAACGGTTTAAATATATTTTAAAACTGTTTTAAACTGTCTTTTTTTAAAAGTAAAAAATTCAGAGTTTTTAAAGAGTCAAAACTTTTAAAATGTACTCCAAATAAAAAAAAAATGATTTAAAAAAAACAGGTTTTAAAAAAAGAATAAAATAACTGTTTTTTAAAGGTTATCGGTAAAAAATGACTATTTTTTTTAAAAAATGTTTTTTTAAAATAGCTTAAAATATCCAATTTAGACAATAAACTAATAATTTACCCCATAAACTAATAATTTAACTAATTTAGTCCCTAAAATAACTTAGAGTTCCTTTTTTCTTTTCGAAGTTAAAAAAACTATTTTTATAATGGAATAAAAAAACTATTTTTTAAATAGGATAAAAAACAGTTTTTTTTAAAAGGAAAAAAAAAACAGCTTTTTAAATAGGATAAAAACAGTTTCTTAAATATGATAAAAAAGAGTTTTTTAAGATAAAGAAAATAGCTTTTTAAATAGGATAAAAACAGTTTTTTTAAATTAAAAAACAGTTTTTAAATTTAAAAAAAATATTTTTTATTCTATTTAAAAAACAGTTTTTTATCCTATATAAAAAACAGTTTTTTATCCTATTTGCAAACAGTTTTATTTAACTAATACGATCACGATCCAAAAAACCCGACATGGCATGGGGTCATATTTTTCCCATACAGCTGATGCGGAGCATTTTTTACTATTTTAAAAATAATCTTTTTGCAATTAAAAAAAAATTGTTCGCGCCAGCGGTGTGTATAGGCAGTCTGATCACCTATATATACCGATTGCGCGGACCAACATATTAGATTTTTGTTTTTCGTTGAGAAGCATTAAGGTCATTTTTGTTTTGGGTAATATGGGATTAAAATAGAAGTAATTCGTATATTAATGATGTGGCAAATCCACATCATTAAGTAGGGGTTTTATGTCCGGATGGCCGGTCGTTGTAGTGGCGCTCAAGAATAATTGATGGAGACCAAACCCCAAATAGCCCTATTTTTTACTTAACATGAACAAAAACCAAATAACGAATATTTAAAATGTGTATTATATGCAGTTTTCAAATTCTTTTTTAATTATTTTTATTAAAAAAAACAGTACTGTTATAAAATATGTATTTAGTGGATGTCCACTGGTATTCCACTATTATTAAACGCTCTATTGGGATACCTTATTTTATACTATAAATAAGGATCATACCCTTTGAGTATTCATATGTTAGTGAAATGAAGAAACATTATTAACAATTAAAATATTTTAAACATTTTATTTTACAACAAATACATTATTTATATATAAAAAAACATTTTAAACATATTTTATAAATAAAATAATTTGTTATTTAACTGCTTTTCAATTTATAAAAACACTGTAAATATTTTTAAAAATACTTTTCATTTTAAAAAACATTATGTTATTTGTAACAAAATAATATTAGCTATTTATTAAAAAAAAATAACTATTTTTTATAAATAAAAACTGAAAAAACATTAAAAAAATAATTAAGACAATTTTTCTATTAAAAAACAATTTTATTAACAATTAAATCAGTTTTTTCCTTATACGAAAAAAAAAGGTTTTATCTAAAACGGTTAAACATTTTATGTTAAAACAGTTTTGTTCTTTTATAAAACAGTTAGAAAAAGTTTAAAAAAAAAAAGGGAAGAGAACACCCGTTATTTTAAAAAATTATCCTTAAAACTATTATTT
Organism: Sambucus nigra; assembly: GCA_949130495.1. NCBI lineage: Eukaryota > Viridiplantae > Streptophyta > Magnoliopsida > Dipsacales > Adoxaceae > Sambucus > Sambucus nigra. Next base: position 1,582,644 of record OX422224.1, read on the forward strand.
AAAAGTATAGGTATGCGGACTTATTTTAAGTAAAGGAGAGTGGAAAAGATAAATGATGAACTTTGATATAAGATCTTAATGGTCTTTTTTAGAATTTAGAAACAGAATTGGAGTGGCTCAGTATTTGTTTGGAGTGGGAATAGCATAACCCGATAATTAAGTGGAGAAATGATGTCGAGAGCAAATTCATGAGCATCTGAACTAACGTAATAAAAGTAATTGAAGGACAAAATATAAGCGTTCAACATAAAATATCACCAACAATAAAATGTAATAATCAACAAGTATAATAGTGTATTAGAATAAAAAAAACTTTCTATGCAAAAAAATATGGGAGATTTGTGATATTTCAACTTTTGGCATGTTTTAGAGTGTTTTGATTGCAAATACTTTTATGAATACATGAATGCATTTTCCAATTTTTTTCCGAGTGTTTAGTGCCTAAAATTTCCTTCCAATTTGTGTCAAATAAAACCTAATAATTGCACTTTTAAACATTTTCAGTGTAAATTTATTTGGGAAAGGGGGTAAGGAAAACTTTCCACATAATTGTTTTCCACCCAACTGGGGGTTTGTTCTTTTGCCTAAAATTTTATTTCAATTTTTTTAGGTTAGCCTAAAGTTCCACTCGTTAATGCACATATTCAACAATATTCTTGAAAAAATTAATGGCAGGAGGAGGTAAATTTTTCTTTGGAAAGTTTCCCACCCACTCCATTTTCTCAAGAAAACAAATTCTTTAATTTTTTTACAACGTTTTTTTCCAACCATATCAATCATAATTAAGCTTTTCGGTTATTTATACTCATTAAACACCAACTTTATAAAAAATACATAAACACAGTACAAAAAAGAGTGTTTAAGGTAAAAAAATAGAATAAGATAAAATTATAACTAGTTTAATAAAATAAATCTGACCTGTATAAATCTTGCCGACACCATCCATTCCATTCCCATAAAAAAACATTTTTCAGCCATGCCACGTCCTAGTGTTTGCAAATTTTGGCTACCAAAAACCGAATAGTTTTCTTTTAAGAAAAAAGTAGTAATTATGAGAGAGAGAGAGAGAGAGAGAGAGAGAGATGACATTATGGTAGTATTTAAAGGGTAGTAAAGTTTGCAGCTCCTTTGTGAGTGTGCTTAGCGCATCCACAATGGGATGCATAATGACAACTAAATTTGTAGTTTTACAAAACCCTTGGTTCGCAATGGTTGCATTTTATAGCAAAATCTGTATTATGCAGTCGTTCTCTAAAGTTACAAATTGGATACAAAATTCGCAAATAATTCATATGAACTTCTGAAGTTGAAGTTGAAGTTGAAGTTGAAGTTGAAGTTCGTAAAAATTCAAACGAAGACAATAAGTTCGTAGAAAGTATTAATACCTAATATTTATTATATAATTGAGTTCCTACAAACTTCTATTGGTATTAATAATTCTTACGAACTTCTGTTATTTGTAAGAAATATTATTTTATTTCCTACGAACAAGAATTATAATTACAAATTCTCTTATATCACCATTGTGAGGACATAAGCAACCTGATAGGCAAAATGATTTTTCAATTGTAAAGTTACCTACCACACCAGAGTACAAATTCTTAAAACACATTTTTAATAATTTTGGAATAAGTTAACATTTTTCAAAAGTATAATATTGGGGAGGCTTTTCCTTTTTTTTTTTTTTTTGATTATGTTGATATGTCAGATATTAATTATGTGATATTTTAAATGAATTCACGTTAATTATAAACACTACTCAATGCATGTTTGATGTATCAGTATGATAACAAAAAAAATTATCACGAAAAAGTTGTACTTAATATATTTGACAGAAAAAAGGCGATCTAGTTTGGAGTTTAATTCGCGAGTGATTTTACAAAAAAGAAGGGGTCAGGTTTGGAGTTCACTTTGTTTGATTGCAATTCACATATCTATACTAAAATGGAACTAAAAAAGTGTTTATGCGGTTTGGATTCTAATAATTTTCAAATTCACAAAATAGCCTTTGTTGTGGTCAAACAATGGATAGTATTTGGACATAACAGTTTGTGTATATGTATTTGCATTGTCTTCATCTGATTTCACTGTCACACACAAAATTCGATTGAATAACATCTTATGTTTGTATTGAATCAATTTTGGGTTCGCATTAGGAGGGATAATTTTAGACACGGCACGATATGACACGAAATTGATTCGAAATTAACACGGTTTGTCGTGTTCGTGTTAGTGTAAAATTTAAAAAATCGTCTTATTCGTATCGCGTCGTGTTCTATTTGAATTTTGTTCGTGTTAAATAAAAAAAAAACGAATTCGTGTCGTGTCTAGTTCGTGTTTGAAAAAATCTTGTCGTGTCGTGTCATGTCATGTCGTATTGTGTAGACCCGAAACACGGCATAAAAACACGAATTGCCACCCCGACATAAGATCTACTGAGTATAAACACCAAAAAAAAAAACTATAAAGTTACCAAAACATAAAAAATTCAAGTGATACCCATCCCAACCACAACCAAAAAAGTAAATTAAAAAAGTTTCAAAATGCTACACAAATAAATTAAAAATAGGTGTACTTAATACAATTGCACCAACTAAATTGAACTTTCACATTCCTCTCATTGATGTCATTCAAAAATAAGTAATACAAATCCGAACTAATATTTAATCTATTATTAAAATTTGACAAAAAAAAAATAATTATACAAAAATGATAGAAAATAATTACTGCATAAATACAATAGGAGTAAACTTGAAAGCATTTTAAAATGAAAAATTGATTTTGTGGAGCCTCAAATTGACTAGATGTCACATGTAAAGCATTTTTTTGACTGTAAATTTGAGTAGTACTTTCTTTCACCTATATTTATAATATATCAAATATCATTACATATTAACAAAAAGATCTTTAGAAAAAAAATTAAAATTTAATGAAATCGAACTTATTTAGTTAATAGAATACTTGTCAAATTAAACGGTAAATATATACGGACGCACTATTTGAACAAAGTTTGATATACATTGACACATCTGCATTAATTAATTTTTTTGGTTAAACTACTTATTTTTCAAATTAGAATAATGATACGTATACCTACTCTTAGTACTAATTCTGAATGTGCTTTAAATGATTGTACCTAAGTGTGGTCCCCATTAGTAGTGGCAAATGGACGGTTATGGGGGGTTATGGACGAGTCAAAAATGGATACGAATAAATTTGAGCGTGTCAAAAGCGAGTCGGATAGAATAATTTGGAAGGGTTGGGTCGGGTCAAACCTGGATCGGGTCAGGTTGACCCACTTTTTTTTTATTTGAAAAAACAATTATTATACCATATACGAATAATATGGAATAATAATTTTTCAAAAAAATATACAAGTACTTAAATAAAAAAAAATCTTTAAACTCTTTGGTAATTTGAGTTTTATTTTTGAGAGGTTCCAAAATCATTTTGACTCGCTAATGATCCTCCAACAAACCGTCTTATGGGTTTGCTCAAACCATTTTGACCCACAAATACAATTAATGGGCTCCAAACACATTATTTTGAGTGGGTTATGAACGGTTTCATCCTTAAGAGCGCATATTACCGAGTCTAGTCCCCATATAATAAAATGTGTGTCCTATCATGATACAATGCATTTAAATCACAATTGATGCTAAGAGTAAGTGTTTGTAGCATTACCCTTCAAATTAACATTCAATTCAGACATAACATAACTTTGTCTAAATCAAATATCGATCTAAAATTATCCTAAATTAAATATTTGTATTGCGTGTACCGGAAGTTTTGCTTGGCCCAATGAATTTTTTGCGGAATAACTTTTGAATCTTCATTTCAAGATATCATGAATAGAAGAAAGGGAACCACTATTCCCACTCCAAACAAAATTTCCCCCACTCCACTTTTAACTTTAAACACTAAAATGACCAAAGTGTCCTTCTATATATATATAACTTAAGGTTGAACAAATTATTAATAAACTTATTTATCAAAAAAAAAAAACTTATTTTGAACAAATATAATATTTTATAAAAAGATCTATTATTTATTTTTAAATACATAATATTCTGAAAATAAAAAAGCATAATATTTTGAATATAAACAAATATAATATTCTGAAAAATAATTTTAAATATTCTGGAAAAAAAACTTATTATTATTTTTTATAGAAGTGGAAGTTAATAAAAAAAATGCGATATTATTTATTTAAAAAAATGAACATTCTTTTTCAAACAAAAATACTGGACAACATTGTTTTTAAAAGAAAAAATGGTCAGAACTATTACTATAAACTATATTTTTTAAAAACTCTATTTTTTATAATTTCTTATAAAACATAATTTTTTAATAAAACTGTATTTTTTTTGGTAAAAAATTAAGAAGTGACTTTGACACATTACTACTTTTGTATTTTATACTTTAACACGACATGAGATAAATAACAGGTTTTATAATTTTCACACCACATTAAATACAACATAACACAAATAACACGAGTAAACTAATAAATTTAATATTGTGTCATTGACACCAAATTATTCGTGATATATTATATTCAATTTGGTGTGAAAATTATAAATCACACTATTCGTGTTATGTGTCGTACATTAAATTAAAAAATGTAAAAAATATTAATTTATCAAAATCACAACTTAGTTTTTTACCAAAAAAAAATATATCACGAATAATTTGGTGTCAATGACACAATATTAAATTTATTAGTTTACTCGTGTTATTTGTGGTATGTTGTATTTAATGTGGTGTGAAAATTATAAAACATGCTATTTATCTCATGTCGCGTTAAAGTATAAAATACAAAAGTAGTAATGTGTCAAAGTCACTTCTTAATTTTTTACAAAAAAAATACAGTTTTATTAAAAAATTATGGTTTATAAGAAATTATAAAAAATAGAGTTTTTAAAAAATATAGTTTATAATAAAAATTCCGACCATTTTTTTCTTTTAAAAACAATGTTGTCCAGTATTTTTGTATGAAAAAGAATGTTCATTTTTTTAAATAAATAATATCGGAGTTTTTTTATTAACTTCCACTTCTATAAAAAATATTAATAATTTTATTTCCAGAATATTTAAAATTATTTTTCAGAATATTAGATTTGTTTATATTCAAAATATTATGCTTTTTTTTATTTTCAGAATATTATGTATTTAAAAATAAATAATAGATTTTTTTATAAAATATTATATTTGTTCAAAATATTTTTTTTTTATAAATAAATGTATTAATAAATTGTTCAACCTAAGTTATATGTATAGAAGAACATTTTAGTCATTTTTGTGTTTAGAGTTAAAGGTGGAGTGGGGGAAATATTTTTTGGAGTGGGAATAAGGGTTCCCTAGAAGAAATTGTCTCTCTTCCCTTTTGATGTAACCATGACAAGACAATTTGCCCACTAATGTCAGATCTGTTTCAGTTCACTAAAACACAATAGAAAAAATTGTTGAAAATAGTAAAACAAATATAATAAAATACATTTTTAAAACAATTAAAAAAATTTATTAAAACCCCTTTTTAAAAAAAATTAGTTTTTTATTTCTTATAAATAGTTTCTTCTAAAAACATATTTTTATTCAAAAAATAATTTTCACATGTGGACTCACATTTATTAAATAATATGGATTCGCGTCAGCGATATTAATATTCTTTTTCGTAAATTTTTAAATTTTTTTTTTAAGTAGCATGGATTATTTATTAAAAAAAATATTTGTCTAATAAAAATAAAGTAGAGTTTTTTTATAATAAAAAACATTTTTTTTAATATAAAAGCAATTTTCTGGTTTGGACTCACATTAAATTATATGGATCCGCATCAGCTGCATAAATATTTTTTTTCATAAATTTTTAAAACTGTTTTTTTAAGTAGCACGGATTTCTTGATTAAAAAAATAGTCTAATAACGTAAAGTTTTTTTGTAATAAAAAACATTTTTGTTATATAAAAGCAAATTTTTGACATGAACTCACATTTATTAAATGATATGGCTCCGCTCCAGCAGCATAAATATTTCTTTTCATAAATTTTTTTCATAAAAATACTTTTTTTTAAATATATTTATATAAAAAGGTTTTTTTTTAATCATAAACAACTCTAAATTATTTTTTTTTAAATGTTTTTATATAAAAGTTATTTGTTATTACAAACAGCTGTAAATTGTTAAATTGTTTTAAAACAACATTTTGTTCTTTTTATTATTTTTATTTGACAAAATATAGGGTTAATAGCAATTAAAGAGCTTCTACACGGGCACACAATTTTAACACACAAATTAGACACAACGATGTGGATACTTTTTATTATTGTGTTAGACAAAATGTAAGGTTAATAACAATTTTAGGAAATATTAGGGACGAATTAGGCAAAAAAAATTGTGTGTCCGTGTAGAAGCTCTTTAATTTTAAATATATACATTTAGAAAACATTGTGTATTGAATAATATATTAAAAAGATGATATAGCTGAGAAAAAATTAAAAAAAAAATTAATATGAAAACCCTATAATACGTACTACCCCTTAGCCTCACCAGATTTTAAACCTTTGGTCACCAGCTAAAGTAGACTAAAAACTCTATTAGGTCTTAACCAGACATTATAAAGGGACTAAAATATGTGGCATCACTATCGGACAAAAAAATGGAAAAAGGCTTAAAGGTAGGGTTGTTAATTATTTTCCAACTTTCGATTTCTCTGATTTACAATACGTAATTTTTTTATTTTGGCATCATTTTTAAATTTCCGTTTTCCGAATATTTCGATTTCTGAATCTTCCGAAATAAATTTGAATGGAATTGGAAACCATATTTAATTTTTCGAATTTCCAAATTTCCGATCCGAAAATTTCGATAACATGCTGATCCGAATTGTCCAAAATATATTCTGAAATCGTAATATTAATATTTATTTTAATAATTTTTTAGTTATCATTTTTACTAACATTTTTACAATAAAAATTTATTTGTTTGTAGTGTAATCAGGACCCTTCATTTAAAACAACCTAAACCCTTCATTTATATATCATATATATACTACACCCTAATCCTAACAAACACAACACACTACTAACCTAAAAAGAAACTCTGAGCCGCTCCTCTCCTCTCTAACTCCAACTCTCAGCCGCTCCTCTCTAAAACCTAAGCTCTCAGTCATCGCTCGCTCGCACGGTAATAATCCCCTGAAACTCTCTCGCTCCTATCTAATTCAGGCCGAATCTTACTCCTCTTCTCTTGCTGCTCCTCTCGGTCCCAACATGTAAGGATTTACCACTTTTTTAAATTTATTTTCAAAAAATATTGTTTGGGTTGTTGGATTTATTCTATGTTATATTTTAAAAATGGGTTCACCCAAATCGTTTAAGGTAATCTTTATCAATTTGAACTTGGTCCAAACATGAGTGCTCATAGGTAAATCCAATCAAAACTAAGTATATAACACACCCTTAATAAAAACTAAGTATGATGAATGAATAACTTTTTAATTGAAGCATTTAACTTGCTCAACGAATGCACTTATGCATAAGGAATCAAACCAGTCATGAAACTGGAGGTCCTACGTGAATGAACAATCAAACCAGTCATGTTAGTGGTAATTTTTCGTGTAACCAATTCATTTGTTGTGTACCTATTTTTTGGGGGTCTTTCGTTGGATTATATAACGAGATGAATTGTATCAGTATGAATTCGAAAGATGTTGCAAAGTCTGAGTCATATAAACACCCTCTGTTTTTCTGACACTGTGTATAAACCTAGTTATAGAGATATGTTTCAAAAATTATAGTTCCGATATTTTCCGAAATAGATAAAACTGTTAATTCCAACTTTTTCGAGATTTTTTTGAATAATGAAAATTCCGAAGATTCCGAATCAGCCAACTTGGAAAAAAATTGATGTTCCAAAATTTATATTTCCGATTTTGGAAAGGACTTTAAAATTCTGAAAAATTTGGAAATTTTTTCGAACACCACTATTCCGATCCGATCCGATCGAAACACACCCCTAGTTAAAGGTCTTAACAGGAGCATAATATAGGAGCTAAAGAATACTTTCTAAACCATCACATTAATCTCAATAATTGGAAAGAAATAGGAAATTAAGGACTGGTTACATTATCTTCAACAAGCAAGTTTTATTTTATCTATTCAATTTACATATTTGAATAAATAGTAACTTTTAAGATTTTTATAAGATTTAATAGTTAATGTTCTAAATACTTTTTCTATTGAAAATAAGTTTTGATATTTTTTTATATATGTTCTTAATATTTTATTTATTTATTCTGACACCTAAGTTTTCAATGATATATTTGTACAAGTTAAAACTTTTTTTTATATTGAAACAATTTTTTAAGAATATTTCCTATAAAGAAAAACGTTAAAAACTATTTTTTACATAAAAATGATTTTTTATATAGAAATTAAAATATTAATATAACAACCATTTGAAAACTACACGGATTTTTCTATAAAGCCGTGTTTTTTAACCTCATAGGAACACGATCAAATTGAAACACGCCCGCACCTATCAGAAAAATGAACTGAATAAAACACAACTCAACATGAAATCATATTTCTTTTACCGCACCTATGAAAAAAATATTTATTTTACCTAACAAAAAGGCAACCCAATTTAAATATGATGCAAACTCATTTTTTAACTAACAAGGAACATTGTCCAAATTAAATTCGAATTGACATGAAATCGTATTATTTTACCTAACAGAAGAGTGATTCAAATAAAAAAAGACAACACATAAAATCGCATAGTTTTACTTAACATGAACATGACACATTTAAAAAAAAGTTTTTTTTTTATATTTATTAGGTCGATTTCGTGTTAAGTAAAATAATATGATTTCATATCGTGTAACGTTTTAATTGGGTCGTATTCGTGTTAGATAAAAAAAATCGTTTTGTTTTTTAATTGGGTCTTTTTTTGTGTAGTAAAAGATATATGAATTCATTTCGAATCGTGTTTTATTCAGTTTTTGTTAGGTTTATGAGAAATTGTTTCATGTCGTGATATGTTTTACTTTGGTCGTGTTGGTTTACAAATATGTTTTCATGTGAGGTCGCATATTATTTGGGTTGTGCTTGCGTCATTATAAGGGCGAGAAAATAAAAAATATATAGTTAGAGACTTAACCGATTGCATTAATATAGTTTAAGAGTGTCTGAGTCGTATTTTATAGTATTTTTTTTGCATCAACTCGATCATTAATAATTTTTATTGGCTCTAGTCTAGTTGTTAACCAGTCAATAACAGCCTTGTCAAAGGCTCACTATTTGCGAAACTACCTCAGTCCAATTTTGAATTCAAATCTCAAAGTTTGGAATTTAAATTACTGATGGAGAGAAATGGGTTATATGACCCTGACTTTTAAGATGGAATGAGATAAATGGGTCACGTTTTTAAAATACAAAAAATATAAAACATAAAAAAAAGGTTTCTGGTTTTGTGGAAAATTAAAAATAAGATAATTAATTTTCAATTTAAAAAAATACCTTATTAAAACACATTTTCTATTTTCCTATCTCCAAAGAAAATGTTTTCAAGAAAACATCCTATTTTTTATAACTGAACAGCCCTTTAGTTCAAGTGGAATTAAGACAAATTACAACTATGTTTGTATACCCACTGGACGAAACTCACAACAAGTATACTCGAAATTGAAAGATGTAGGAGTTAAACAAGGTTATAACACAAAAGGACTAGTAGCTCCCTCATACATCTCAAGTACAACCTTCAAGCATGTTATGCTCAACTTTATTTTATTCCTATGAGAATATACAAGAATTTTAAATTTTAGATATGAGCTAGCATTTTTTAACTTTGAATTTTCATTGATTTAGCAGTGACAATCATATATTTACAAAGGAAAATGATAGGTTGACTTTTGATTGAGACTCAAAATTGGGATTCTTGCTGACATGATGTGCCATCATTGGTTGATTCCTTATGAACGTGAGTCCGCGCCAGCGGCACTAACGAATCACGACACGCCATGCCAGCGAGTCCTAATTTTGAGTCCCAATTTTGAATCACTGTAGAAGGATCCATTTACAAAATAGTATATATTCGGACATTATACACTTGCAGCAGTGACAACGATATATTTATAAAATAATACATTTTCGGACATTATATATTTTGGACATTCCAAATATCCCGTAGACATATAAACCTTATTAATTTTAAATTTAACATCAAGAAAATATTATTGCATAATTGTCACCGTCGTTAGCAATTATAGTCTTGAATGTGTACTACTCATAGCAGTGAGGAATGTTAAGTTTGTCACTGCTCGTGACGTGCAGGCAGTGATAACATTAAAAGAGCAAATTTGACACTACAACAAGTTAATGAACAATGCATGTTAAACATATTTGGGAACATCTTACTACTATATAAAGATACAGAGCTAATGAATAGTGATTATGTCTGAAGTCAGGTGAAATGACGAGACTACCCTCACAGTGCACTGGCTACAGTTCTCCCACCACAGTACTACTACAATGCACTAGTTTTTTTTTAATTTTACACACTCTCGTTACAAATTTTTTATGTGAGGAACATGATGTCCAACAACGAAATCCTAATCGGATTCACATCAAAGATGTCATGCGCGTCTCGCAGCACACGCTAATATCTACATAAGTGTACCTATGTCTATACAAGTGTACCAAAATACACATTAAGTGTACGTTTATGAACATTAGTGTACATAAGTATCCCTAAGTGTATATAAGTATCCCATACAAACCCTACAACTTCATATAACTGTTGTCTACAAGTGCACCTATATTTATAAAAGACTTTTATAAATATTGTGAGCCTAAAAATAAGGAACAAACCTTATCATTCTAAAATTATAAGAAACGTGGATGTATAACTTTTCCTCAACGGTTTCCCATATTTTTTTATCTATTATAATTTTTTCTTTTCATTCTTCTTTACCCACATGGAAGAGACGATCTACCCATAAAAAAAAGCCTTAGTCTTGCCTCCTCCGACCAGCATCGCCTCAAAAACCTACAATCTGTAAGTTTTTTCCCCTTCTTTCACATAGGTTACTTTAAATAATTAATGTTTTCTATTTTTTTAATAGTTATATGTAAAATTAAAAAAATTAATAATGGTATCCCTTGAATTAATCTATTAATTGAATTGAATGATATGAACTATAAATTTAATTCTGACTACCTAATTACGAGTTTAATTTCATACCTACTTGTATAATTTACTCAATTGCTAATTAATTGTTAATTTAATACAAATATAGATTGCGAATTAATTGTAACTGTTGATTTTATTTATAATTTACTTAATTGTTCAATTATATTGATTGATTATTGTTTAACTATTTATAGTAACATGTTTAATTATATTGTCAAAATAAATTAATTCAAAAAATATAATAATTTTTATTTGAATTTTTTTAAATTATTATTTAATTTGTTTCTAATTTTATGTTATAGAACCATATGGGAAAGTCATGTACGATCGACTCATTTTTTAAGAGGAAGCATGTCGAAAGTGAGGAGGTCAATACGTCACTTCCTTCCGAGCCTAATGTTCAAACTTCGGTACCCGAAGTTGTTGAACAACGTACAACAAAATCACAAAGAATTGAAGCTATGGAGTTTGACATTAATAATTTGGAATGTGATCCTGGAAAACGTCCTGAAATATGGAGATATCATCCTAATGTACAAAATGAGGCACGACTATCTTACATTAATTACGGTCCTTATCAGTGCATTCTTCCAGAGTATCCTTTGTCTGGACCTCAAAAACATCCTCATCGATTTCAAGCATACTGGTTTACCATATTTCCATCTTTGTTAGAGTATTCTCCTTCAAAAGATGTTGCGTTCTGTCTACCTTGTTATCTTTTCAATAATGAAGGTGGGCAACATTCACAAAGTGCTTTTTCCAAGGATCGATTTACAACGTGGAAGAAAGTAAGGGATGGTAAGAATTGTGCATTTTTAAATCATGTGGGAAAAGATCCGAATTCATCACATAGGATTGCTGAAAAATCATGTGAGGATCTAATGAATCAATCACAACATATTGAGAATGTTTTTGAAAGACAAACTTCTGAACAAATTGCAAGCAATCGGTTATGTCTCAAAGCCTCAATTGATTCAGTTCGGTATCTCACACTGCAGGGTGTGGCTTTACGAGGTCGTGATGAAAGAAAAGAATCTTGTAATCGTGGTAATTTTCTTGAAATGCTAAACATTTTGGGAGATTATAATAAAGATGTTGCAAATGTTGTGTTGGGTAAGGCTCCTCAGAATGCCCAATATATATCATCCCAAGTCCAAAAAGAGATTTTACTTGTTTACGGAATGAAAATTAGAAAGCTGATTCGAGAAGAAATTGGTGATGCCAAATTTTGTATCCTTGTTGATGAAGCTCGAGATCAGTCAAAAAAGGAGCAATTGGCTATGGTTTTAAGATTTGTTGATAAAGATTGTTTCATTCGAGAGCATTTTTTCAGTATTGCACATGTTCCAGACACGAGGGCATTAACTTTAAAGAATGAGATTTTTTCCACCCTTTCTCGTTACGATCTTGACATTCAGAATATTCGAGGTCAAGGATATGATGGAGCAAGTAATATGCGGGGCGAATGGAATGGGTTACAAGCCTTAAATTATAATGAATGTCCGTATGCTTATTATATTCATTATTTTGCTCATCGCTTGCAGTTATCCCTAGTTACAACATCTAGAAGAGTTATCCCCGTTCATCAGTTTTTTTCTAAATTGAGTTTTATCATAAATATTGTGAGCTCTTCTTGTAAACGTAATGATGAACTGAAAAGTGCTCATGCCTTTGATATTGCTTATTTGGTTTATATTGAAGAACTTGAGACTGGTACAGGAATGAATCAAATTGGTACTTTACAACTTATTTGGTTTCTATTGAAGAACTTGAGACTGGTACAGGAATGAATCAAATTGGTACTTTACAAAAAGCGGGAGATACACGATGGAGTTCTCACCTAAGATCTATATCTAGCTTGATAAAGATCTTTAGTGCAACTTGTCAAGTTTTATTAAATCTCATCGAGGATGGTAATTAGGAGCAACGTGGAGATGCGGATACAACTTATAATTATATGATTTCTTTTGAGTTTGTGTTTATCTTGCATCTTATGAAAGAAATTTTGGAAATCACTGATATGCTTTCTCAAGCTTTGCAACGGAAGTCTCAAGACATTTTGAACATTGTGCATTTGGTGAAGACCACAAAAAAACTTGCCCAGAAATTAAAGGGTGATGGATTTGACACTTTTATTATGAAGGTGAAATCTTTTTGTGAAAGGCATACAGTTGATGTCCCAGATGTAAATGTTTTGTATGTGGAGAACCGAGGCCAAGCACGACAGCAACAAGATCAGTTTACAATTATTGACCACTATCGTATCAATATTTTTATTGCTACTATAGACTCTCAGTTGCAGGAGCTAAATATCAGATTTAGTGATAATGCGGTGGAGCTCTTGCTTCTTAGTTCTGCATTGGATCCTCAAAATAGGAATACATCTTTTAGTGTTGATGATATATGCAAGCTTACTGATGTATTTTACCCAACAGACTTCACGGAACATGAGAGAGACGATTTGAGGGTACAATTGCAAGAATTATCCACTACTTCAGATTTATGTAAGTGGTTGGTGAAAACAAGAAAGTCGAAAATATATCCATTAATCGATAGGTTGATCAGGCTTGTTATAACTCTTCCAGTTTCTACTGCAACTACAGAACGTGCATTTTTGGCTATGAATCACATCAAATCTGAACTTCGAAACAAAATGGAGAATGAATATCTTTCAAATTCTCTTTTGGTCTACATTGAGAGGGAAATGTCAAGAAATTTTAGTATGGATGAAATTATAGATGGATTTCGTGATTTGAAAACACGTCGAATGCAATTTTGATGTAGTTTTGATATTCTTTTAATAAAGATTTGATTTATTTTTCACAAAGTGTATACCTTTTGTTGGTGTATATATATATATATATATATATATATATATATATATATATATATATATATATATATATATTATTTAGATCTTCCCCCCAAAAATTAAATCCTGGCTTCGTCCCTGATAAAAGTGTCCCCTACCAAACCTGTCACCAATATGCATGTTCGGGTTGTCCGTGATATAATGAGCATATAAACTCTTGAGCAATTTGCCTTGATGTATAAAAAACTAGTTCAAATTACATAAAAAAAATAGTTCAAACAACAAGAAAGGAAAACTAGTTCAAATTAAAAAAAAAAAAGTTGAAGTCCTCCCTTAGAAGTAAACCAAACTTATGTTCTAGCCATCCTTTTTATAGACTATGAGGTATTGCAAGGAAAGTAAGCGAAAAATCAGATTTAGTGGAGTCCATCATCGCCTGGAAGGTAAATATGGTAAGCAATATCTCCCGAGTACTGCACGACATTCAATCTCTGAAAACATTGGTGATGAGCGGTACATGGAGTTGCTCAACTACTCATGCCTTAGCTACTGAAGTATGCGTGCAATCATAACTCCGCATGGATGATCGAAAGTGGTTGGATCTTCCATTTACATTCCTTGTATGTTCAGTGATGTATTTCAAATCTTTTAAACACTTTGAGTTGATGTTTTTCTATACAAAATGACACAAGCCATCGTAGTCAGAGAAGAGGCATAAGAGAATTAAAAATAAGGCATACGAGAATTAAAAATAAAAAGAGCTAATGTAAATATGACACAAGCCATCTTATTTTTCTATGCTTTTTTTTTTAATCTTTTTGCATACAAGCCTTTTTTAATTCAAAGAGGTATTTTTTTCTCTATTGAAAATGATATTTAATGGATTGTCATATATGTAATGAATAATAATAATTATAATGTATGGTACTACTATGTCTCCAATTTACAAAATAAGAAAAATCTCAAGATACAAAAGATACACCATACATCACTCCAACATAAACTAACTATACTCAATCTTCTTGAAGCTTAAATCACCTTTAGCACTATAAGAAAAACCTTTATATATCTCATATAACATAAATAATCGTTTAAATCAGATTTAAAAGTCACCTACATTCTGAAATCAAATGAAAAAAATCCCCCATAGCGCATCCCTTGTATTCAGTAAACTAGGGGATGCAGGCATTTTTGGTGCACGAAAAAACATCACCCGCAGACATTCCTGTTAATCAACTTGCTCATATTACGATAAGTATAGATATATGAAAAACATAATTAATTTGTTACAGATTCATACATAGCCTCATGCATAATAGCATAATAAATGTAAAGATGAGAAAGTATTTGTAACCTATGAATAACATATATGGTTAATGGCACGAGTGGATACTCAAATTTTAAAACCGTAGAAAAGTGGAAGAATTATGTAAATTTTGTGACAACCAAACCTAATTTTCGAGGCTACCGGTGATTATAACGTGATGGCGGCTTACTAATTTCAAAGACTACCATAATAAGGATAGTTATGATGTTATTATAACGTGATGGTCATTTATGTAAATATTTTTCTCTTCGTTCACTGTCAAATGCACTAAATAAGAGGTCAACCCTCGTTGATGGCTGTCATTGTGGATGACGACTTGAGGGGAAAGTGTAAGGAAGACTAAATTAATTCAAAGTCAAACATACCCCAACCTTACTTAGCGCCCTCTTCATGGAGGTGACTTTATTTTTTAAACGTAATATCAGATTTAAGACAATTCTAATTCATTCTATTAAATTTAAGGTTTCAGGGCATATTCTAACTTTGGAGGCTACTGTTATGAAGTTGCTTTTATGGAACACAGATAGTTAGGAACATTTGGAAATTGGAGTTGTGTTGAATGATTTTATTTACTATTTTTTATCTTCTCATTTAGACATTTGAAGTTGGACTGCATAATTTTTCATTTTAATTTAGTTTCTAGCTTTTAATTATGAGTTAGGTTTTTACTGATATTGTGATTTATGTTGGGGGTTGTATTCAGATATGATCGAATTGCTTTGGAAGAGGCCTTGCTAGTTAAATAATTCTTGTTTTAAATTTGTATCAATATTTGTAATGGTTTTAAACACTAATAAAGTGTCAAACAATAACGGTTATAAATACTAATAAAGTAAGTTCAAAATAACTATTGCGCGATTTATTTTTGAGAAGTGTGATTTAAATTCAAATATTACATAATATTGTTTGATAAATCCATGTAACATAATATTATTGCATTATAAACAACACAAATTCTTAACATATTTAAGTACTTAAAAAACATATCCGATTGAATGCTTGTCGTATCATGATATAAAAAATAAAGCCAAGTAATAGTCAACAAAGAGCATGGTAATTTAGTGGAAAAATTATGTCCAGAGCAAAGTCATGAGCATATGAACTAATGTAATAAAAGCAATTGAAGGACAAAATATAAGCGTTCAACATAAAATATCACCGACAATAAAAACGTAATAATAAAAAAAATATAATAGTGTCTTAGAATAAAAAACATTATACGCAAAAAAATATGGAAGATTTGTGATATTTTAACTTTTGGCATGTTTTAGAGTGTTTTGATTGCAAATATTTTCATGAAAATATGAATATATTTTAACTTTTGCACATTGCCGCCAACTCCAGAAATGGCTTACGGCTCAACGCATCAACTACGACATTCACCTTCCCCGGGTGGTACTGAATGTCGAACTGATAATCTTTCAAAAATTCTAACCACCTCCTCTGTCGCATGTTCAGTTCCCGCCTTGTGAACAAATACTGCAGGCTTTTGTGGTCTGTGAAAAGCTGAAATTTATCCCCTAGGAGATAGTGTCTCCACACTCGCAAGGCAAAAATCGCGGCTACTAACTCCAAGTTGTGGGTGGGATAATGTCAGAGTGAGGCTTAAGCTTTTGGTTAGCCCAAACGGCATCACCAAAAACTTGTACGATCCATATCGAGTAAGAAAGGTTGTCTTTGAGATGTCATGCTCTCGGTCTCTCAACTGGTGGTTCCCTCACCATAAATCAATCTTCAAAAAATACGTCGCACCCCTCAGTTGGTCAAACAAATCATTTATAGGCGAAAATGGGTATGTATTTCAAATAGTGACTTTGTTCAACTCCCAGTAATCGACACAAAGCTGTAAAGATCCGTCCCTCTTCTTGACAAATAACATTGGAGCAACCCAGGGTGAAGTACTCCTCGTGATAAACCCCTGCCCTAACAATTGCTCAATTTTCTCTCATAGTTCCCTCATCTCCAACGGAGCCATTCGATATGGAGTACAAGAAATAGATCTCGTGCCCTAAATCAAGTCGATATCCTAACTAGGTAGTAACCCCAGAATCTCTCCAAAAACATCAAAAAAATCTCCCACCATCGGGATGGAATCTAGTGTCACCAAAACCTCCGAATAAGTTTCCTCCTCGATGTAATACAAATGAGTGCTCAACCCACCCCCAAGGTGCAGCATCGCAACTGGGCATATCTTTTGCCCCGGAATGGCGAAGACGATGGACCTCCCATAGCAATCAACACATGCCCTATAAGTGGCTAGCCAGTTTATCCTCAAAATAACGCCGTACTCGTGCATGTCAAGTACTAGTAAATAAGCAACGAAGGTAAGTCCACCTATCTCGATACCGATACCCCAAAAAATTGACCGTATGGGTTCCCTTCTACCCACTGGTGAGTCTATGTGTGAAACAATATCTGAAGCAAAATCTACCATACCCGTATCCCGTGCAAACCCCGTCCTAACAAAAGAATGCAATGCACACGTATAAAATATAATGCGACCAACATGACCAAAGATGGGAAACATATCCTTGACTACCCGTGGAGGTGCTGACCCATCTGTTGTTGTGATGTGATAGACCCGCCCATACTGCAATGACTGTTGCCCCTAAGGTGGGGCGACGGGTGCTGGAACGACTGGTGCAGCGGCTCCCTAAACCAGAATTGGTGGGCGCTGTCCCTGAGGGCCTGCTGTCCCCTGAAATCTACCTATCCCTAGGTTGCCTGATATCCTTGCGTGCAATTCCTCGAAGTGTGGCCCCTCTCTCCATAAGTATTGCAATTTCCCTGAGATGGGCCTCATTCAATCTATCGGCCATGCTAGCCTCACCCTGCTCTCCCTGATCGTGATGGCCCTTATACTGCTGGACCTGATGGCCCCCATACTGCTGGCCCTAATGGCCCTCTCCTCTATGACCCTAGATCTGCCTCTAACGGTCATCTATACCCCTAAACCTTTTATGCTGCTTAGTGGATGGGGTGCCCCTATGCTGTTAGGCCCCAGATCCACTTCCCCCACTTGCCTTGCCCTGCTGGCTAGATGACTCTCCTCCGTGTCGCTTCTCCCACTTGGTCTTCAAAATGCCATGTGATCCTAGCAGTGGAGAAATGAAGCATTAACCATCTGGTTGTATGTTGCAAAGGCTGGATTTCCCAGAAGAGCCTTCCCAATATGCCACGCTAATTCCTTAATAAAATGATTCATCTCTGACCGAACATCCTCCTTTGTAAAGTACGAGAAGGAAGTGAATTCATCCCCGTACTCTGCGACAGTACGTCCCTCCTACTTATGCTCTATAAATTTGGTCCTCCTTTAAAACTGCATAGTTAGGGGAAAATATTTTCCCTCAAATCTCTCCCAGAACTGGTCAATCGTGAAGCTGTCCTTATCCATAATAGTCGTTACCGCCTCCCACCCCTGAAGAGCGACCCCCACTAACCTGAATGAAGATATCATCTGCTTCTGAGCCGATGTGCACTCAACCATCCTCAAGTGCCTCTCGATGTCCTTGTTCCACCAACTAGCAACCAATATAACGGATCCTCCTGCAAACTCTGGAGGCTTGCCCTTAACAAAGTCCTCCCTCGCTCATTCCCACATGTAGCCTGGTGCCTGTGCTGGTATAGCCATCTGCTGTGGTGGTGGTTGCTGAGGTGCCTGTGGTGGCGGAAAATGCGAAAGCATGACTGCCATCGCTGTAGATACCGACTGAGACACAATAGTAGCTATCTTAGCGTGGGTGATCAGCCGTGGGGTCTGTGGTGTCTCCGAATGAGCCTCCTTCTCCTCCTCCTCAATCGGTGGAACTACTCTCCTTTGTCTGCCCCTACGTCCGCTTGCCATTTTAAAGAACATAAGGTTCAAATTAGTATCAATCGTAAGAATATAATGAGTCCTAAGTTTAGGCTCTATATATCAAAGAACGCAACGGTGAACATAATGAGCGTAAACACAAATCCTAAGGACACTAGAATCGTGCTCTAATACCAACTGTAACAACCCTATTTTCTCACGTAAAGGCTAGTCAGACACGATATGCCAAAGATAGGGCTTACTTATCAATTAATACCATCATTAGCACAATTACGACTATAAATAATTATTAATTAAGGCCCATGTTTGAATAGTCATAAATACATCCATAGTAAATAAATAGATTCAAACCACCAATATTAAAATGAATAAATCGAATCGAAGTAATATAAGTCTCAACCAGCGTAAAATAAAAATCTCGGGCTTATGCACTTACAAATGTTCCACAATAAATAAATAAGTACGGAAGAATAATCATCTATACTAGAATCGAAGAGTCTGATAACTGAAGGACATATTAGACTGCAGGACTGATGCAGCACAATCGGGATATCCCTGTGGAGGAGCTCTTGGAGGGAAAATATTTAAATTTGGGTCAGAGCCTGAGGTGTGCAAGAATTATCTTAATTAATTTATGATGCAATTATACAGTCAATGCACGATAAATATTCCCCTTTCGTCACTCAAATGCATATAACACCTCACCCATCATCTAAGTGTGATATTATTCGCACCCCAATATATCCCAAATAATTAATTATAACATCATCTAAAATTTATAGAGTGAATATATCGATAATTAATTATTTAAATGTAATCCCTACATGTAATCATCAACTCCCATTTATTCCAATTGCATAAGTATCACATACAAGGCATAAACATATATTACGCATTATAGGGTCAAGAATAACATTAAATGTCCACATTCTGAGATAATTTAATTTATTTCAGTAAAGTTCTGTTGATACCAAAATTAATATGCTGATGTGGACGAATAAGACGAAGACACGTGTCAATCTACGTGGCACAATAGCATCGAGGAAGATCATTTCCCGACCAGCCATGCTTCTTTCCGAGCAACGAGAATTACGCCGAGGAACTCTATCACACCGAGGAACTCTAACACACCGAGGAACTCTATGGCACCGAGGTACTCAAATGTTCCGAGGAACTCCTGATCAGCGAACAGCTATGGCGGTCCGAGCTGCATCTCGGTCGTATCATTAATTGCCAGATAATCAACAGCTCAGATATTCATTGAATGCTTATATTCTTGGCACGCACTCTGCATTAAATGTATTACCCTTTCATATGTATGTCATTTAATGTATCGAACCTTTCATGTACAGCCTCAAGGCTATAAATACCTTGTATCATCCTCATTCAAGGGGACCGGAATTTCTTGAGAGAACTTGTAATCAAGAATTCTACAAACACTCAGCAATAACATAACAGTGGACGTAGGCTTTATTCCTAGCCGAACCACTTTAAAAATATTTGTCTTATTTATTTATCTGTGATTGAAAAATTAGAGAGATCTAGTTTTTTACATCAACAGATTGGCGCCGTCTGTGGGAACGACTGTTATTATCGTTTTTCCTAAAAATCATTTATCACCAATGGCAGATAATCCAGAATCCAGTAATCGAAATGTTGGAAATACTGGAAATCTTCCAAATCCAACTGCATCCCCAGATCTGGCTGGAATTATGACGAATCTGGCTCAAGGACAAACCGCCATGCAAGAATCTATGAGGCAACTCATTCAAACTTTTCAGGGCGGTGCACCTACCTATTCAGGGCAAAGGAGTGATCATAGGCAATCGCAATCTAGACGTACTGGGTCATATCGCAATGAGGAATCTAATGATTTTTCTTATCAACCTGGGCGAACTTCATCAATACGGGCTTCGGATACAGATCAACGTATCACTCTCTCTCCGGAGAGAACTAGCGCTTTGGAAAGGTTAAGTAGAGTGTCTCCTTTCAGTCGGTTAGGACCAAGGAGGAACATGAGTCCACCTAGGGCTCCATCAAGAAGTTTTCGACCACCACCAGGTTTGAGAGAAGGATCTGCGCAATCGCGACCAACCACTCGTCGAGATAAATCTCAGGAAGCTACGTCAGAGCAATCAGTTGCTCGGACTAAGCGGCCCGAGGAAGGGAATGAAGCATGGAAAGGTTCCATTCAACGGTTGGAGGATAGACTGGGAGAAATGGCTAAGGCGAGAAACCCCTTACAGAGAACTTTTGTTCAAGGAACACCTTTTGTGCAAGCCATTGTGGATTTCCCTACACCGTCAAAATTCAAAGCACCCATAGTGACTCCCAAGTACGATGGAAAGACAGATCCCGTACTTCATATAGAACAATACCAAGCTGCTGCAGATATCTACGCTGTCCCCGACGAGATGAGGTGTAGAGCATTCTCGGGAACTCTTACCGGATCTGCACAGATATGGTACAATAATCTTCCTCGGGGAAAGATTTCAACTTTTGTTCAGTTAGCCGAATTGTTTATTGGCAATTTCTGTTTTGGAGCAAAGCCGGTAAAGCGAGTAGCACACTTGCTAAGTGTTAGACAAAAATCAGGTGAAAGTACTAGAGATTACATAACTTGTTTCAATAACGAAAAGTTGGAAGTCATAGATTATGAAGAAAAGACAGCAATCACTGCTCTGATGAGTGGATTGCTGCCTAACAAGCTGTACTACACTTTGGCCAAAGATCCACCTAAAAATATGTCGGAGTTGATGGCAAAGGCGGCCAAAATCATGAATGCCGAGGAGGCTATGGCTGCGAAGAAGAATATGGATAAAGAAGTTAAAGTGGAGGTCGACAATTCTAAGAAGAAAGATCAGAAAAGTAATGGTGGTGACAAATATTCCAAGAATAACAGGATGAAGTTGGAAGCCCTAAAGAAGTATGATAATTATACTCCATTGAAAGTGGGTATTAATCATGTTTTGGAAGAAATCAGGAATAACGAGGAAATCAAATGGCCAGAGAAACTGAAGACAGATCCCGACTTGAGGAATAAGACCAAATATTGCGAATTTCACAAAGATCATGGCCATATGACCAAAAATTGTATAGCCCTTCAGAACGAGATTGAAACACTCATCCGAAGAGGAAAATTATTAAAGTACGTAGATCGCAAGAGTGAGAGGAAGAATGATGATAGAGCTAGAGAGAGATCTAGATCTCCTCGTCGTGCAGAGGAGAAAAAGAGGAGGGACCATGAAGAGGATCCAGATGATGACCCCGATCTTCCCAAGAAGCCAAGGAAACCTGAACGAGAGGTATTTTCCATACGTTTTGGATCATTTGATTGTAATGTTATTACAGGAGGAGATGCAGGAGGAGGAGACCTTACTGCAGAAAGAAAAGCTTATCTCGGAGAGGCTCAAGCTTGTTCATACATTCAGCGAATAAACCTGGCCGAGGATGATCGTCCGAGGAAGGTAAACAAAGAGAAGCTAGTGATTGGTTTTTCAAAAAACGACCTGGCAGGTGTTCTTTACCCTCATGATGATCCTCTGGTGATCAAAATGAGAATGAAGGATGTGGTCATTTCAAGGGTGTTAGTAGACAATGGTAGTTCGGCAGACATCATGTACTATTCATGCTTTGATAGCTTGAATTTAAAATTATCTCAGTTAGAACCTTATCACAGACCCCTTCTGGGTTTTGCTGGCGAGAAAGTTTTTCCACTTGGGACGATCAAGTTGGATATACTCATTGGAACTTGGCCTGCTTGTCGAACAGAAAGAATACGCTTTTTTGTGATGGATAAGAATGTGCAGTCCGCCTACAACATCATCATGGGAAGAGTTGGATTGAAGAAGTTCGAAGCAGTTCCATCTACAGTACATCAGTGTTTGAAATTCCCAACGAATTTTGGAGTAGGAATTATGAAAGGTGACCAAAAAGTAGCTCGAGAATGCTATTATTCGTCTGCCGAGCAAGAGGAACTTGAAGAATCAAAGAAAAAGACTACTACTTACCAAGTGGAGGAAGGCACAGAAATTGAAACTCTTGACCCTAGGGATGAATCTCAACTCGTAAAAGGACAGGTTGTTGAATCTACAGAAATTGTTATCCTGGACGACGAGCATCCTGAACGAATAACTCAGATAGGGTCGTCGTTGGATTTTTCAATAAAACAGGAGTTGATAACTTTCTTGAGAAACAGGAAGAATACTTTTGCTTGGAGTCATGAAGACATGCCAGGAATAGATCCAAACTTCTTATGTCATGAACTCAATGTGAATAGGGAGATCAAGCCTGTGAAGCAAAGAAGAAGAGTGTTTAGTCCCGAGAAGAACCAGGCCATACAAGAGGAGGTCGAGAAACTCCAGAAAGCCCAATTCATTGAAGACGTGAAATATCCAGATTGGTTGGCGAATGTGGTGATGGTAAAGAAGAAGAACAACAAATGGAGAATGTGTGTTGATTTTACTGATCTCAACAAGGCATGTCCAAAAGATCATTTTCCATTGCCCAGAATTGATCAACTAGTGGATGCTACTTCGGGACACGAGCTACTCAGCTTCATGGATGCTTATTCTGGCTACAACCAAATCAAAATGAAACCTGAAGACAGGGAAAGTACTTCTTTTATTACCCCAAGGGGAACTTATTGTTATAATGTTATGCCTTTTGGTTTAAAAAATACAGGTGCAACATATCAGCGGTTGATGAACAAGGTATTCACCGAACAAATCAGCCGCAATATGGAGGTCTATGTCGACGACATGCTCACCAAAAGCAAGAGAGCTGCAGATCATTTGGTTGACTTGAATCAAACTTTTGATCAACTGGATAAATACCAGATGAAGCTTAACCCGACGAAATGTACCTTTGGAGTACGAGAAGGAATGTTCCTCGGATACATCGTCAACCAACGAGGTATTGAGGCAAATCCAGAAAAGATCAAAGCTCTTTTAGGGCTGCGATCCCCGACGACGAAGAAAGAAGTGCAAAGTCTTACCGGACGAGTTGCAGCACTCAACAGATTTGTATCCCGAGCAACTGATAAATGCCTCCCATTCTTCAAAACACTACGAAAAAGTTTTGAGTGGACTGATGAATGTGAGAAAGCCTTTCAAGATCTGAAGAAGTATTTGGGAGCCCCACCATTGTTGTCTAGGCCAATAACTGGAGAGAAGCTGTACTTGTATTTGGCAGTATCAGAAAATGCAGTTAGCTCGGCGTTGATCAGATTGGAGAATGGAGTCCAGAAGCCAATTTATTACACAAGCAAGGCCTTCCGAGGTGCAGAAATCAGATACCCAAAACTGGAAAAATTGGCACTGGCATTAATTGAAGCAAGTAGAAGAATGAGACCATACTTCCAGGCCCATACCATTATTGTGTATACCGACATGCCGTTAAGACAAGCCCTTCACAAGCCAGAAAAATCAGGAAGATTGATGTAATGGGCAATAGAGCTCGGTGAATATGATATTGTGTATGAACCCAAGTCATCATTGAAAGGGCAAGCCGTGGCAGATTTTATAGCAGAGTTCACATACCCTGATACCCCCAAGGAGCAAAAGATGCTTGCTGACCTACCTGTGGACGATACAGGATCGACAGACACAGATCCAAACCAACCAAGGTTGGTAAAAGGACTTGTGGATGTAGAAAAATCATCATATTCAAACCCCGACCAACCCCGGTTGGTAGAGGGGCGCGAACAAATGACCGACGAGGAACGAAGGATACCCGGGGATGATGAAAGAAAACAGATGATATTTCACCGAGGAACTCTAACAGATAAGAAATTTGAAGATGAGTTACATACATGGAGATTATATGTAGATGGATCATCTTGCACGGCTGGTTGTGGAGCAGGGATTGTTTTAAATTCTCCAGATGATATTGACATGGAGTATGCCTTGAGATTCCAATTCAAAGCTTCTAATAATGAGGCTGAATATGAGGCTATGATAGCAGGTTTTCATTTGGCAAAAGTTATGGAGGCATGCCAAGTAATTGTTTTCAGTGATTCTCAATTAATTGTGAATCAAATGATGGGAATATATGCAGTGAAGGGAGAGTTAATGGTGAAGTACCATGCAAAAGTGATGGACTTATTGAAAGAATTTGATGCTATTCAATTGGTGAGGATACCGAGAATGGAGAATGCTAGAGCAGACGCATTGGCCCGATTAGCATCAGCTACGCGCACCGAACTGCGAAGAACAATACCAATTGAAGTACTAGAAAGTCGGAGCATAGAAGAAGATCTGACAGTGAAGATTATTACCCTTGATTTAGGACCATCTTGGATGGATCCTATCAGAGCATACATTGAAGAAGGAGTGCTACCAGAGGACAAACTATCTGCCAAGAAATTGAAGTATAAAGTTGCTCGGTATGTGTTAACTAATGGTGTTTTGTATAGACGAGGCATTATGGCAGGTTTGCAGAGATGTGTGCATCCATCAGAAGTCAAAGAATTGATTGAAGAAATCCATGAAGGATCTTGTGGAGCTCATGTAGCAGGTCGGACCCTACTGCAAAGGGTGATGACACAGGGATACTACTGGCCGATGATGAGAGCTGATTGTATAGCCTATGCTAAGAAGTGTGACAAGTGCCAACGTTTTTCTTCCATCCGAAGAACTCCACAGGCATTGTTGACACCCATAACATCACCTTGGCCATTTTCCATATGGGGGATTGATCTGGTTGGACCACTGCCGACGACCCGAGGAAGGTTCAAGTATCTCGTCGTGGCAGTAGACTATTTTACTAAGTGGGTGGAAGCTGAACCACTAATTGATATGACGTACGAGAAGGTGTATCAGTTCATATGGAAGAGTATCATTTGTCGGTATGGTCTCCCCCACGCTTTCATCACAGACCATGGAACGCAATTTGATAATGAAGAATTTGCTGCCTATTGTCATCAGTCAAACGTCTTGAAGTTTCATTCAGCACCAGGCCATCCTCAAAGCAATGGACAGACTGAAGTGACGAACAGAACATTACTAAATGGGTTGAAGAAGAGGTTAAGTGAGGCTAAAGCAAATTGGATTAATGAGCTACAGTCAGTCTTGTGGGCCTACCGAACAACTCCCCGAGCAGCAACAGGAGAATCACCATATATGCTAGCATTTGGAAGTGAGGCTGTGATACCTGCCGAGTTGGGCCTACCAACACATAGGGTGTTAAATTTCGATTCTCCGATCAGTGATTTGATGAGAAGGATGGATTTGGATATGCTCGAGGAAGTCAGAGAAGAGGCAGCCATTAGGAATGCTGCTTATCAACAACGAACAGCTCTGTTTTACAACAAAAGGGTAAAGAAATGTGATTTAAAAGAGGGGGATTATGTGCTAAAGAAGGTCATTCAGAAGCAGAATAAACTGGAAGCAAACTGGCATGGACCTTACCGAGTTACAGAAGTTGTTCGACCAGGAACTTACAGAATAGCAACTCTAGAAGGAGAGGAATTTAAAAATGCATGGAATGCTGAACACCTGCGCAAGTATTATCAATGATGTCAAATGTAAAGCATTTCTTTCATTATGAATAAAACGAAGATGTTTCACCATTTTTCTTTCTGGATGAAAGTTTTTCGGGGAATACTAGTGTAATACACTACACAACAAAAGTGCTCTAAGGAGGCAACCTCCTTTGGTTAGGAGGACAGCTCTTCGGAGCAAAAGTGCTATAAGTAGCCAACCTCCTTTGGTTAGGAGGACATGCTCTAAGGAGCCAAAAAATCCAGCTCTACGGAGCAAAAGTGCTCTAAGGAGCCAACCTCCTTTGGTTAGGAGGACAGCTCTACGGAGCAAAAGTGCTCTAAGGAGCCAACCTCCTTTGGTTAGGAGGACAGCTCTATTGAGCAAAAAGTGCTATAAGTAGCCAACCTCCTTTGGTTAGGAGGACATGCTCTAAGGAGCCAAAAATGCTCTAAGGAGCCAAAAGCTTTAAGGAGCCGGAAAGTGTACACCAGCAGGATCAACTACGGTTGGTAAGATAAAAATATACTCTCATATTACAACTTATGTTGGTCGGGAGGTAATATTATTACAATGAGTTTTTTGAAAAACAAAATGTTCAAAAAATACACCAAGTATATTTGGTCGGGGCAAAAAACCCAATAACTGTAGTTGGTCAGCGAGGACAACTTATTGATCTTAGTTGGTCGGACGCAATTTTATAATCAAACCAAGTATAGTTCGTCGGAGCTGTAATTAGTCGACAAACATTATTCACCCACCTTGATTGGTTGGAAACAATTTGACCATTTTTACTCATTACTTTATTATTAAGTGATCGAGAAACATTACTAATACTTGTAACTTTTTATTAAGTTGCTTATTGAACAATAATATTGTTATTTTTTTAACAGATACATAGATACATATGTACAAATATAAATGTGCTTGATAAACACAAGACTAACAAACTTGGCGAACAGAAAATGAAAATCTTTTCATTAATCCAGAATAAATTACAAATTACAAGAAGGTGCTAAATTGTTACATGGATATTACTATTCTATTGGTTTTTTGCCCTGTGCTTTAGAAACAGGTTCCTCGCCGGCAGGAGGGTCTTCTAGGCAAAGGGGAGAATTGATGAAATTAACATCTCTGAGCATTCTGACGTTCTTAACAGAAGGTATATCCAAAAGATGCTCAGGACGAGATAATTCAGCTTGGGAGTGAAGGCTATAATCACCAAGATATTTTGAAATTAGACTGCGAGGAATGGAACGAGCTGGAATCCATGCCATATCCAATTTGAAAGGTGGTACAGGCAGGTCTAATAATGATGGAGCATGATAGTCCCATAAAAAATGCCCTTGCTCCAACTTTAATACACCCAATGCATTTAACCATCCTTGCTTGTAACCTTCATTATTAGCATGTTCAATGCGAGCATCCAGATGAACGAGAGCTTCATTATATCCTGCCATCCAGAATTCCCTTGGCTGTTTATGGAATTGGAAGGTTAATCTCTCCAATTGTTCATGAAGGCTTTTGGCAAAAAGATCCTTATTATGCAAGGCAGATTTCGTCGATGTAAGCTGATCTTCCAGAGACAGATTTTTATTGGACATTTCAGTCAGAGCACGATCTTTTACTTTCAACTGGAATGCTTAAGTTTCCAGAGTAGACTGAGTGCGAGCCTCTTCAACATTTTGGTTGATTCTTCCTCGCCCCCGAGAACCTCTTCCTCATCCCCGAGCAGTTCCAGAAATGGCAGATCTTCTTAAGTCCTCCAGATCTTGCCTCAGTTTGGCATTTTCGACCTCTAAGAACGAGAAGCCTTCATCAGTAACTGGTATTAATGCAGTAGAGGATGAAGCAGCAGATTCATATTGAGCCAATTTTTTCTGCAAATTATTATTTTCTTGTTCCAGGATCTCGGCAATTTGTCTGCAGGCTTCAACTTCACCTTTTAGGGTCCTTTCCCTAATATCATATGCAGCAATGATCTTCTTATGGCCTGTTTCAGAAGAAAGTTGTTGGTATCTATTTTCATAATCTTTGTGTAACAAAGCCATTGATTCATTGTGCTGACCTTGAAGTTCCTCTATGGAACTATGAAGTTCCTCTATGGAACTATGAAGTTCCTCGATCAGATCATAATACGCCACATTATTGGCCACAGCTCGGTCGAGTAAATCTTTCAAATATTGATAAGCCTCAATAGCCTGCTCTGAAGCACCATGACCAAGAATATCAGCAATTTCCGATGTACTAAGGTCTGTATGACCAGCCTTGTAGTATTGATGACATTGCTGCATCAGCTCAGTATCATGTGAAGAGATCAATTCCATTCTAGCAACAAACTAAAGACGAGAAAAAGACAACAATCAACAAAAACAAGTTATCAACAACAGAGATGAGCAAAGATATATTTTATTAGATCATCAAAAAGTTACATTGTTCGATTACAAGGAAATATAGAAATGGTACCGAACAACTTCACACCTTTTCCTTGTCTCCCAAGACTTTCTTGGGAGGCTGGGACGAGGAGCTCGGTTGCTCGGTGGTAACAACAGCTTGATCACTAGGAATCTTCTCGGGAGGAGGAGCCATGGAAGAGACATCCTCGGTGGCAGAGGGTTGAGAAGCAGAAACTTGATCGCCCATAGCCATAGAAGATTCATCTGAGGCAGGTTCATCTTCTTCTTCCTCCACAATTGGTGGAGGAGGACCAGGGAGATGCCGTTGGAATAGTTCAGAATCGATTTGGACCTTTAGCTCTTGTAGAGCAGCCACCCAGCCATCATGGAAGTATTTCAACTCCCCATATTGGACTTGGGATGTCATTGCAGCTATCCCTCTCTCCCATCCTTTCTCCCAACCAACGCTGAATTGCTTCTTGATTGCAACTTTTCTCCTCGACTTCTCCGAGGAAAGCTTCACCTCCAATTCCTCTTTCTTAACCTTGATATCTCACAGAGTAAATAATTCTTCCTCTGCCTTTTTCAATTTATCATCAGAATCCTGATGTTTAACCTCCAAAACTTTAACCTTCTCCTCCAAGTTCTTGGAGGTCTCCGCCATTTTCGCCTTTTCAGCCTCAGCCATGGCCAGCTTTTTCTCCCATACAGTTTTCTCATCGATGTACGGTTGGCGAGATTCCTTCACAGATTGGGCTAAGCCCAACAAAGCATCGTCAACATCGGACGAGGAACTGGAAGCTTTAATAACTTGATCTTTCTTCACGATGGTATTGAAGCAGTTCACTAGCTGAAAGATAAGAAAAACAATAAAGTCAACACAAATACAAGAATTCAAGAAAAAGAAAGATAGACCAAAGGTATAAGAAATTTACTGAAGAAAGATGGCGAGCAGCCAGGGATGTCAGTGTATCCCTAGGAATTTTTTCATCAACCCCGAGAACCTCGGGTATAACTGAGCTCGATGAAGAACTCGGAAGAATGATTTTTGAGACACTACTACCACCAGCGGGTAGAGAAGATGCAGTTCCAGCAAGATTAACTGAAGATGATTTCCTCAATCTCTTCAAAGGACAGTCAGCAGCATCAACCAAGGAAGAAGTCTTGGTCGGAGAGATGGCAATTACATCAGTAGGAGCATCTTTCTTGCTCGGGGCCACTGGGGGCTTCTCGGCAACTTTGGAGGAACCAGCATCTATTTTTTTAGTCCCCTCTGGGACATCAATTTTGCTTTTCTGGGCTCCAACAGCAGAAGAAGTGTCACCAAATAGAGCAGGAGGAGCTCTTTTCTTGCCCATTCTTTGAGAATCTGAAGATGAACTTTCTGGTGTTGAAGCTGGTTCAACAGGACGAGCAGTATAAGAGGTTGTGTAACTCTTATACTGTAGTAAATATGAAGCAGATCTAATATGCTCGTCAGCAATGGTCTTATGCAAACCCCAGATAAGTTTCAGATGATTAATATTCACTTCTGATTCCTTTGGAGTTTTTCTTTTGCTATCAACTGCAAAATAAATACATAATGGAATATCAGTCATACATTTTGTCAAACATGATGAAAGCATAATTTCATAAGTAAAATAAAATGAAAAATAAACCTATCCCATTGCCATATGGGGGGCATCTGGGACCTTCGTATACTTCATTCCCAGATAAAGGCGCATGTTGCCAATTTTTTATGACCAACCCATGCTCAAAATAATCCCTATTTGAGTCAGGGAGATTAACTACAAGAGCCCTATTCAAAAACCTAGTTTTTAGATAATAAATATTATCTAGAACAGCCCATTTATAACAAAACATAATTTCAGGGATCCCAATACGAGTCCCATGAGTTATATTTAATTTATGCACCCCGTTAATTATTCTCCATGAATTGGGGGCTATTTTTGCAGGAACAAGATCAAAATATTGACAAAACTCAAGACATAATGGGTTTGGTGGAAAGGAAAAACCGCATTCAGCAACAAAAAGACTGGGGAACCAATGTCCCTCAGCCAATCGAAAGTAATCTAAAGGCTCAGAAAGAACCTCTAGAGTTACCCACGAAGGAATGGAAAAATCAGAACGGAATTTCTCAATAGACTCCACAATATAAACCATATTGAATAAAAGAGATACAGAAGAAAGAAAGAAGATCTTACAGAAAGAAAGGAGATGTGTTGACAACGAACGGAAACAAGGATGAACGCACAAGAGAAGAAGAGAAGAGAAAGCTTGAATGCAGAGAATGAAAAACGTAGACGACGGTATGGTTACCAAAGAAGTTTAAATACTTTGCATTGGGAAACGGTGAAAGAAATGATTACCAAAAAGAAACTACTAAACTTCCGGCGGCTAAGAGGACAAAATTTGCACGAATATCAAAGTGCTTATAAAAAAGGCGGAAACTGCAAAATAAGAAGGAAATTTGAATACAATGTTCCTGAAACCCGGGAAGGACATTTAATATTGCCATATACCGAGAAAGAATGTTCCATACTCTTCAAAGTTCGAAATATGAAACATTGGGGGCTTCTGTTGATACCAAAATTAATATGCTGATGTGGACGAATAAGACGAAGACACGTGTCAATCTACGTGGCACAATAGCATCGAGGAAGATCATTTCCCGACCAGCCATGCTTCTTTCCGAGCAACGAGAATTACGCCGAGGAACTCTATCACACCGAGGAACTCTAACACACCGAGGAACTCTATGGCACCGAGGTACTCAAATGTTCCGAGGAACTCCTGATCAGCGAACAGCTATGGCGGTCCGAGCTGCATCTCGGTCGTATCATTAATTGCCAGATAATCAACAGCTCAGATATTCATTGAATGCTTATATTCTTGGCACGCACTCTGCATTAAATGTATTACCCTTTCATATGTATGTCATTTAATGTATCGAACCTTTCATGTACAGCCTCAAGGCTATAAATACCTTGTATCATCCTCATTCAAGGGGACCGGAATTTCTTGAGAGAACTTGTAATCAAGAATTCTACAAACACTCAGCAATAACATAACAGTGGACGTAGGCTTTATTCCTAGCCGAACCACTTTAAAAATATTTGTCTTATTTATTTATCTGTGATTGAAAAATTAGAGCGATCTAGTTTTTTACATCAACATCGGGTATTTATTAATATATGTCATTCCATATATTTGACACACAAGGGACTCTACTGTTGATGTCTAATTCGTGCTCTATCGGTAAGTCCGGAGGAATCCTTATCCTAAGCGAACAACATAAACACACATATATTAGGGATGGTCCCTACGCTGGACACCTATACATGGCCCATACCCAACGGTGACACAGGAACGGTCAGTGTAATCATTTACCTCTCGTAGGTGACGCCTCTGCGTAGTATCTATATGATCTACACATCATCAAGCCCACAAGTGCCAACGTGTGGTGCACGGTCCAAACGCACAAACCCCGGAATCGATAGGGCGGTCCACTGGTATGTCCACACAAATACAAAATAGTACATATTATTGTCCCATATAATATGCATAGATAATTACACTATAATTATGTGGCACCCCGACTAATTAAATACCGGGTAGCTACTCCTTTATTAAATTAATACAAAATGTCAAGTTGGTTCAGTTAATAGCATCACTGTCGAAAACATTTTTATAATTACTAACCACCTAGTATTTAAAAAGTGAGTTGTTAAATTTTAAATTAAATCTGATTAACATGCAATAAGTGAAATATAAAAGAATAACAACCATTCACAATAAAGTCCCAATAGAGTAACCATCAAATAATAATGAATCCGGAGGAAATACTCCTCACAACAATCCCAATAGTGAAATAAGTAAAACAGTCTGCATCCTGAATTAATTACAAATCAAAGTCTGAATAACTGAAATATAAAATGTCTCTAAGGAAATGAGGCGACATGCCCAACAACTGATAAAGACTGATAATGGAGTCAAGACTAGAAAAGGAGGCGTCTACTGTCAAGGCCCTGTAACTTCCACAACAGCTACAACTCGTCACCTGAATAGAATTCCTATGCATGGTGTTCTTGTGGCTGGGCACCTAAAAAGGTTTTTACAAAAAATAGATTTGAAAGCAAACGGGTCAGAGCCCGAATGTGGAGAATATTTTAAAAATAGCAAGTGATTTAATGACATTAAAACAATGAATTCAAAATACATGTTAGGACGTGCTCTCACATGAAATCCTCACCTCTCGACTAATTGTGCACTCCTAACGTACCCGTACCCATTCAAGTGATTCTCATATCTATCTATTCCAAAATAAATTCTAACACTTCTACTCAATTCGTGCTTTAAATTCCAACTTCATCAATTAAATAGAGTGTTTTACTTAAATTCTCGAATTCTCGAATATTAGCAATACAATTTACTAGAGGTTATCCCCTTTTTATCTTCTCCAGGCGTTACTATAATTATTCTCACAATGAAACATGACAATTCTTTTCATTTAACCGTATATTATTCACATCATAAATATACAATACTAGCACCTCGAGACTAAGCTGCGGGGTACACATACTCTGCTATCCCATCCCGGTACATCACGTACATAAGGATCACGCATTCCGAATCTCTCAGGAATCGTTCTTAGATAATAGCAAATCAGAAACAATGGAGGCGAACATAGTTCACATCACATGGGTCATGCACATACCTACGCTCCCATGATCAACAGACTTATTAACTGCAGAATAAGTCCTTCTCTGACCTATGTCCTCGAGGTACCAATCGAAATCCCCCCCGTAGGCACACAAAGATTAGATGGCCCTAAACGAATGCAAACCTCCCGTGATAGCAAGTATGGTAGGTATGTCATACACATAAAATCATATATACTAAGCATGCACACATCTTAGTAATTACCGTATTTTTAGTAGTGATATACTTCTCGTTCTTATACCAACTTTTAGTATTACACAAATCACATGTCCTCAGTTTATATGTATTTAAGTCATCAATTATCCTCGCGTCGTGATTAGTCACTCGCGTCCTAATCCACAAATATCATTTGGTTCAAGTCACCCTTCTATATGTTACTCCTCAATATATCCCGAATCTCCCAACTACACCAATTAGTTAACAAGGGAAAGTTATCTCATCAATTAAATAAGGTTACGGGACCCTAGAAATCAAATCAGACCAAAAAGGCCATTCTGTCAACTCGTTAGAAGTCTCGTTCGAACGAGAAGGAATCGAACGAACTACCAACTCATTAGAAGGCAAACTGTCACCTCGTTAGAAGCTCGTTCGAACGAGCTCGTTCGAACGACCTGGGCAGGTCTTCTAACGAGATGGCAGTTTCGAGCCCAGAATTTCCTACTTCATTTTTCCCAATTTTCTTCTTCTTAAAACTCATTCGAAAATCATCCCAATCAGTATTTTAAGGTTCCTCAACATTACTAAACCTTCTTAGGTCGTATCTTAACATTTATATAGGGGCCAATCTTCCTAAACAACATATAATTATCATATCTCCCCAATTTTCCCCAAACCTTATGAGTATGAACCCTGGAAATTTAAAGTCTTAAATTTCCCTTAATAAATTCGTTTTTGCATCATAAAAAGTCATATTTCTTTTAGTATAATCACCCAATAACATTCTACGTGAAATCCCTATATCAAAACATGAATTTCTAACTCCAATTTCATGGGTTTTTATCAATCTCCCAATTCAATGCAATTATATAAATTTCTAAGCATGAAAGAAACATTCGCTTGAAATTAACGTAATTAAACCACTTGCCTTAGATAGTTCTCTGAATTTGATGTCGAATGTTGAAGGTTGCTCTCTCTTTCTCTACAATTTCTCCCAGGGTTGAAGGTTGAAGATGGTGGTTATGGTTTTCTCTTTTGGGAACCTCTCCTAACTTCTTCCTATAACTCCCGTAGCCCTCTAATTAGTTAAGTGCTGGTAATGGTTTAGTGGGTTACTAAATATCCTATATTTAATTCCCAAAATTCGTCGGTTATAATTCCAAAAATTTCAAAATTACCAAAATGCCTTTTTAGTTGCCGGTTTGGCTTAAAAATGCCCCGGGACCCAAACTGAACCCCCGGCTAGTGTTTTCTGACTATTTCGACCCTTCCGGATACGTTGGCGCACTCAAAATGACCATTTGGTTGATAAAGATAAAATTCACTTTTTAATTTAAATAATTACGTTCCCGACGCGACTGGCACGTGTGTCCCAACTAAATTTCCCGAATTGCCGTATTTCAGTCTCGCGACAATTTCAATATTTTCAATATTCACGTATTTCCATATATACACATTATAATCAAATACCAACTCACATCTCGTTAGTATTATGTCCGGATTAATTTTCAATTAATTCACATATAATCTAATTAATCCCATAAATAAATATCAATAAAAGTACGGGGTATTACATACTTCCCCCCTAATAACAGAATTTCGTCCTGAAATTCGGAACTAGAAAGTACCTGATAAAAACAACTCTGGATAACGTTCTCGCATCTCATCCTCGCGCTCCCATGTGGACTCCTCGGCATTGTGATGCCGCTACTGAACACGTACCAACGGTACTATCTTTGACCGCAGTTTCCGCTCTCTTTGGTCCCAAATAGCAATCGGCCCCTCCTTGTAGGAGCTATCAGGCTGGAGATCGATGTTCTCCAAAGCAATGTGAGAATGAGCCAAGTCGTCCCTAAGATATTTCCTTAGCGAGGAAATATGAAACACATCATGAATCCTGTGCAAATGCTCCGGTAACCCAAGTCTATATGCAACGGACCCAATCCGCTCGATGATAGGAAATGGCACCACATATCTCGGTGCCAGTTTCACCTTCTTCCCAAAACGCATAATCCCCTTCATAGGCAATACTCTGAGTAAAACCTGGTCCCCCACTTTGAATTCTCTGAAGAACCTCTTCACATCAGCATAGCCCTTCTACCGATCCTGAGCTACCCGAATACGACTCCGTATCAATTCTATCCTTGCCGAAGTATCCTGAATCACTTCCGGCCCAAGTAGTTTATTGACCCCCACCTCTAACCAATATGCTGGGGAACGACAAGGCCTACCGTACAACGCCTCAAATGGAGCCAAGCCAATAGTGAACTGGTAGGAGTTATTGTAAGCAAACTCCACCAGTGGAAGATACTGCTCCCATCCACCCCCAAAGTCAATGATGCACATACGCAACATGTCCTCCAACATCTGATTTGTACGCTCGGTTTGCCCATCGGTCTGCGGGTGATAAGCCGTACTCAACCGCAATTCCGTGCCCATGGCCTCCTGAAAACTTTCTCAAAACCGTGAAACAAATATCTTGTCTCGCTCAGACACGATATTTAGGGGCACATTGTGAAGTCTCACTATTTCTGCAATAAAAATCTAGGCATACTGTCCCGTAGTGTAGTCCGTCCTTACGGGTAGAAAATGAGCGACTTTGGTCAACCTGTACACAATTACCCAAATGGAGTCGTGACCCCTCTGTGACGTAGGTAACCCCGTGATAAAGTCCATGGAGATGCTCTCCCATATCCACATCGGGACCACTAATGGCTGTAGAAGTCCTGCCGGTCTCTGATGATCCACTTTTACCAGCTGACAAGTGGCGCATTTAGAAACAAACACGACAATATATCTCTTCATCCCGCTCGTTTAATACTTACGTCTCATGTCTTGGTACATTTTATCCCCTCCGGGGTGTACCGCGAACCATGAGCCGTGCGACTTTGCCATCACCTCGTGTCGCAAGTCTTCCCCTTCCGGAACGACTAGTCTCCCATTGAAGCGTAATCCCCCGTCTGAACTAACGGTATAGGACTCTGCTCCCTCTGCTAGTAATCGAACTATCTGCTCCTGACAGAACGAGTCATTTGCCTGTGCCTTTACTTCCTTCGTGACAATCTGCGGTGTAACTGTCATTACAGACATGAACGATCGGGCCACTGCATCCTGGTGTCCCAATTCCTTCCACTTAGCCTTCCACACCTCGGCCACCTCATCTACTGGCCTACGGCTCAACGCGTCTGCTACCACGTTAGCCTTTCCCGGGTGATATTGGATATCAAACTGATAATCCTTCACAAACTCAAGCCACCTCCGTTGCCGCATATTCATCTCCTTCTGCGTGAATAGGTACTGTAGGGACTTGTGGTCCGTGAATAATCGAAATTTCTCCACCAGGAGATAGTGTCTCCAAATCCGAAGTGCAAATACAACTGCTGCTAACTCCAAGTCATGGGTGGGGTAATTCTTCTCATGAGGCTTAAGCTTACGGGAAGCATAAGCTATGGCCTGACTCTCCTGCTGCAATACACCTCCAAGTCCTTGTAAGGGCGCATCGGTGTAGACTATATACTCAACTCCCGATCTCGGCAATGCTAACACAGGTGCCGAGGTTAACTTATCCTTCAACTCATTGAATTCCAACTGACAGGAATCACTCCAAATGAATGGCACACCCTTACGAGTCAGATGTGTCAAAGGACCCGCTATCTTTGAGAAACCCCGAATAAACCTCTTGTAGTATCCTGCTAGGCCCAAGAGACTACGGATCTCAGTCGGTGTCGTGGGCTGTCCCCACTCCCTCACAGCGGATACCTTCCCCGGATCAACAGATATTCCCCGGTCTGAAATAATATGCCCCAAAAATTGTACCTCCTTCAGCCAAAATCCGCACTTCTCATACTTTGCATACAGCTCGTTCTGACGTAGCGTCTGCAAAACCCGCCTCAAATGCTCGGCGTACTCCTCTTCTGTCTGGGAGTAGACCAGAATGTCATCGATGAAGACAATAACGAACTGGTCTAGGAACTCTCTGAACACCCTATTCATCAAGTCTATAAACACAGCTGGAGCGTTGGTCAAGCCAAAAGGCATAACCCGAAACTTGTAGGAACCATATCTCGTTAAGAAAGCTGTCTTCGAGGCGTCCTCTTCCCTGATACGCAACTGATGGTATCCTGATTGCAAATCAATCTTTGAGAAGAAAGAAGCTCCTCTCAGCTGGTCGAATAAGTCATCGATTCGGGGCAACGAATACTTATTCCGTATCGTGACCTTATTCAACTCCCGGTAATCTACACATAACCTCAACGATCCATCCCTCTTCTTTACGAACAACACAGGAGCACCCCACGGTGAAGTACTCCTCCGGATAAACCCCTGACCCAACAACTGATCAATCTGATCCCGTAACTCTCTCATCTCGGCTGGAGCCATACGGTAAGGTGCGCGGGCAATAGGCCGAGTGCCTGGTATCAAATCGATCACAAAATCTATCTCCCTACTCAGAGGTAAACTCTCGAACAACCGGAATCGCATCAAGTGGTATCACCACTTCCTTAGAGGTCTCCTCCTCTATATAGTACAAGTGAGAGGACGATCCTCCCTCAGGGCGAGGCATCGCCACTAAAAACATCTCCTACCCGGGAATGGCAAAGATAATACTCCTACTAAAATAGTTAATCATGGCTCGGTACGCAACTAGCCAATCCATACCAATAATGGCATCATACTCGGTCATCTCTAACACTAACATATCTGCGGGTAAAGTAAACCTCCCGATCTCTATACTCATGCCTCTACATATAAGTGAAATCACGAAACCCCTGCTCAATGGTGAATCTACACAAGTAACCGTGCTCTCGGCGGTGTCTAATATCCCAATAGTGCGTGCAAATCTCATAGCAATGAAATAATGTGTGGCCCCCGTGTCAAATAAAATACGCCCCATAGTCCCCTGAATAGAGAACATACCCTCAATGGCCGATGGATCCTGTTGGGCTGTGGCATGCTGGAGCTGATACACTCTCCCATACTAAAGTTGTTCCTGCTGAACTGGGACCGCTGGAATGGGTGGTAGTGCTGCCATCTGTGGTGGTGCTGGGAGGGCAGCGGGAAACATAGGCCTCTGTGGCTCGTGTCGAGCACCCTGCTGCTGCTGTTATGGGGCCCTGCCCCTATCAGGACAATCCTGGCATTTATGGCCAGTCTTGCCACAAACATAACACTTTCTCGGGAAGTTTCCCCCTCGCTGTCCCTGCTGCCCTCGGCCCTGGTGGTCGTTACCATTCCTCCCCTGGCCATGCTGGCCCTGCTGAAACTGCCGCTGCTGACCATTCTGCCCCTGCTGGCCCTGATGGCCGTTCGGATCCTGATGGCCATGCCTGAAACCTCCCTGTCCACTTCTAAAATTTCCCGATCTGAATCTCTTAGGATCCCCCTGCTGGGAACCCTGGTCACCATGCCTGTACTGTCCCTGAGCAGATTGTGCCCCGCTGGCACCATTTCCCCTAGTCCTGCCCTGATGGCTGGACTCTCCTGATCTCTTGCTCTCAGACATGTGAAAGCGGTGATCCTAGCAGTGTAGCAGTGCAGCGTTAAACACGTCAGAATAAGTGTCCAACGAGAGATTCCCCAACAAATGCTGACGGATCCTCCAAGTCAATCCATCTGTGAACTTCTGAATCTTTTTCTCCTCAGTCGGTATTTCATCTGGAACAATGTTCAATAAATTAGTGAATTCGGCCTCATACTCGGCCACAGTCTTTCCCTCCTGCTTGAGGTTCATCAGTTTCCTCCTCATCTCCGTGTGAATAGCTGACGGAAAATATTTGCGATCGAACCGCACCCAAAACTCCTGTATAGTGAGAGTATCCCTCTCCTCTGCGGTGGTAATGGAATCCCACCACTGCAAGGAAGATTCCACTAGCTTGAAAGTAGCTAGTATCTACTTCTGAACATCGGTGCACTCATACATCCTCAAGTGCCTCTGAATATCTTTTCTCCACTGACTGGATACCACGACATCGGAGCTACCTGCAAACTCCGGAGGGTGTGCTTTCTAAAAAGCATCACGAACGCGTTCCCAAGCAGACGGGAATGAATGTGCCTGAACTGGCGTGGCTACCGGCACCTGGGGCGGTGCCTGCTGTACAACGGCTAGGGCGACATTCACCGCTTGGGCTACAATAGCTGCAACCTCGGTGGTATTCATGATGCCCTGTAGTGGTGCAGGCTGTGGCTCTGGTTGTGCATTCCTAGGAACTCATTGCCCGCGTCGTGGAGGCATCTGAAATAAGAGTAAAGTCTATAAGTTAGTAGTTATTATCTCAAAATAGCTGAAGAGCGAAGCATGCACAAAAGAATACAACAGTCCTAAAATATAGGGCTCTACATCAAAGAAAACTTAGCGGAAACATAATAAGCCGTAAAGATCCTAAGGACACTAGAACCTGATGCTCTGATACCACCCGTGGCACCCCGAATAATTAAATATCGGGTAGCTACTCCTTTATTAAATTAATACAAAATGTCAAGTTGGTTCAGTTAATAGCATCACTATCGAAAACATTTTTATAATTACTAACCACCTAGTATTTAAAAAGTGAGTTGTCAAATTTTAAATTAAATCTGATTAACATGCAATAAGTGAAATATAAAAGAATAACAACCATTCACAATAAAGTCCCAACAGAGTAACCATCAAATAATAATGAATCCGGAGGAAATACTCCTCACAACAATCCCATTAGTGAAATAAGTAAAACAGTCTGCATCCTGAATTAATTACAAATCAAAGTCTGAATAACTGAAATATAAAATGTCTCTAAGGAAATGAGGCGACATGCCCAACAACTGATAAAGACTGATAATGGAGTCAAGACTAGAAAAGGAGGCGTCTACTGTCAAGGCCCTGTAACTTCCACAACAGCTACAGCTCGTCACCTGAATAGAATTCCTATGCATGGTGTTCTTGTGGCTGGGCACCTAAAAAGGTTTTTACAAAAAATAGATTTGAAAGCAAACGGGTCAGAGCCCGAATGTGGAGAATATTTTAAAAAGATCAAGTGATTTAATGACATTAAAACAATGAATGCAAAATACATGTTAGGACGTGCTCTCACATGAAATCCTCACCTCTCGACTAATTGTGCACTCCTAACGTACCCGTACCCATTCAAGTGATTCTCATATCTATCTATTCCAAAATAAATTCTAACACTTCTACTCAATTCGTGCTTTAAATTCCAACTTCATCAATTAAATAGAGAGTTTTACTTAAATTCTCGAATTCTCGAATATTAGCAATACAATTTACTAGAGGTTATCCCCTTTTTATCTTCTCCAGGCGTTACTATAATTATTCTCACAATGAAACATGACAATTCTTTTCATTTAACCGTATATTATTCACATCATAAATATACAATACTAGCACCTCGAGACTAAGCTGCGGGGTACACATACTCTGCTATCCCATCCCGGTACATCACGTACATAAGGATCACGCATTCCGAATCTCTCAGGAATCATTCTTAGATAATAGCAAATCACAACCAATGGAGGCGAACATAGTTCACATCACATGGGTCATGCACATACCTACGCTCCCATGATCAACAGACTTATTAACTGCACAATAAGTCCTTCTCTGACCTATGTCCTCGAGGTACCAATCGAAATCCCCCCCGTAGGCACACAAAGATTAGATGGCCCTAAACGAATGCAAACCTCCCGTGATAGCAAGTATGGTAGGTATGTCATACACATAAAATCATATATACTAAGCATGCACACATCTTAGTAATTACCGTATTTTTAGTAGTGATATACTTCTCGTTCTTATTCCAACTTTTAGTATTACACAAATCACATGTCCTCAGTTTATATGTATTTAAGTCATCAATTATCCTCGCGTCGTGATTAGTCACTCGCGTCCTAATCCACAAATATCATTTGGTTCAAGTCACCCTTCTATATGTTACTCCTCAATATATCCCGAATCTCCCAACTACACCAATTAGTTAACAAGGGAAAGTTATCTCATCAATTAAATAAGGTTACGGGACACTAGAAATCAAATCAGACCAAAAAGGCCATTCTGTCAACTCGTTAGAAGTCTCGTTCGAACGAGGTCGTTCGAACGAGAGTTAGTTCGAACGAGAGGGCATCGAACGAGAGTTCGTTCGAACGAAAGGCATCGAATGAACTACCAACTCGTTAGAAGGCAAACTGTCACCTCGTTAGAAGCTCGTTCGAACGAGCTCGCTCGAACGACCTGGGCAGGTCTTCTAACGAGATGGCAGTTTCGAGCCCAGAATTTCCTACTTCGTTTTTCCCAATTTTCTTCTTCTTAAAACTCATCCGAAAATCATCCCAATTAGTATTTTAAGGTTCCTCAACATTACTATACCTTCTTAGGACGTATCTTAACATTTATATAGGGGCCAATCTTCCTAAACAACATATAATTATCATATCTCCCCAATTTCCCCCAAACCTTATGACTATGAACCCTAGAAATTTAAAGTCTTCAATTTCCCTTAATAAATTCTTTTTTGCATCATAAAAAGTCGTATTTCTTTTAGTATAATCACCCAATAACATTCTACCTGAAATCCCTATATCAAAACATGAATTTCTTACTCCAATTTCATGGGTTTTTATCAATCTCCCAATTCAATGCAATTATATAAATTTCAAAGCATGGAAGAAACATTCTCTTGAAATTAATGTAATTAAACCACTTGCCTTAGATAGTTCTCTGAATTTGATGACGAATGTTGAAGGTTTCTCTCTCTTTCTCTACAATTTCTCCCAAGGTTGAAGGTTGAAGATGGTGGTTATGGTTTCCTCTTTTGGGAACCTCTCCTAACTTCTTCCTATAACTCCCGTAGCCCTCTAATTAGTTAAGTGCTGGTAATGGTTTAGTGGGTTACTAAATATCCTATATTTAATTCCCAAAATTCGTTGGTTATAATTCCCGAAATTTCAAAATTACCAAAATGCCTTTTTAAGTTGCCGGTTTGGCTTAAAAATGCCCCGGGACCCAAACTGAACCCCCGGCTAGTATTTTCTGACTATTTCGACCCTTCCGGATACGTTGGCGCACTCAAAATGACCATTTGGTTGATAAAGATAAAATTCAATTTTTAATTTAAATAATTACGTGTGACAACCCGCCTATTAAAATAATAGGTGGCCAACCCAAAACTCTAATAATCACAGGAATCATAGATGGTCCATTCTCAGCATCACTGTCGATTAACATAATAGTATGAGATAACCACCAATCATTTTAGAAAATGGACTGTCAATTTAGAAAATTTAGTAAATAAAAGGAAAACACTTAGACAATCCCTTT
Source organism: Sambucus nigra (assembly GCA_949130495.1). Classification (NCBI taxonomy): domain Eukaryota; kingdom Viridiplantae; phylum Streptophyta; class Magnoliopsida; order Dipsacales; family Adoxaceae; genus Sambucus; species Sambucus nigra. The sequence goes on from OX422224.1 coordinate 1,625,848, forward strand.
TGTGAAAACGGTGGATATCAAAAAATCGATGAATGAAAAATGACAATAATATAGATGTCACCGAATAAGCTGTCGGTGAACAGACTAATACAAATAGTACATCGAGTATTACAATTCAATATTTACAATATAATGAATGAATGCAATACCTTGGGAAAAACATGCCCGAATAAATATACTGAACATAACTAGAGTACCATTGAAAGAAGCGTCTAATACAAGTAACCTACAACTTCCGCAAAAAGCTGTAGCTCCATGACCACTGGAAGGGAAATGTAAATACGGGTGTCCATGCGGTAGAGCACCTGTACGACAAAGAATATGTGCAGAAACAAAGAAATATAGATACGGGTTAGGTCCCGGTTTGATATGATTCCCATGTGACTAAAATGCATGACAGTTAAGTGCGTAATTATCTCGCAAATAAAAGTAATATTTCTCACGTCTCAATCTAGCAGCAACCTAGCGCAATATCGTGAGATGTTCTAGTTAACCCTAAGTACTAAGGGCTAACTTTTCCCCATTCTCAACCCTATGCCTTATTCGTGCGTGGGGTGTCTCGCAAAGCGAAATCCAAACAAGGAACCCCCCCCCCCCCCAATACACTACTACTTAGGCAAGGTTGATCGTTGAGATCCATTAGACCCTAAGCACATAATTAACATATATATATATGTGTGTGCATATCATCTACAACTACTCAGGGAAATAAAAGTAAATCCATTTACCATCTAAAAGCAGGATTCCTAATTCTTTCTTTAGGAATATATATAAATGGTACAACATTTTATCAAATGTTTACCAATTAATCTCATTTATACAATTTCTTTACAAATTTTATTTCCTTTCTTCCATCCAGGAAGAATACGTTTTTAAAGCAAGTTTTATTAACATAAAAAAAAATGCTTTAACCTTTTTCATAAAATCCCACTTCCCTTCTTCCATTCAGGAAGTGTAAATCAAAAGTCATTTTCATTAGCATAAAAATACTTTTGTAACATGTATCCCATTTCCCTTCTTCCATCCAGGAAATGTATTTAAAGCCAATTCATTAACATGAATTGCTTTAATAATCTAAGACCGTCCCTCCGGGTTTCCCCACTGGACGCGCCCCTAAATGGCTATCATCTTCCAGGGCATATCTATACAAGACAACCTGGGAACCTACCAACGTCGGGAAGCAGCCATATTGCCTACGGGAAAGTCAAGACCACACCCAGAATCTCCTAACCAGCGCAGTATAACAAATGCCCATATGGCCTAGGGACTATATCCACCCTGCGTTCATTAGTCAGGGGGATTCACCACACGTACGCAACTTCCCTTATGATAGCGATTTAGGGAGGTGTGTAACCATAAGTTAACACTTATGAAAATCATTACGTTTTCCTTTTGAAAACTTCCACTTTTACATTCTCAAAATCATTTGTACTTACTCATTAATACCACATATTATCATATGTTTTTCTTATTCTTAGTGTCATGTTTTTATTAAAAGTTAAGACCCGAAGTACCATAATCCTCAAACTAGTCTCCAAGAGTTCATAAACCCTCAAAGTAAGCCTCCTTCAAGGAGTATCTCCCAAGAGTCTCAACTTCCGCATTTTCTCCAATTTATCTTTCGGTTAATCTCCAATTCTATACGGACATTAACCTAAACAACTAGCCCTCGGGGTAAACCCAAACCTCCCATTTTATCCTAGGACATTAGTCTACCCATAACGACCCTCTAGGATTCTCAAGTACTTTCCAAAGGAAGGTTCCTAAGATCCTATCATAAATTAAAGACGCTAGAAGAAACTGAAGAAAATAATAGTGAAAAACAGGGGACCGATCGACCGGTCAGGGGACCACGGTCGACCGCCCCTTAAGGATTTTTGCATACCAAAGAAAGCAGTAAGCTCGTATTGGCATGACCGGTCGACCGGTCCTTGGACCGCGGTCGACCACGCCTAACAGACCCACGAAAAACCCTTCTTCTTCAAAGCCAAAACCGAACCCTAAAACCCAAAATCCTCAACTTTCTTCATTCCCCTCCACCAACAGCATTATCCCAACAATCATACACCCAAAAGAAACCTATATAATAACCTTAAACCACACAATCTACAAGATTTAAGGATTTAACACCAAAATTAACCAAAAACTCATTTATGGTTTAAACCTCCAAAATTAACTATACATGCAAATTTATCACATTAAATCAATATCTAGCAAGTAAGAAACTTTCCTCGAGGTTCATAGTCTCTGATCCTCCTCCGTTCTCAACGGAATTCGGCCCAAAATCTTCATTTTCTCCCTTTCTCTCCATTTCTCCCAACTCTCTCTTCTCTCTCTCTCTCTCTCTCTCTCTCTCTCTCTCTCTCTTGGCTTCTAACATGAAAAATGGGAAAATAAGAGGGGTGAGGGAACTTATACAGGTTTTAAAACATAATTCCCCACTTTAATTGTTAATACACCACTAAAATGACTCGTAACCACTAATTTGAGTCATAACCCCTTAAAATGCCCAAATCTCAAAAATTACAACGGGGTACTTATTTCGACTATCTCGACTATTCTAAAAACAACCGCACCCCCTATTTTGGCATTCGGGAAAGCGTGAACTATTTTTGTGTTCAAATTTCATTTTATTTCCTTAATTATACTCCAAATTTAACATGAGTCATAACCGTAGTTTTACATATAACGACGCGGTAATACACAATAGGATGCTATTTACCTTCTCATACGGTAAATAGACAAACATAGTAAATATTATCCCTTAATATTACGGGAAACAATATTTACTCTAACATCCCCTATTTTATAAAATTAGCCCATTGGGCAAAATATTATAAAATAGTCGTTCAAAAATTTGGGTTGTTACATTACGTTCCCGACGCGACTGACATGTGTGTCCTAACTAAATTTCCCGAATTGCCGTATTTCAGTCTCGCGACAATTTCAATATTTTCAATATTCATGTATTTCCATATATACACATTATAATCAAATACCAACTCACATCTCGTTAGTATTATGTCCGGATTAATTTTCAATTAATTAACATATAATCTAATTAATCCCATAAATAAATATCAATAAAAGTACGGGGTATTACAAATTACCACAGAAAGCCCAACCAAAATCCATAATTATTTCATTTAATTAATAATTTATAATCTAATAAATTATTAGTCCCATTCCATAAATAATTGTTTAACCTGCTAATCAGTGGTAATGATTCCCAATTACATATGGCCATAACTTTGTTTGAACATTCATTAGATCTTCCTTTTCTTTAATGAATGTGTCGTTTCCACAGTACTGAACTAAAAATGAGAAGAGGAATCCAACCCATGCAGCTTCGTAAAAAGGGAACAAAAGCCAAAAAACCACATGACATCGCTCAAACGACCACTGGGGTCGTTTGCGCAACAAAGCATGTTGCTCAATCGACTGCCCACATCATTTGAGCGACATTCTCTTCTTTCCTAGCCCATTTCGCATTCTCAGTTCTTTTGAGATGAAAACTTAAGCCTAGAAACCGTATAAATGAAACCCGGAAATTTGACATTTGAAAATGATATTTGATGGATTGTCAAATATGTAATGAATAATAATAATAATGTATGGTACTACTATGTCTCTAATTTACAAAAGAAGAAAAATCTCAAGATACAAAAGATACACCATACATCACTCCAACATAAACTAATTATACTCAATCTTCTTGAAGCTTAAATCACTATTGACACTATAAGAAAAACCTTCATATCTCATATAATACACATAATCGTTTTAATGAGATTTAGAAGAGTCTCCTCCATTATGAAATCAAATGGAAAAAAAATCTCAAAGTGCATCCTCCATATTCAGCAAATTATGGGATGCTGGCATTATTTATGCACAACACATCATCCCCGACAGCTTTCCTGTTAATAAACATACTCATCTTACGATAAATATAGATATAAGAAAAATATAGTTAATTTGTTACAGATGCATATATACCCTCATGCATAATAACATTATAAATGTAAACATAAGAAAGTATTTGTAACCTATGAAAAACATAAATGGTTAATGGCGCGAGTTGATACTCAAATTTTAAGACCGTAGAAAAGTGTAAGAATTATGTAAATTTAATGACAACAAAACCTAATTTCAGAGGCTACCAGTGATTATAACGTGACGTTGGCTTACTAATTTCAAAGTCTACCATAATAAAGGTAGTTCTTGTATTATTATAATATTGTAAAGGTGATTTATGTAAATATTTTTCTCTTCATTCACTATCAAATTCACCAAATAACAGGTCCCTCATTGGTGGTTGTCATTGTGGATGAGGACTCGAGGGCAAAGGCTAAGGGAGACTAAATTAATTCTAAGTCGAACTTACCCAAACATTTTTAAGCTCCCTCTTCATGGAGGTGACTTTAGTTTTTTAAAATAAAATCAGATTTAAGAAAGACCTGATTACCCGGTATTTAATTAAGCAGAGTGTCACAATATTATCACTTTGGAGGCTGATGATATGAAGCTGCATCTAGGGAAAAATTCATTTAGGGGCAGGGACATTTGGAAATTGGAGTTGGCTTGAATAATTTTAGTTACTACTTACACTTGAAGTTGGATTGCATAGTTTTTAATACTACTTCTTTGTTTACATATAATGGATGAATTTTTGAACTACTTTATTAATGAAATTATTTCTCATTTTGATTTAGTTTCTAGCTTCTAATTCTGAGTTGGATTTTAATTGATATTCTGCTTATGTTAGGGGTTATATTCAGATATTATCGAATTGCTTTAAATGAGGTTTTATTAGTTAATTTTTTTTAATTGTATCAATATTTATAATGCTTTTAAACATTAATAAAGTGTTAAATAATAACGGTTATAAACACTAATAATTAATTTCAAAATCAGAGAGATATTATTCGTGAGAAGTTTGGTGTTTTATATGATGACTATAAAACTTTAAATGTGTTCGAAAGGAGAGTGTTGATAGAGTCCTAATTTTAGTTAAAGAGTTAGAGGAGATGAAAAATTCTAGGGTTTGTGTTTCTGTCGTATGGATTTCGTTTCACTGTTGTCGTTTTTAAAATGATTCCGTTTGACTATTATCTTTTCTAAACCACTGTAACACCCCGTACTTTTGGGGATAATTAAATTCCATAAATGGGTATAAATTGGAAATTTGACGAATTTCTCGAAATAATAATTTTTGGAATTTATGAGGGTTGGATGATTTCAGAAGTATGTTTCATTTACTTTTGAGATTAATTAAATGAGTTGGAGTATTTCAATTATATGTCGCAGTTGAGTAAAGCGACAAAACATAATATTTTAATTGGAAAACCCGCAGTGAGATGTATTTGGTTAAACTAGTGGGTTGCAGTCAAGTACCTAGGATGGATATTTTGAGCGTGCGGTTGGTTTTGGAATGGCCGAGATAGTTAGAATAGAGTATCCAGGGATAGTATTTGGGTTCTGGGAATTTTTGGCTAATAGGGACTCGTGAATGAGTAAACGAGTTATTTTTGGGTTTATAAGGGACAAACCCTTATCTCTCCCTATATAAGGCACGGGAGAGGGAAAGATAGAAAAAAAAGAGAGAAGAGAAGAGAGGAAGGAAGAGAGGGAGAGGAAAAGGAGATTCCGGTCAAACTCCGTGGGATTCGACTCGGGGTCGTCAGATTTTATCCACGAGGAAAGTGTTTACTTGTTTATTTCTATTAAAGCATAAATCTCATATAGTAGTTGGTAGTGATAAACCACAAAGATTTTCGAGATGGGTTTCGGTGAATCAAAATGGGTTTTCGAAAAGTATAACGGATTAACCCCAAAAAATATCCAAATTAAAAAACTTAGGATTTAATCGAAATTAATTGTTGTTCCCGGGTTCTAGGACGTTTAGAACCCTTTTTAGGTGTGTGTATATTGTTTATTGAGGTTTGAAGAGGGTAGGAGAGGAGTAAAAAGCTTGGGAGAAGCTTTAATGGCCGAAATAACTTCTCGAAGAAGAAGCTGTCCGGGTTGATCGATCGATCGATGGCCTAGGGTCGATCGATGGCCTAGGGTCGATCGATCGATGGCCCAGGATTTTTGGCAATTTTGCCTAGGGAAATTAGATGGGATAAATTCCAAATTTAATTAATTTTAGTTTATTTAATTGAGGATATAAAGACTCATTTAGGGATTTAATAACTAGTCATTTGAGGAAAATTTATAAAGGCTAGGTGGGTGTTAAATTATTGTGGCACTAAAAGTATATTTTCGGGGAAAATAAAGACTTTGAGGAATTTAAAGGTTTAGGGATCCTAAATTAGAGTGGGGACCTCTAAGTTTATTTTTGAATGGTATGTAAGCTACGAGTTCATGGCAAATAGGATCCATGACTTATTTTAATTATGGATGTTCGGGACGAGTAACACCCGAGGAGTATTTTAGCAAGTGATTATATATAAATAATTGTGTGCGTAGAAAAAGAAATTGGATGTGGAATTAGTGAGTTAATCCTAGGAGGCAACTATGATGGAATTTAGGTTATAGGCTAAAGATAAGTTAAGGGTATACTTATTAAATGGTTATGGATCAGGATATTTGGAGAATATATGAATCCCTAATAGAAATTAAGATACGAGGTATATTTATGTAAAAGTATACTTATGGGATTAGTATTTTAAGTATGAGAATACTTAAATACTTATGAGATTGTCAATTATAGCCATGTATACATTGGAGGAGTGAGGATTGTAGATATATATATATATATATATATATATATATATATACGATATGAATACATATACATACCTGTGTCTGATTGTTGTATGTCTATCTTAGAGGCTAATTCCATGGGCTTTCCTTTGGTATAGGGTTGGAACAGCTATATTATATATTCTCTGTAGTACGATCCAGGGAGGTTACGCGATGTGAGTGAATCCCCTGGCTTGAGGAACAGGGAGAGTATATCCCCAGGTCATTATCGTCCCACGTTCGAGTGCGATGTGTGTAACTCCACTTGCAGAGGGAACATGACCGCCTCCACCGTTGTGTATTTTACCATGACCATGAGTAAGTCTAGCTTGGTACCGTGGTACAGTGAGTAAACTCGAATTTGGATAAGCACTATGAGACTGCATCCTCGAGTTATAGCTCGGTGGATGGTTATTATACTTATGTGTGCGATAAGTATAATTATATATTGGTTACATATAGTATATTTCTTGTATATGATAATAAGACATCATATAGTAAACTTGTGTAAATATAAAGTGAAAATCCTGATATGGTGTATTTTCATCCTTTCGGTAAATTTAGATCCGGATTTATATAGATATGAATAAGAAGTTTTAGTAAGAATATTATTAGTATATATTTGTATATATAAGTCTTATATACATTTTGTACTGAGTGCCTAATGGATCTCGATGATTGACACTGCCAAGTAGTAGTGTATCGGGGGGGGTCCTTTTTTGGATTTCGCTTCGCGAGACACCCCACACACGAACATGGCACAGTGTTAAGACGGGGGAGAAGTTTAGTCCTTTGTACTCGTGTTAATTAGGAGTGTTAGAAGTTTTGGTGAAACAAATTAGTTAGGCAGGGTAGCTTAACTCGGGTAGGTATTAGATACGATAGGCGTGCACTATATGAAGAGATGTGAGGGGTATCCCATGGGAGTGCGATACCAATTTAAATATGAGATAAACTATTTTTTTAATATAGCATTTATGCACTTGCAAAATATTTTCACAACTCGGGCTCTGACCCGTTTTTCTACTTTTCCCTTTCTTGCTATATATATATATATATATAGGTGTCCAGACACAGGGACGTCTGGATGATAATTCCTTCGAGTCAGACGCTTGGTGCAGCAGCTGTGGATGCATGCAGGTTTATTTTTAGACGCTTCTATTCTTGTGATCTAGATAGCGAGCATTGTAGTAAAACTCGATTATTTTATTGCATTTCCATTTTTACATACATACTGCGTGAATATTCTCTGTGTATGGGTTGTTTAAAAAAGGTTAGTTAAATAAAATTTAAACGCCAGCCTAATAAGTTATTAGTAATTAATTTAATTTTCAACAGTGATGCTAAGAATGAACCATATGAGACTCCTGTTTTCATTTGGTAAAGGATTGATCGCTCGGTATCCTATTGGGAGGGGTATTACAACCACCTCGAGATGATTCCTAATTTCAAATGTCAAATTTGATTCTGTCAATAATAACTAAGAAAATTTGGTTAAAATACATTCAGATTTGAAATAGGTTTAGAAATTTAAACACAAAATTATTTAAGGACTTATTTGTAAAGAAACCTACTTGTTAATTGTCCTCCAGTATTTAGGTAGATCAATACTTTAAATTTCAACCTAAGGACATCTAGTATGTAACTGTGGTAAAAACCAATCAATGGAATTGAGCTTTAAAAAGTAACGGTTATAAACACTAATAAAGCAGAAAAGTAACAGTTCCAAGCACTAAAAAAACTTCAAGGAGTAATGGTTTTAAACATGTATAAAATGTGAAACAGTAATGGATTTAAACTCCGGTTACTATGAAACAGTAATAGTTTTAAATACATATAATGGGACCCACCAAACATAGGGGTTATAATACCTTCAAATCCATAAAAATCCATGCCTAACATGGGATCAAGACACAACAACTAAGTGTTATAAATCGGATACCAATTTAGGTAAGGCCTTAAAAATCTTAGGCAAGGATGGTGTTGCAAAGAAAAGGAGAGGACAACATGGTATGCAATATGGGAAATCTCAGGGTTGGTTTTGGACGAGTGTATGGTGTTCCATGAAAAAAAGGTGAGTTAGTAGAAAATTATGAAAGAAGGGGTTTGCTATATTTTATCTCGGTGAGTTGGGACATTTACTAATGTGATTCAGGGTATATTGGCTTATTATCGAACGGAGCGATATAACTCGTTATTATCTTGGCGTAGAGAAACTAGTGATTGTAAGAGCATCGTATTGTATGTTGTCTTTTGTAAAATGAAAGTGGACGAGTCAAGAGACGGGAATTTGGGTGTTTGTGCTATGGACTGAGGGCCTAACGGATCTCAACGACTGACAATGTTAGGTAGTAGTGTATCGGGGGGTTTTCTTATTTGGGTTTCGCTTTTCGAGACATCCCACTCATGAAACTTAGCACAACGTTTAAAGTGGGGAGATGTTTGGTCATTAGGACATGGGTTTGGTACCTTGGTTAGTATACATACATGTAGTTATAACTGAGTTAAAAGTTATATTATGAATTAAGGGAAAAAGAGTCAGGTAGCATTTGTGCAAATAAGTCTGGGTATAGGGTGTATGGGTGCCCTCGGTAGTTAATTTAATTTTAATATAATCCACGATTAGAGAGGGTAGAAATATATGTAGCGTTCTTAGGAGTATGTGAATAAGGAAATATTCGAGGCTTGGAGTACTAGACTTATCTTAATTTCGAGGACAATTTCCTTTGTAAGGGGAACAATATGTAATACCGAGTATTTATGAGGATATATAATTTAATTAATTTGGTGAGATAGGATTTAATTAATTTAGAAGACTTAATTAATTTATTAAAATAAGATTAAATTAATTCAGGTTATTTTTAATTAATCTAGTGAATTAAGATTTAATTAAATCGGGTTATATTAAATTAATCTGGAAGATTTAATTAATTTAGTGAATAAAGATTTAATTAATTCGGGTTATTTTTAAATTTCACATGTCGTATTTTGAGGTCAAAATTGGAGAATTGTATACAGTGACTTGAATTATGATTCTGAGCACACGATAGATTCCGAATAGGTCGAGATACTCAAAATAGAGTACGCGGGGGTAGTAATTGGGTCTCGGAATGTTATAGGAATAATTGGGCCCATACGAGAGTGTTCGGGTCATTTGGGCTTGACTCATTAGATTAAAAATAAAATTTACAATATTTAATCTAAATTAGAGAGTTAGTGGCAGCCATAACTCGATTAGAAAACACTAGATCTGTAAAGGAGAAAAGAGGGAGAAAGTGGAGTGCTTTTGGGAGCCAATTTGAAGAGGAATCGAGGTACTTGTGTTAAATTCATCCTCTTCATCAAAGGAATCAAACTCTATGAACCCAATCAGGCAAGTGGTTAACTTTCTTTCAATCTAAATTGCAGTATTTTAATTCATATTATAGTGGGTGTGTTTGAAAATTCGTTTTTGGGGTGAGTTATCACATAAATGTGGTTTTTAGAAATTGATCACTTTGTGAAGATTAAAAGTGTAATTGAGGATACTATATAATTCTATGATGTTGGAATCTGAATCGTAGTAAAAACTCAGCAGAAAATGTTAAGTAGTTTGGATTATAGAATCATATTTAAGAAAATGATCGAATGGAAACCGGGTAAAACCCAAATTGAGAAAGGATGGATGATAAGTTGAATCATTGATGATTAATAGTTACTAGGATGATTAAGAGTTGTTTCTAACTAAATTAAAGGTGCACAGCGATTTATAGAAGTTTAAAAGTGAACTGTAAAAGCTTGGATGGATATCTATGGTAGAAAAAGAAGCCACGGGGAAGAAGGGTTGAACCCAGAGGAGAGATCGATCGACCAGGTGCATCGATCGATCGATGGGTTGAAATTTCTGACAATGTCGCTTCTTTTAAATTGTTAGCCTTGATTTCTTTTGAGGGCTTCTAAAGGGATTTAATTAGTATAAAATTAAATCGAGAATAATACCTAGGGTATTGGGAGATGGGTATTAAGTATTATTAAAGTTAATAAGGGTGTCAAACTTATTTACAGAATTTTTTGTAATAAATTCATAAGTGTTAACATTTGGGCCAAGTGAGTTTAATTTGTGAAAATTTAATAGAAGATTAATACCTAGGATAATAGGACATAAATATTAGGATATTGTAAAGTCCTATAATGCAGTGAAATTTATTAAAGGAATTTTGGGTAAATAGATTCTAAAAGGTTATATTACGGGTAGAGTGAGTAAGTCCAGGCATCGTAGTTGAGTGACAATACTTTAATAAATTAATTGAGTCTGGGATATAGACTCGAGCATCATAGGCTAGTGCCAAAGGAGTTACGTAAGAGTAAGTCGAATATATATATATATATATATATATATATATATATATATATATATATATATATATATATGCTTTATTGATATCTATGTGAAATATATTTGTAGGAATATATACCCTCTAGTGCTATCATAAAATGGTGAATCTCCTGGGTAGTGAAAGCAGGAAGAGTATAATCCTCAGGTCATACCTTCCATTATTTATATTATGATTCTTTTCGAGGTGAGACGCTTTGGGTATAATTTGGTCTCACACTCGGGGAACTGTGATCGCCTTCGCTACGCTTATTATTTTATTGCCTGATTCGGTGTGAGTTAACCATCTCGTGGTATCCTGGTTGAATGAGTATACCTGGGGTGATTACATTTTAGAGAAAGCATCGGGTGAGTTATTACTTGGGAGGATGGATATACATACGACATGTGTGTGAATATTATAGTATAATTATACGTATGTAACAGTGTAGATATTTATATACGGGTGAACTAGATGATTTGCGATTGTATTGATTAAATACATATATAATAAAGTAGATAATTATATACGGGTGAATTATATGAACTCTAATGGTATTACTTCAATATAACTAGTGAGATTGTTATATTATTTTATTTAAAAAATGATTAATTAAGTTAATGCGGTAAATAACTTACGAATCAATAGTAAGATTACTCGAGCTCGAGTAGTGTGTCGAGAAGTGTTCATAACAAGTCTAGTTAGATGGGTTAGTACAACTAGGAGGGTTAAAAAGAAAGTGATAGATGTGCACTTTAGATGAGGAGTGAGCATTATCTTAAGGTAGTGTGACACTAGCATAAATATGAAAAGTATTCATGCATATTAATTACTACAAACTTAATCACTTGCAAATATTTTCAAAATTTTTTGAGTTCTAACCCTTGTTGTAAATATTTTCAAATCCTTTCAAGTAGGCCTGTCAATGGGCCAGGTTTGGACCCGGACCCGATCCGTTAAACCCGGGTCTGAGCACTTTTATGAAACTTGATTACCCGATTACCTGATTACTCGCTAATTAAATCGATCGGATATGGATATAGGTAGACCCGATCCGTTATGGACCCAATCCGAAGTCTCTCTTTCTCTCTCACTATATGTATATTGGTTTATATGTATTTTTGTTTTTATGTTTGTGTGTATATATATGTAAGCATGCATATATAAATCTATACACATATTTTATGTTTAAACTAGATTTTGTTAACCATTTTTTTATTTCAGCTATTCGCGTATTCTGCTCGGGTTCTCGGGTCCGGTCTGAACAAATTTTTTTAGACCCGATCCGCTAAAAAAATGCCCGGATTGAATAAGGATCTAGGTAAGCCCTACCCGTTTACATGCCTACTTTCAAGTATCCAGCCACTGGGACACCAAACTTGATTATCTATTCCAGGGACACGCAACTGCGGTACACGTGGATGATGTAATACCCCATATTTTTATGGCCTTTAATTATGGGATTTATTAAATTAAATTGGGATAAATTAATTTAATATTAATTCGGACTTTTAAAATAAATATTTACTAGCGTGACGAGACTTAGTAATTATTGGTAAGAATTATGTTGAATGTTACTTAATGAGTAAAGTAATATATGAGATTGAATTTATCAAAATTGTCGCGAGTGAATAGTGAAAAAGTCGTAACGATGTGATAATGATTTAAATTAAATTCGCAAGTTTCCACGTTGGTACACTTATTTAATTAGAGTCTATTTTTAAACTAAATTAATCCAGCCCCTAAACATGCATCTAAAAGTGCGTGTGATGAACAATAAATAAATACCGCATGTGACACAACAAATATGCTGAGACACAGATTTCAGGAAAAAACCTATTTCGGGTAAAACCTTTATTTCACTATGAATCTATAAATCGCAACTTATAATTACATGGAGAAATCTGCAATGGATTAACGCGCAGCCAACCCACAAAGACTCGCAGTCTTGAACTCAGCAAGACCCGCAGCACCCTCCAAGGACTCGCAGTCCTATCTTCAGCAAAGAATCTTCACGCAGCAAGATCCTCAATGACACGCGGCCATATGGTGTACAGACGCACTCCACAAAAGATGAACAAAGGCAAATATGTGTTCTTGAACACCAAAACAATTCACTAAAGCAAGATGGGAGTTTTGTGAATTATAAATCAAAAAGGGATTAAACCCCTAAAAGAAGAAGCCTAAAGATTACTGCTTTGGCAGTGTTTCTGTTCTGGAAAACGTATGGACTTCTTAATGAAAACGTTACCATTTAATGAGTATTTATACAAAAATGTACCTCCTCGAAAGTCGAGCTCATTTGAACGAGAAGCATATGTCGCTCGAACGAAGTACGCATGTCGTTCAAACGACATTGCACGACTTCCCATCTCGTTCGAACGAGATGCTGATCTCGCGCGAACGACCTGGGCGTCAAAATCGAGGTCCGCTTCAAAACTTAGAAAAAATACTCATTCTCAATATTTGACGAAAAGGTCCGCTCCAACACTTAGAAAATATTTTGTAAAAATCTCCCAAAAGCTCTAAGTGAAAAGTTAAGGTATTTAAAACATAACCTTACCAAAGTAAACTTCGCGGAGTCTTGAATGATGAAGAACTTGAGTAATTCGAATCCATCTTTGATATTGATGTATCTTCAATGCTCTTCGACGGTGTAGCGATATATGACATAATAAATTGATAACGGACCTATGAAAATATGTGCTTACAAATAGTACGACAGTTATAGAAATTAAGTCGGGACACGCGTGTCAGTCGTGTCGGACTAAATTAATGGAATAAAAAGTAAATTAATTATAAGTCGCTCGTATGGTCATTTTGAGTGCGCCAATATGTCCGGAAGGTTCGAGATAGTTAGAAAAGTGTACCCGGGGGTTTAGTTTGGGTCTTAAGACGTTTTTAGGCCTAATCGGCAACTTAGGAGGGCATTTTGGTAATTTATAATTTAAGGCCTTAATTAACGACGAAAATCATAAGGCTATATATATTGTTAGATATTGTCTTCTAGGGTTAGAACAAACACAACTCCCAGAGGCCATTAGAGGAGAGAGGTCGGGAGCTTTCCCAAGGCTAGAATCATCCCAATTGCACTGTCTTCACCACAAACACCGCCAGAGTGTAGATCGAAGGAAGAGGAACCCGACCACACCATCAAATCCTAAAAATTTTAACCTTCATTCTTGAGGCAAGTATCTCTCTTGTTGTTCTTGAGTTGATATTTCATCCATGTTAGAGTAGGAAATATAATTATAAGTTTTTATATAGATTTGATGAAATTGGAAGACGAGAATTCATATGTTTGAATGGAATCATGTTAGGATGATATCCTTATCACATGTAGAACATTTATCACGAATTTTAATGATGATTAGAGGAGGAAATCTGGAAATATCATGTGGATTCTTGAATTAATATGGTAAACTAAGGTTAGAGACCAAATCTTGATTTACAACCATTTAATGATGATCCCTTAATGAATTCCTCTAGATTTTATCTTAGAAATTGTTTATACCTACTGCTATAACGTTTGTGATGATTGGTTGGGAGTTTGGGACATTTTTATGGAGGTTTTGATGATTAAAATGGAAGTAGAGATGGCAACAGGGCAGGTTTGGGGCGAGTTTGGCAAAACCCTAACCCGCCCCATTTCATAAACGGGGCGGGTTGATTTTTATTTGAATTAACTCTTAACCTGTCCCATTTAATGAACGGGGCGGGTCGGGGCTCCTACGGGTTGGGTTAATTTTAAAAATAATAAAATTAAAGTTATTACATAATAGTCTTAGAGGTCTATAATGGTTCGTATTTCAATATATGAGACAATCCCCCAATTGTCAATCCATGTTTTCACATAAATGTTTAACAAAATTAACATACAAATAAAGAGTTTTTTTAGTGTGTGTGTGTGTGTATATATATATGGTTTAATTGTTTAACATATATATAAAGGGTAATTATGTAGGCATAAGTTAAACGGGTCAAGTCGGGGCGGGGAAGTTTTATTTAACTTGACTCCTAACCCGTCACTTTTAATAAACGATTTTTTTTTAAAACCCACACCCACTCCTAAATCATTAATCGGATTTTAAAACCTACCCCATTAAGGGCGGGGTGGGGCTTCTACGGGTCAGGTTAAATTGCCATCCCTAAATGGAAGAAACCCGTAGGCATCATGTGCAGAATTTCTGGGCCAATAACTGATCGATCAACCCTTTCCTTTAATCGATCGACTCATCCTGGAATTTGTATCTTCTTTCCTTTTTAATGTTAATCCAACCCTAATGTATAATAACCCTTAGACATAACTTAAATACCATTATGCGGCTTGGGAAGGACCAGTAGGGTGGTACATAAGGTTCGGGTAGTACGATTCTTATATGAGATTTAACCGTGGGGTCACGAGGATATAAAATGGGGTGGAGATCGTGTGTATGTTAAATTAGGTCTTGTGAGAGTCAAGGATGACTTATACCAGTAGGGTAGAGAGTGTACACCTACTTATTTTATATTTATCAAAATGATACCCTTCAAGAGTCGAGAAGTACTTGAGAACTGGCGGTAATTGAGAGTAATAAAAGAATGAATTGATTATACGTAAGACTCGAGCGCTACGTGCCACATATGGTTTGAATATGTATGGGTCATGGGTGTACCTATCTGAATAATGTAAATACATATATATGAGTGTATATATATATATATATATATATATATATATATATATATATATATATATATATAGAGTGTGTGTGTGTGTTTGTGTGTGTGTGTGTGAACATCTGTGTTTAATCATACCCGTGCTACTTGATATCACGGAGGTTTTCGCACTGGGACAGTCTTATTCTGATGTGACCTTTATGGGTGACAATGACTCGTACCCTAGAACATAGGACTCCTGGTACAGGCTATTTGAGAATGATTGTTAGACGGTCCTAAGAGACGTGAGGGAATGTGCTGACCACTTACTGACTTGGAACTATGATTTGCCTCCAATATGTGTATTTTGTGTCAATACAGTTCGAGAGTGGATCCGAACTAGTATTTCCCTCATTTGTACAAGAGGTACAGGAACTTGATAGCAGAGTATGCCAACACCATAGATTTTATACGATGTCCCCTATTAGTATATATATTATGAGTGATAAATATATGTACCTGTCATTCATTTACTATTCTTATAAGTCGATAAACTTGATTAATTATTATTAAATAAATTAAGTGGTTGAGAACTTAAGGCTGTATTGAGATGTACATAGTTGGCTTGGTAAACTCGTAAGAAAAAGTTATCATGTATAAATTATAGTTATGCGATCACGTGAATCTAGATTGATGATGGGAGAGTGGGATTGACTAATTAACTGGGTTAGCTTTATCTAGATTAATTTAGTAGTTCATTAGGCGTGCGCACTAGTTGAGAGGTGAGAATTCTCAAGTGAGTGTTGAGGCACTAACATGTATGTAATATCAAGTGGTAAGAAATTTTATACTTGCTAAACTATTTTAACGCTATTTTACATTAGGGCTCTGACCCGTTTCTTGTCATCTCCTATTTATCTTGTATATATTTATGTATTACAGGTGCCCAATCACAGGGGCGTCAGACTTAGATCTTTGGACTGTTGACGTGCTACAGCTAGTGTGGGAGTTGCAGGTCTTTGCATTTAGACGACTTCATCCTTGTCATCTCAGCTCTTCACTTAGTCATTTTAGATGGGGCATGTGTCGCACATTTCCAATTTTTATTTAGTTCAAAAAGATTTTTTACTCTTTATTATTTCAATATTCAGTTTTAGTTGGGATTGTTTTAATTATTACATTGTCTTTTGATTTGGAATATTTTATTTGGAATGATTAATCTAGTCTATTTATTCCACTTGGATGGTTTGGTATTCAATATTATTATATGTGTTCATAAAATGGTTTATGTATATAAACTTATACCAAATGAACTTAATTTTGTAATCTCCTCTTTATTAGGTGATAAATAAAGAAACAATGTTTTGACACTTAGCTTAATTATTTATTAGGTGTAAATAAAGAAAAATTGTTTTTCAGCAGTGATGCTAAGAATGAACTAACCGGGTACTTTGATTTAATTTAATAAAGTACTGATTACCCGGTATTTAATTAGGCAGGGTGTCACAGATGAATGCAAGAGTTAGAGTAAACGCTTCTCTTATTTATTCCTATATTTGGAATCTTATCAAGGTATTTTATTTTTGGCATGTTGCCCTCAGTACTTATTTAGTTTCTTCATTTCAGATTTGTATTGGGATTTATTTATTAGCTGTTGGATATATTTTGGATTTGGTTTTTTTAGGCGATGGTTTATTCGGCAAGTCGATTTTTTATTCAATATAAATCTAGACTCCATGATTATGTGTGTGGTTTAGTTTATTTCGATTTCGCGTGTTGTTATCTGTTTTATGAAAGATAAAATTTGACACCAGCTTAACTAACTATTAGGTGATTTGTAATAAATATGGGTTTCAACACTGATGCTAAGATTGAGCCAAATGAGAAACCTGTTTTAATTTGATAAATGACTGATCACCCGATATTTAATTGGGTGAAGTATCACAGGGTTAAAAATGTTTATGGTTATAGTGGTTTAAAAATATTTAACATTATTTCATCAGTTTATATATATATATACATGCTAAAACATGTGTTAAAACTATAATTAATTATATCCAACAGGAGAGCATAAAATCCGTCAAAGCTCTCAGATTCAAACATAGTTATCGTATTAAATTGTGTGGTTTAGTTTATTTTGATTATGCATGTTTTTATCGGTTTAAAGAAAGATGAAAGTTGGCACCAGCTTAACTAACTATTAGGTGATTAGTAATAAATATGGTTTGCGATAGTGATGCTAAAAATGAACCAAATGAAGAAATTATTTTATTTTAATAAATGACTGATCACTCGGCATTTAATTGGGTGGAGTGTCACAGGATTAAAAATATTTATGGTCATAGGGGTTTACAAATATTTAACATTATATGATTAGTTTATAAATATACATGCTAAAACATGTGCTGACTAGAATTAACAATATCCGACAAGAGAGCATAAAATTCACCAAAGCTGTTATCATTTTAAATTGAGAAGTCAAATTTTGCAGTTTAGATGCATGTGCCCTCATGTGTAAGTTGTAGGACATCTCATGCCTCTTTTGACATGGTGCACGTCATAATACGTCACGATTTTGGAGTCAAATGAAAGGTAATATTATGCTTTATCGAGTAAAAATATCAAGAAATTCAAAAAAATGGTTTTCATGGGGTCAAAATCAAGATATAATTCTTCATACCCCTAATTTTTAAGAAATATACGCAACTCATACGAAGATAAAATTTTAGTATATTGTTTCTCACTATCATAAAATACTAAATTAATTAGAGTATTTTTATTTTGCTCTTGCTTTTGTTCAGATTTGGCATTAATGAATTTTTTTTTAGCATATAGGCTATAACTTGTTTCTAAGTAGTTTATTTCCATAACTTTGTCATTATCTATGTACGCATCATTATCTAAACACTCAATCCCATAATCGGTAAGTGTAGAAACACCCTTTGGGGTCACACTTATGCTTAAAAGAAAAAAACAAAATAAAAAACTAAAGACACGTAAAAACCCAAAGACATTGTAAAATGAGACCTCATATGGAAATAAATAAAAAGAACTCAGTTTCTTCCATATCTATCTCCATTCTTAGTGATTAATGTAAGGAAATTTTTCTCATGTCCGATATGTTATATTTGTGTATGTTGTATGCCGCTACATTTGCACGTCACTTCACGATCTCACATGACGGCTCATATCCTAATTTTAAGAACCAAGCATTCAACATCTCCATCATGTGTCCCACATCTGCCTCAACGACTTAACGTTCAACGATTTTATGGACTTAATGCAAGTGGTACGCAAGAGAAGTTAAAACAGTGAAATAAGGCAAGATATGAAAGTTCAAGGACATTTTGGTAATTTTAAAAACACCGTCTAGAAGTTCGGTCAATAAGAACATTGAAGATCTCGACGAAACGAAGATACTGGAAGAAACGACACCTCAATTCAAGCTACGGTGAAGAAGTTATGGCCCTTTGAAAATGGAGAAAATTCCGAGAAAAATACTTAAAAAATGCCGAGTCCTTTTAGCCCAAAAACCAGCGAACTATCGCGAACCGAAGGCCAAACCGATTCGGGGGGCGAATCGGTTCGTGGTACACCCGAACCGGTTCGGGGTAACTGATGCTAGAAAGAGTTCCAGAATTTTAAAACTCTTTTTGGTTTCCTTATAAAAGCCAACTTCGAGGGAGTTATTTCACAAGACTTAGAAAGACATTTTTGAGAGTCCAATCACCTCAAGTCTTCATATTTTTAAGTCCCAAAGACTCATGTTTTGATTCATACATCATTGCCATACGTTTTTGAATCCTTTTGAAACCCAATAACATAATTTTGGTTTTATTCAAGGTTGTGGAGAAGCCGTCTTTCTTCTTCATTGCTACTCACCTGGAGTTCCTGCGGGAGATTCCAGCCGATGACATCAGAACCGATACCTGCGGGTATTTCTGTGTCAATATTTCTAACCGTTGCTTTGAAGGTTTGACGAAGATACCGTACGTTACACTTGTGGGCGATCATCAAGTTGTATGTAAGTCAATGGTCTTGTAAATTTTTCAAAGTTCTAGAAATAAAAGGTTTTACCCAAAAGGTTTTTTTCCTATATCTTCCGTCTTTATTTTTTCATGCATGGTTTTAATGATTTATCATATTTAGATGCATGTTTAAGGGCTGCGATTAAATAAGTGTGTCAAATTAGAAATTTGCGAATTTAATCAATTATCACACAGTTATACGACTTTCTCAAATTAGTATCAGAGCAGGTTACGCTAACTTAACGCGTATTCCTATTTTTCGCAAAATTTTTGTGATATTGATTTTTTTAAAAATCAAGTTTGTGAAAATTCGCAATGTTTCCTATGGAGCACTTATATAATCAGATGCCTATTTTTGACGGGTCTAATTATGCCTACTGGAAAGCTCGTATGAAATCTATTTTAAAATCTATTGACGAGTATGTTTGGTTGCTTTGTGAAAATGGGTGGACTCCTCCCATGATTATCGTTGATAATATCACCTCTTTAAAACCTGTGTCAGCCCGGACTGAAGATGATTATAAAATGTCTAATTTTAATTCCTGTGATTTGAGTGGTATTTCTGGAGCCGTCACTCCCGACGAGTTTTGCCGAATTATGACGTGCACCAAATCTAAAGAGGCATGGGATGTTTTGAAATTGACACATGAGGGTACGGACGCGGTTAAAGACTCAAAATTATAAAATTTGGCTACCCAATTTGAGACTATTACCTTGCCTGAGTCTGAATGCTTTGACGATTTTTATGCTCATTTGTCGGACATTGTTAACACATGTTTTAATTTGGGTGAGGTGATTAATAACACGCGTGTCGTTAAAAAGATTTTGAGATCTCTTCCAAAATGATTTATTCCTAAAGTCACTGTTTTGAACTCTTAGGAAAATTTAAAATCACTTAAGTTGGAAGAACTTGTAGGAGATCTTCAAGCCTATGAGATTGACATGTTTCCCAAAACCATTAAGGCTAAGGATAATGACATTGCTTTAAAGACTCATTTTAAGAAAAAGAAAGAAAAAGTTTGTGAGTACGATTCTGAGGAAGATTTTGATTTTGAAGATATGGCCTTGTTTGCAAAAAAAATTAGAAAGTTTCTCAAAATAAATAAAGAAAATTCTTCCATTAAAAAGAGATCTTTTGAGTCAAATAAAAAGAAAGTGGAGGCCAAAGATAGTGACAAGGAGGATGAGATCAGGTGCTTTGAGGGTGAGGCAAAGGGCACATAGCTAAAGAGTGTCCTATTAGGATAAGGAGAAAGGGAAAAGAGACTGCTATGCCTGCCACACTCAGTGATAGTGAGGGTGATGAGGGTGATGAGGGAGATGAGTCCAATAAAGATTTAGCCCATGGGATGGTTGTCACTTTTTCTAGTCATGTGAGCACACCCACTTTGTCTCACGAGAGTGAACACGAGAGCGATGATGGTGATTTGTGTTCTTCTAGTGAGGGAGAAAGCGGGAGTGAGAGTGGAGATAAAAGTGAGCTCCAAAAGGCCTTTAGAGATTTGTACACCGAGACCTTGAAAACATAGAAGTATAATCAAGATTTAGGTCGTCGGGTTTTAAATTTGGAGAAAGAGAAGGAGGGTTTGAGGAAGGAGAAGTGTGATTTGACCAACACGTTGCCTAGTCTGACGACACGTGTATCCCAACTCGAGAGTGATCTCGAACGTGCCAGGGAGGTCAAAGTCAAGTTTGAGAACAAAGAAGGTTGAAAAGGTGGTTATTAAGGGTAAAGGTGAGAAGTTAGGAATAAGTCATGACGGTGCTTCTACTTCCCAATTAGCACCCGAGCCAGTTCCCACTTTAGTGATAGTTTCACATGTGTCTCACCCTAACCCACCTAGGCGTCCCATTCCTATTAGGAGAGCGCGCCCTAGAGTTTTTGAGAGAGGTGTTCCTAGTCCTATATATGTTTGTTCACATTGCAAAAGGAGAGGACACCTTAGGGAATTTTGCTTTAAGTTGGGTTATGTGTCACGTTTTGCTACCACACATGTTTCTGACACACATGCACTCACACTTGATACTTTACATGCTCCCAGAGACTACATGAGAGAGTTTTCACATTTAGGTGAGCAAGTTAAGTTTTTAGTCAAAACTTTACAAGAATTGATGGAGGGTTTTCATAAGTCGTCACCACCTTTGGAAAACCCCTCCACACCTAATGATTGAGGTTTGACTAGTTTACTAGCATAAGATGTTTTTCATGATGATTTTATTTGCCTATTGCTAGTATGTATCATATTTGTATGTTTTAAAGTTTCTTTTTGAAAAATTGAAAAATACAAAAAGATTTTATTTTGATAATTTTTTGAAAAATCTAAAAAGAGTTTTGTTCTTTTTGTTTGCACCGTTTATGGATGAACTCTTAGGATGACCAAGTCACAACATCATTTCATTATTTTTCATGTGACTATTTGATAGTGTTTTGAGACAATAGGTCAATTCATCCTTGTGCTTTATAATGTTTGGAGTCATTAAGATGTAATTAAGTGTTACTTCCTACATGTTTGACTCATGATTTTCTTTATTTCACACGTGCATGAATTTGTTTGATTATTGTGCTTGTCTTATCACATGTTGGATGGGTGTTTTCACTTCAATCCTGTCCTTAAATCGAACCAAGCACGATAATTTTTTATAAGAAAATTGTGCATATAAGAATCGTTTTGTGAGTTTGTGTGCTTTGTTTGAAAATGGGGAAAGGCTGCGAAAGGTTCATTTTGCCTTTGCGAATACTAAGCCACCGTTAAATTGGACCTCAAAAATGGAGGAATTTTACTATCCGGGGTCCAAAGAGGTTTAAAAGAGCCCGAAAAAATTTAAACGTAATAAAAATAAATTCATGCCAATTATGGGCCATTTAGGTTTTTGCACCAATTCTCCATTGTTTGAGAATTTAGATTACCTCAAAAAGAAAATATGCATGAGGGAGTTTGGATGGAGAATTAAAACAGGTTTGCACGTCCTTGAAATTCTTGAAAATGCGCTACATAGTTTTGGACGTTATTGGTGTGGAAATCATTTTGACTTTAATTTTTTGATTTGCATAAGACGATGTCATCGAAATTCAACAATTTTTACACCTACGGATACTTTTGATGTTCATTCGTAAGGGGTACACATATGCATCGTGCACATATGATTGATTGAGTTGATTCACCTATCGAATGTGTTCACACCCATTCATTCCATTTCCATGACTTGGTTGTTCGAGTTTAAATCCATGGTGTAATTTTTGTGTTTACTTATTTTACAAATTGTATCTTTTTTTTGTGCGAAAATTTTGAAAAATAAAAAATAGTTTGTGCAGATTTTTTGAGCATCTCCTTGCAAGAGCACGTTTACTATATTGATTGATCCCTTGTTTTGAATACCGTGATACCCCGATTTTGCTTGTTTGATTTATTCTTCTCATTTTTCTATTTGGGGACATAATAAAAAGGGGGAGAAAGAATTATCATTTTATGGGGGAGTTTGTATATTGGGGGGAGTTTTTGAGTTTTGACTTATGCTTTCATCATAAATTGGTATCTATGATTATCTCATTACAAACTCGATACATCACTTGGTATTTTCTTTATCTCATGTGTGTAGGTACTACATTGATGATCTCCTATTTACACACCCTGATGAGAAAAGATTTGAGAAAAGTTTTGAAGATTTGAAGATCAAACGATGAAGACTTATTCATTTGTACCTTTCCAGTTTTGGGTTCATGGGAGGGTAGATTTGTATAGGTCAATTGAATGATGATAATTCAGATGTTTTTATGTATGTACCGGCATAGACATAGGGGGAGATTTGTAAGAACATTTTTCTCATGTCCGATATGTTACATTTGTGTATGTCGTATGCCGCTACATTTGGCACGTCACTTCACGATCTCACATGACGGCTTATATCCAAATTTTAAGAACCAAGCATTCAACATCTCCATCATGTGTCCCACATCTGCCTCAATGACTTCACGTTCCACGATTTTAGGGACTTAATGTAAGTGGTACGCAAGAGAAGTCAAAACAGTGAAAGAAGGCAAGATATAAAAGTTCAAGGGCATTTTGGTAATTTTATGGATACCGTCTAGAAGTCCAGTCAACTGGAAAGTTGAAGAGATCGACGCAGCGAAGATACTGGAAGAAACGAAAGCTCAATCCGAGTTACGGTGAATAAGTTATGGCCCTTTGAAAATGGAGAAAATTTTGAGAAAAAGACTTGAAAAATGCTGAGTCCTTTTAGCCCCAAAACCAGCGAACTATCGCGAACCGAAGGCCAAACCGGTTTGGGGGCGAATTGGTTCATGGTACACCCGAACCGATTTGGGGTACCTGATGCTAGAAAGAGTTCCAGAATTTTAAAACTCTTTTTGGTTTCCTTATAAAAGCCAACTTCGGGGGGAGTTATTTCACAAGACTTGGAAAGACTTTTTTGAGAGTCCTATCACCTTAAGTCTTCATATTTTTGAGTCCCAAAGACTCATGTTTTGATTCATACATCATTGCCATACGTTTCTGAATCCTTTTGAAACCCAATAACATAATTTTGGTTTTGTTCATACTTGTGGAGAAGCCGTCTTTCTTCTTCATTGCTGCTCACCTGGAGTTCCTACGAGAGATTCCAATCGACGACATCAGAACCGACACTTGCGGGTATTTCTGTATCAATATTTCTAGCCATTGCTTTGAAGGTTTGATGAAGACACCGCGCATTATACTTGCGGGCGATTAACAGGTTGTATGTAAGTCAATGGTCTTGTAAATTTTTCAAAGTTCTAGAAATAAAAGATTTTACCCGAAAGGGGTTTTTTCCTATATCAGTCGTCTTTATTTTTTTCATGCATGGTTTGAATGATTTATCATATTTAGATGCATGTTTAGGGGCTGAGATTAATTAAGTGTATCAAATTAGAAATTTGCGAATTTCATCAATTATCACACAGTTATACGACTTTTTCAATTGAAATCGTAGAACACCTAACGCTTAAAAGAAGATAATAAAGAGAAAGAAGTTAACGAACAAATCGAACACAAAATTTAATGTACGCAATTAACCAAGCAATGAAGTAAACATGAGTGCCTTATTTATTGTAATAACGCAAGCATTGAACTTCAACTCACCATTGTCACACTGTTAAACTGATTGAATGTTCATAAAAAAAACATATTAGTTCATTACTTGAAACCATAAATCGAAACAAATCAATTCAATACACAAATAAAGACTTCAAACAAATTTCACAAATAAATTTTAATATTTTTCCGAAACACGATAATAAACAAAGGGAAAAGGGTTTACAAAATTAAAAGCGTGGAAATGCCACAAAAATCATTGCTCATAACCTATTGTCCATTACAAACTTTTGAGTGAAATAGTGAAAATACTTTACAAACTTCCAAGTCCTTGATTTTAAAATAAATGACAATCTCCTTGCACAAAATAACTATTGCGCGATTTATTTTAGAGTTGTGTTATTTAAATTCAAATATTACATAATATTGTTTGATAAGTCCATGTCGTACGATAATATTATTGCATTATAAACAACACAAATGCTTACTGTATTTAAGTACTTCAAAAACATATCCGATTGAATGCTTTTCTTATCATGATATATAAACAAGCAAGCCAAGTAATAGTTAACAAAGAGCTTGATAATTAAGTGGAGAAATGATGTCCAAAGCAAATTTATGAGCATCTGAACTATCGTAATAAAAGTAATTGAAGGACAAAATTTAAGCGGTTAACGTAATACATCACCAACAATAAAACGTAATTATAAACAAATATAATAGTGTCTTAGAATAAAAAAACATTCTTGACAAAATATGGAAGTTTGTGATATTTTAACTTTTGGCATGTTTTAGAGTGTTTTCATTGCAATTATTTTCATGAAAATATGAATACATCTTCCATTTTTTTCGAGTGGGAGTGCCTAAAATTTCCTTGGATTTTTTTAAAAAAAAATTATCTCAAATACAACCTGATAATTGCAATTTTAAACATTTTCAGTGTTAATTTAT
Organism: Sambucus nigra; assembly: GCA_949130495.1. Lineage (NCBI taxonomy): Eukaryota > Viridiplantae > Streptophyta > Magnoliopsida > Dipsacales > Adoxaceae > Sambucus > Sambucus nigra. The sequence continues at coordinate 1,651,633 of OX422224.1, forward strand.
TTGGGGAAGGGGCTAAGGAAAACTTTCCACATAATTGTTTTTCACTCATTCGGGGTTTTGTTATTTTGCCTAAAATTTTATTTCAATTATTTTAGGTTAGCCTAAGGTACCACTCATTAATTCACATATTCAATAATATTCTTGAAAAACAAATTTTTCTTTATTAAGTCTCCCACCCACTCCATTTTCACACAAAAACAAAATCTTTAATTTTTTTAAAAGGCTTTTTCCAACCATATCAATCAAAATTAAGTTTTGCAACTATTTCTACTCGTTATATACAAATTTTATAAAAAATACATAAACATAGTACATAAAAAACTGCAAAAAGATAAAATTATATTTAGTTTAATAAAATAATTCTGACGACTTGTACAAATCTTGCCTACACCACCCATTCCATGCTTTTAAAAAAACACATAGCCTTTCAGCCATGCCATATCCTAGAGATTGCAAATTCTGGCTACAAAAATCGAGGGGGGAGAGAGAGAGATGACATTATGGCAATGGGAGTTGTAGTATTTAAAGGGTAGTCAAGTTTGTAGCGCCCTTAGTTAGTGGGCTTACAAAAAGGAAAAAGAATATAGGAATGATACATTAATCCCAAAATTATTTTTAAATTATTGAAAATATATTTTAAGAGTTTGTATACTGACGGGATCCACACCCAGAGTACAAACTCTTAACGCATATTTTTGATAATTTTGGATAAGTCTAACATTTTTCAAAAGAATAATATTGGATAGGCTTTTCCTTTTTTTTTTGTTGATTATGTTAATATGTCAAATATTAATTAGGTGATATTTTAAATGAATTCACGTTGATTATAAACACTACTTAATACATGTTTGATATATGAGTGTGATAACAAAAAAAAAATATCACGAAAAAAGTTATCCTTAATATATTTCACAGAAAAAGGTGATCTAGTTTGGAGTTTAATTTGCGAGTGTTTTTACCGAAGAAGAAGAAAGGGGGTCAAGATTGGGTTCACTTTATCTGATTGCAATTCACATATCTATTGTAGAATAGAAATAAAAAAGTGTTTTGCGGTTTGGACACTCATAATTTTATCAAATTCACAAAATAGCCTTTGTTGTGGTCAAACAATGGACAGTATTGTTATGTCTACTATTTATAAATAACAATTGTACAGAATTATGAATTTAATATAATTACAGAATTAAAACAGAATTACATAAATGAAATACTTACTAGAATTTGCAGAAATAATAATAATTAGAAAGAAATCCGAGCCCTGTTGAACAGTCTCCTTAAGACAAAATTATTCCTCCAACGTGCTTGAGTTTAATGAATAATTGCCTCCCAAGATAGAACGGATTTTCGAATTTAATCAAGCAACACAACAATGACTAATTCCAGCGAACACAATTTCTGTGTTTTGTACTCAACACAACCAAGAACATGCAATGCAGAAAATGAAGAAAAGTATTTTCTGGGCAGAGGAAATAATGCAGTAGCAATTTCGGAGGGTTTTATTTTTCAGTTGTTAAAACTGAGGGGGAAACATTTTATTTATAGTAAATGTCTTGACTGTTGGGAACAGTCAAAACCGAAATTAACTATCAAAGCAGTTAATTTGGTTAACTGCTGACTCTTGGAATTAACTGATTATCAGTTAATTAAAGATTAATTAATTTCGTAATTAATTAATTAAAGCCCAGAAAGTTAATTAGATTCGGCCCAAAAATTTAAGAATTTTTATAAGCCCGAGCCCGAGCCCGAGCCCAAGCCGAGCCGAGCCGAGCCGGACGGACGGACGGACGCGCGCGCGCGCGCGTGTGGACTTTTGACCGAAAGTCAACCCGAGCATAGCTTAGGTCATCTCCCCTTCAAAGAGTTGGGATACCCCCAAGGCATCCAAGCCTTAGTCCATACTTGGGGTGTTATTAACTCATCAAAATTCCACTACTCTTCCAATTTGGAACAAGAGTTAAAACACACCCAATTCATTAACTTTCATTGCTTTGTGAGTCACTTTGGGGACATAATTATCATTCATAACTTATTGAAATTGGACATACGAATATACTACGTTAATCTCCTTGCGGAGGTGAACGCGTTCGTATATGGTCCCACAATTTCCGTAGTGTGGGTCCCACCTAAATTTGAGCTCAAAGTTGCTCAAAAATCTGTCCAGAAAAATCTGGACAGCTTTAAATACCCATTTATGTTCCAATTTTCCAACAATCCCCCACATGAATGATATATCACTATAAATAAAACAAAACAGATGCTGATGCAGATGCAGACACAGGTTGAGTAAAACTGAAGATTTATTGCATCGGGAGAACTAGCCTAGTGGCCTTGAACTTTCCTTAGTGATATACTATCGGATTTACTTGGTTAATCAGTAGACTTCACGTCCTTGAACCGTCAACCGTTTTTTGTAAACCTAGATAACAGTATTCACACAACAATTCTTCAACACAGTTGGTTCTCACGTTTGTGTTCATTTTGGCCGTGAACACCACTTGGTTCCGTAAGTATTTTAGAGAATATGCCTTTCATTATTCTCATAGAAGTGGCCCCCTTCTTACTTACGTAGGTGACTTCCATAAAGAGTATTCTGCAATACCCCACTTAGACGTACTAAGATATAGATGTCATTAAAAGCATAACTTATCCTAATTTCGCGGCAGATATGCACTGTCTCATCTTTGGAATGGATAGGATTAAATATCCTCCAGTGCTTACTGAATACAACGTAGTTCGGTTTGCCCATTGAACCTAGATCTTGGGATCTCCAGTCAGCTAGGTTGGGTTGCCACTATATTGATTCTTATTTATATATAGGCTTTAGACCCATTCCTCTCGATGATCTTTCAACTTGCTCTCGGTTTAAACCTTTCGTTAGTGGATCCGATATATTATCTTTTGACTTTACATAGTCAATTGTGATAATTCCGTTTGAGAGAAGTTGTCTAACGGTATTGTGTCTACGACGAATATGTCGTGACTTTCCGTTATACATGTGATTTTGTGCTCTTCCAATCGCTGATTGGCTATCGCAATGTATACATATTGCGGGCACAGGTTTAGACCAATTTGGAACATCCTCTAAGAAATTTCGAAGCCATTCAGCTTCTTTTCCAACTTTGTCTAGTGCAATGAATTCAGATTCCATTGTCGATCTAGCAATGCACGTTTGTTTTGAGGATTTCCAAGATACGGCTGCACCTCCGAGGGTAAACACATACCCACTCGTAGACTTAGAGTCTTTTGTATCAGATATCCAATTTGCATCGCAATGTCCTTCAAGAACAGCTGGATATTTTGAGTAATGCAATCCATAGTTTTGAGTATATTTTAAATAACCCAAAACTCTCAATATTGCTTTCCAGTGATCTCTTCCTGGATTACTCGTAAATCGACTTAGCTTACTTATTGAGTATGCTATGTCCGGTCGCGTACAGTTCATGACATACATTAAACTGCCGATAGTACGAGAATATTCTAGTTGAGATATGCTTTCACCATTATTTCTTGCTAGATGTAAATTTACATCTACAGGTGTCTTGGTAGGACTTATATCATACTTTTTGAATTTTTCAAGTACTTTCTCAATGTAATGAGATTGAGATAATATAAGTCCATCCGATGTTCTAGAAATTTTAATTCCTAATATAACATCGGCGATTCCCATATCTTTCATGTCAAATCTACTACTCAACATTTGTTTTGTAGTTTTGACAATTTCCAAGTAACTACCCATGATAAGCATATCATCAACATAGAGGCATACAATGACATATCCATTTTGAATGTATTTAAAGTAAACACATTTATCGCATTCATTGATTTTGAAACCATTTGATAACATTGCATTATCAAATTTTTCATGCCATTGTTTAGGTGCTTGTTTTAATCCATATAGTGATTTAACAAGCTTACATACTTTTCCTTCTTGTCCGGGAGCTTTGAACCCTTCAGGTTGCTCCATATAAATTTCCTCGTCTAGTTCACCGTTTAAGAATGCAGTTTTTACATCCATTTGATGTATTTCAAGTCCATTAATAGCAGCTATTGCTATTAACATCCGAATGGACGTTATCCTTGTTACCGGTGAATATGTGTCGAAGTAATCCAACCCTTCCTTTTGCCTATAGCCTTTAGCTACAAGTCTAGCTTTATATTTATCAATTGATCCATCGGCCTTCAATTTCTTTTTGAAGATCCATTTATAACCTAACGATTTTGAACCTGGTGGAAGATCCACTAGTTCCCATGTATGATTTTGTAATATGGATTCAATTTCACTATTAATTGCTTCTTTCCAATTGGAAGCATCGGGTAAGGATATAGCTTCTTTATACGATTGAGGTTCATTTTCTAACAAATATGTTAGAAAATCCGGACCGAAAGAAGTCGAGGTTTTTGCTCTTTTACTACGTCTTGGTTCATCCTCTATTGATTCAATAGGTTGATGAGTACCACTTGTAGTAGCTTGATTTGTCCTTTTAGGAGGACCATATTCTCGGGTCATGTTATACGGGAATTCATTTTCAAAAAATGAAGCATCCCTCGATTCAATAACCGTATTTACATGAATGTCCGAAATCTCAGATTTACAAACTAGAAATCGATATGCACTGCTATTAGTAGCATAACCGATGAATACACAATCCACGGTTTTTGGCCCTATTCTCACCTTTTTAGGTTTAGGAACCATCACTTTGGCTAAGCACCCCCACACTCGTAAATATTTATAGGAAGGTTTTCGACCTTTCCATAATTCATAAGGTGTCTTGTGAGTCTTTTTGTGAGGTACTTTATTGAGAATGTAATTAGCAGAAAGTAAGGCTTCCCCCCACAAATTTTGTGGAGCTCCTGAACTTAATAACATTGAGTTCATCATTTCTTTCAAAGTACGGTTTTTGCGTTCAGCAACACCGTTCGATTGAGGAGAATAAGGAGAGGTTGTTTGATGAATAATCCCATTTTCAGAACAAAATTCCTCAAATGGATATTCATATTCACCTCCTCTATCACTTCTAATAGCCTTTATCGTTTTGCTTAATTGATTCTCAACTTCATTTTTATATTGTTTAAATGCATTAATAGCCTCATCTTTACTATGTAACAAATATACATAGCAATATTTTGTGCAATCGTCAATAAAAGTAATAAAATACTTTTTCCCACCTCTAGTTTGAACAAATTTTAAATCACAAATATCGGTGTGAATTAAATCTAAAGGTTCAGTTATCCGTTGAATAGAATGGAAAGGTAATCTAGCTAATTTAGATTCCACACAAATTTCACATTTATGATTTTTATCAATATTGAATTTTGGCAAAAATTCCAAGTTAATTAATCTACGCAATGTATCAAAATTAACATGTCCCAATCTAGCATGCCAAATATTAGATGACTCAATCAAATAAGAAGAACTAGCAACTTCATTCATAGAAACAGATGTTTTAGGGGTTACAGTAAGAACATTCAGTTTAAAGAGCCCCTCATTTAGGTAGCCCTTTCCTACGTACATGTCATTTTTAGACAACACAAAGCGATCAGATACAAACACAAGCTTGAAACCATTCTTAGTGAGGAGAGATCCAGAAATCAGATTTTTTCGGATATCAGGCACGTGAAGAACATTGTTGAGAGTAAGTTCCTTTCCAGAAGTCATTTTCAAAGCAATCTTTCCTTGTCCCACCACTTTAGAAGTGGAAGAATTTCCCATAAAAAGGTTCTCCTCATTTTCCAAAGGCTTATAGGTGGAGAACATCCATTTGGTTGCACAAATGTGTCGTGTGGCTCCAGTGTCCACCCACCATTCCTTGGTATTTCCAACCAAGTTAAATTCAGAGACAACGGCAGAAAGATTCATATCCGCCAAATCATTGGTGATAATCTCACCCTCAGTCACATTTGCTTGAGAGTTATTTTTATTTTGCTTCTTAGGCTTACGACACTCACTTGAGCGGTGTCCCGGTTTACCACAATTGTAGCATTTGCCTTTGAACTTTTTCTTGTTATGTTTGGAAGTGCCTTCCCCATCATACTTTCGTTTGTTCTTTTTAGGACCTTCAACGACATGGACCTTTGTTTCCATCGGATTCTTCCCACTTTTCTTTTGAGACTCACGGTTGTCTTCTTCGATTCTTAGCCGGACCACCAACTCCTCCACATTCATCTCCTTACGTTTGTGCTTGAGATAGTTTTTGAACAAAGTCCAAGAAGGTGGCAACTTTTCAACAATTGCAGCAACTTGGAAAGTTTCACTAATTGACATTCCTTCAGCATGAATGTCGTGGAGGATCACTTGGAATTCTTGCACTTGCGAGATTACAGATTTAGAATCAACCATTTTGAAGTCCAGAAAACGCCCAACGATAAATTTCTTCATCCCAGCATCTTCAGTTTTATACTTCTTTTCCAAAGAATTCCATAATTCCTTGGAAGTTTTGATAGTGCAATAGACATGGTACAAAGTCTTGTCCAAGTAGGCCAAAATATAATTTCGGCATAGGTAGTCCGAATGCTTCCAAGCATCGACAGCAGCAACCTTTTCAGCATCATCTCCCTCTTGAATAGAGGGGCAATCTTCATATACAAACCTGCCCAGTTGGCAGGTAGTGAGATAGAAGTACATTTGTCCTTGCCAACGTTTGAAGTCAGCCCCAATGAACTTTTCAGGTTTCTCCCCGTGTGGCATAGATACGGGTGCAGTCACACTTGTGTTGGTGACAATCAGTTTCGTAGGAGTAGTGTTCGTACTTTGCGATTCCATTTCTGTTACAAAAACAGAATTTTTATCAATGATAAAATTCATATATAATGAATTAATCAAAACAGAATACAAAATTCTGTGCAACAATTTCCTCCAAATATGATTCACAATAAATGAATTCCAAAAGAATTCAAATAATAATTCAGAAAAAAAGTGAAATATAAACATAATTCCGTACAAAACAGAATTAAATTATAAAATCTGTGTCACACTAATTTTTAATAATAAAAAGAATTCCGTACAAAACAGAATTATAATTTAAGATTAAAATATATATCATAAACAGATTTTAACAAGAATACACAAATAAAATTTTATTTTCTAAAACAGAATATAAAACCAGTATAGAAATTGATTTCTATATCAAAACTGTTTTACTAATTTTTACAATAAAGCAGTAAATTAATTCATTTTTTTCTGTCAAAACAGATTTATTTCCAACAAATAAATTTCTGTAATAAAAAAAAAAATTCTGTACACTAAAAACAGTAGAACTAATAATTTTGTCTTAAGATTGTTATGTCTACTGTTTATAAATAACAATTGTACAGAATTATGAATTTAATATAATTACAGAATTAAAACAGAATTACATAAATGAAATACTTACTAGAATTTGCAGAAATAATAATAATTAGAAAGAAATCCGAGCCCTCTTGAACAGTCTCCTTAAGACAAAATTATTCCTCCAACGTGCTTGAGTTTAATGAATAATTGCCTCCCAAGATAGAACGGATTTTCGAATTTAATCAAGCAGCACAGCAATGACTAATTCCAGCGAACACAATTTCTGTGTTTTGTACTCAACACAACCAAGAACATGCAATGCAGAAAATGAAGAAAAGTATTTTCTGGGCAGAGGAAATAATGCAGTAGCAATTTCAGAGGGTTTTATTTTTTAGTTGTTAAAACTGAGGGGGAAACATTTTATTTATAGTAAATGTCTTGACTGTTGGGAACAGTCAAAACCGAAATTAACTGTCAAAGCAGTTAATTTGGTTAACTGCTGACTCTTGGAATTAACTGATTATCAGTTAATTAAAGATTAATTAATTCCGTAATTAATTAATTAAAGCCCAGAAAGTTAATTAGATTCGGCCCAAAAATTTAAGAATTTTTACCGAACCGAACCGAACCGAACGGACGGACGGACGCGCGCGTGGACTTTTGACCGAAAGTCAACCCGAGCATAGCTTAGGTCATCTCCCCTTCAAAGAGTTGGGATACCCCCAAGACATCCAAGCCTTAGTCCATACTTGGGGTGTTATTAACTCATCAAAATTCCACTACTCTTCCAATGTGGGACAAGAGTTAAAACACACCCAATTCATTAACTTTCATTGCTTTGTGAGTCACTTTGGGGACATAATTATCATTCATAACTTATTGAAATTGGACATATGAATATACTACGTTAATCTCCTTGCGGAGGTGAACGCGTTCGTATATGGTCCCACAATTTCCGTAGTGTGGGTCCCACCTAAATTTGAGCTCAAAGTTGCTCAAAAATCTGTCCAGAAAAATCTGGACAGCTTTAAATACCCATTTATGTTCCAATTTTCCAACAATTTGGACATAACAGTATAGAGTGTGTGCGGAAGTTTGTGTATAAGTATTTTGGACATAATTGATTTTTGAGTAATGATATGGAGATTCAGTTATTGAATTCTTTTTCAAATTTAGTGACGTTGCAGATAGGGGTGGCAATTCGGGTTAGTCGTGTTATTTTCGGGTCGCGTTGATTTTTATTTGAGTATAAGTTTTGGGTAATCTTAAATCTATACAAGTTAATCGTGTCAATTTCGGATCGTTTCGGATTATTACCATAAACGGGTTATCGTGTCAAAAATTGTCAGCCCTAGTTGCAGATATACATTGAATGGATTTTTACTGCACGTAAAGTTCATTACAAACACCATCTAATATATGTCTAACACGTCACTGAATTTGAAAAATGAATCCAGAAAATGGGTTTTCCTATCATTATTCTTGATTTTTTATTGCTTAGAAAATCAATAATGTGTATATGTAGTGTCTTTTGTCTGATTCCACAGTCGCACACAAAATTCAACTCATTTTATATAATTCAATAACATGTTATGTTTATATTGATTCAATTTTGGGATTCGCATATGATGTACTAAGTATTAACACCAAAACGAAACATTAAAAAAAACTATAAAGTTACCGAAACATAGAAACTTCAAGTGATACCCATCTAAACCACAATAAAAAAAAATTATAAAGTTTCAAAATTGCACCAACTAAATTAAATTTTCTCATTCCTCTCATTGATGTCATTCTAAAATTAGGTAATGCAAATCCTGAACTAATATTTAATCTATTATTAGAATTTGACCAAAAAAAATTAATTATACAAAAATGATAGAGAATAATTACTGCATAAATACATTATGAGTAAACTTCAAAGCATTTTAAAATGGGAAATTGATTTTGTGAAGTCTCAAATTGACTAAGTGTCACTTGTAAAGCATTTTGTTGGTCGTGAATTTGAATAGTATTTTTCTTTCTCCTATATTTCTAAAAAGTGGTTTGATAGAGAAATTCATTTTCGTGACCACCAGGTTTAAAGTGTTGTATCTTATTTTATCATTTATTCATGGCGTAAACATAAATGACAAAATAAGGTACAATACTTTAAACTTTAAAGATGGGTGCCACAAAAAAATTATGAAAAGAGTCTTCCTAATATTTTTCTTATAAAATATCAAATATCAATAAATATTAATAAAAAAATCTTTGAAAAAAATTTAAAATTCAATAAAATCGAACTTATTTAGTTAACAAAATAATTGTTAAATCAAGTGGAAATTATATAAGGACGCATGATTCGAACAAAGTTTTATATATATTGAAGTATCTGCGTTAATTAATTTTTTGGTTACAGTACTTATCTTTCACATTAACATTCAATTCAGACATAACATCACTTTATCTGAATCAAATATCGATCTAAATTTTTTGTAAATTAAATCATTGTTTTGTGTGTACCGGAAGTTTTGCTTGGCCCAATAAATTTTTTGCACAATAGCTTTTCAAGATATCATGACTAGAAGAAATTGTCTCTCTTTTCATTTAATGTAACCATGACAAGAAAATTTGCCCACCTCATGTCAGATGCGTTTTAGTTACTGTATTTTTAAATATATACAATTAGGAAATATATTGTATTGAAATATATATTAAAAATAGGTGTGGTAATTCGTATATTTGGATCATGTTTCGGATCAATACAATATGACATGACAATAATTTTTTCGACACGAATACGATACGATATGATACGAATTCGTATTCTTTTTTTAGTTGACACGAATACGACCCAAATAAAAAAGACATAACACGATACGGTATGAATAATACTATTTCTTAAAATTTCACGCTAAATTAAACATTAACAGATACAATAATTCGAAAAAAACACGATTAACATGACAAGACACGATAATATGATTTATAATTTTGATATGAAAAAGACAAAATACGATTTCGTGCCAAAAAAAATTCTACACAAATAACAAAATGTCGTGTCAATTTCATATCTTTCCCTATCGTGCTAAGCAGAGGCGGATCCAAGGGGGGCGAGGGGGGGCCTTGGTCCCCCCAAAATTCTAAGAAATTAAAATTTTAACCCTATAGTTTTAACATTTTATGAATATTTTTTTATATATTTATAGTTTTGATCCCCACAAAAATTGATATATATTTTTTGATCCCCTCTAACTCACATTTCTGAATCCGCCACTGGTGTTAAGCTTGCCATCAACGATTTCAAAAATAAAAATGTCAGGAAAAGGAAGCATTCTGACATTATCGCGAATTAAAGCAGGAAAAAGAGCCATGGTTGTTCATTGAGTCCACGGTCAAAGTAGGCTACACTATCTGACCTTATCATTCGTAGAGGTAGGTGTTTCCAAAAATAAAGCAAGCTGATTTTATATTGCTCTCTCATATGACATGACTCATATGACATGACAATTCAAGCTCACTTAATGATGTGTTTCTAAAATATATATTTATAAATTAGTGCATTTAATAAAATTTGAGCAAACATGATTTATAGGAATTATGATACAGAGATGATCTATTCTTACACCCCTCTCATTTTTTTTCATATTTTTTAAATGACAAATGTCATTTAGGGTCTGTTTAGTTGGTAAAATTTACCTAGGTAAATGTCAAAAAGTTGACAAATATGAAAATTTACCTACATTTTGATTGTTTGGTTGCATAATTTGCCCAGACATTATTTGCCAATGTACAACACCTCCTATGAACAATCTGTGGGCAAATTTTGCTTACCTATTTGAGTGGGAAATATTTGCCCACAAATTTGCCAACTTCTTAAATGATTTTAATGTTTTAAAAAATAATTTAAAAACTGTTTTAAATAATTAAAAAACTGGTATGAATATTTAAAAATTGTTTTGAAATGTTTCAAAAACTGTTTTTAATATTATAAATTTTTTTTAAGAAAATGTTTACAATTTTTTTAAAAAACCGTATTAACAAAATATTGTAAAAACTGTTTTTAACATTTTTAAAAACTGATGTGAATATATTATAAAATCAGTTTTAAAATTTAAAAAAATAATTTTAAAGACTGTTTTAAATAGTTAAAAAAAACTGTTATAAATATTTAAAAACTGTTTTGTAATGTTTTGAAAATTGTTTTTAATATTATAAAAAATTGTTAAGAGAATGTTTTACAAATTTTTTGAAAAATCGTAATATAAAAATATTGTAAAACAGTTTTTAACATTTTTAAAAACTGTTTTAAAGTTTTAAAAAACATTTTTTAAAACTGTTTTAAATAGTTTAAAAAAACTGTTGTGCATGTTTAAAATTTGTTTCGTAATATTTTAAAAACTGTTTTTGATATTATAAAAAATTGTTGAGAGAATGTTTTACAAATTTTTTGAAAAACCGTAATATACAAATATTGTAAAAATAGTTTTTAACAATTTTAAAAACTATTTTGAATAAAATATAAATACAGTTTTAAAGTTTAAAAAAAAATAAAAAATATTTTAAATAGTTAAAAAAAACTGTTGTGAATATTTAAAAATTGTTTTGTAATATTTTGAAAATTGATTTTGACATTATAAAAAATTGTTAAGAAAACGTTTTACAATTATTTTTAAAAACTGTAATATAAAAATATTGTAAAAACTATTTTTAACATTTTTGAATATAATATAAAAATTGTTTTTAAATAAATTAATTGGATTGACTTTAATTTTGCCTAATGGTTGTTTGATAGCGTCGTGTGAATTTGCCTAGGTAAGGCAAATTTTACCATGCCCACGCTTTTGCCCATTGACAACGAAACGGACCCTTATATCTTTATATTCACTCATCTCATTTTTCTTCACATCATTTGAGTGACATATAATATTTGTGCTCATATGTTTATATAATTTAAATGCTCAATTTTTTCACCTCCAATTAAAACAAATATATTTAATAAAAACAAATAACTATATTCTACATAAAAAACTATTTTTTATTTAAAAAAAACTACTTATAAAACGTAAGATCTTATCTATTTTTTTATTATTAAAAAGCTGTTTATAAAACGTAAAATTTGTTTTCTTATAAAAGTATTTTTTTTACAAATTTTATTTTTGGTTAAAACTATTTTTTTTGTACAATTTTAAAAATAATCTTTTGACTATTTAAAAAAATCTGGTCCGTGACAGTGTTATATATAGGCGGTCAGACCACCTATACATACCGCTGAGGAGATCATTTTTTTTAATATGTTAGTCCGCGTCAGCGGTACGTATAGGTGGTTTGACCGCCTATACATACAACTGGCATGAACCATTTTTTTTAAATAGTAATTTAAAAAAAAAATTATATATAAAAGATTATTTTAACAACTAAAACAATTTATTTTTGTAATAAAATTGTCTTTTATATTATATAAACATTGTTTTAATTTTTATAAACAATTTTTAAAAATAGTTATTTTTTTTTAAGACAACGAAAATGGTTTGTTAATTTTTTAAAACAGTTATAAAAATAGTTTTTTTAATAAACAATTAATTTATTGAATTAAAAAAAATAGTTTTCTTTAATAAACAGTTTTTTTTACGGTTTATTAAAGAAAGTTGTCTTTAAAAAAATTGTATAAATTAACTGTTTATTAAAACATTTCTTTTGTAATAAAAAAAAAATTTAAACTATTTATTTTTAAGATCGTTTTTAAAAAAGAAAAAAAAAATGTTTTTAACCAAAAATAAATTTGTAAAAAAACACTTTTTAGAAAATAAATTTTACGTTTTATAAATAGTTTTTTAATAAAAAAAATAGATAAGATTTGACATTTTATAAACGAATTTTCTTTTTCTAAAAAAGAGTTTTTTTAATTAAAAATATAATTATTTGTTTTTATTAAATTTATTTGTTTTAATTGGAGGTGAAAAAATATAACATTTAAATTATATAAACATAAGGACAAAAATATCATTTGTCACCCAAAGGGTGTGGGGAAAGATGGGGGGGGGGGGGGGTGAACATAAGGGAAAAAATATCATTTGTCACTCAAAGGATGTGGGGGAAGATAGGAGGAGTGTGAGGATAGCCCCTCCCTAGATATACACATTGAAGATCTTTCCAAATGTTTGTATGAAAAAATATAATTATTATTTGTGAATTCAAAATTGAATGTATATGTGAAATTTTGTTTTTTCAAACTTTATATCTTCATTGAATTTTTTAATAAATTTTGTCGTTAAAGATCTCGTTAATCGTCTATACGAAAGCTCCGTAAAAAAATTTAATTTTAGAACATTGAAAAGTTGATATGCTTAATTAAATATATGTTGTAGAGTGTTAATCTATTAAATATTGTGCATAGATTTATAATTCATAATTAAGACCATCTTGAGAGCATTTTTTCACAAAAATGCAATTATGCTCATTTTTTTTTACTGAAAGTGAAGGGACCGAAATAGGCGGAGGATTTTTATGCGTTAGTTTTTTGGATCCACGTCAATGGGATAAAAAATAACCAATAAAAGTTCGCCACATCACTTTGCCCATGAAATTTTCGTCGAAATTTCGATTATAGTAGAAGGGCACTTTTTAAAAAATCATGAATCTCCACGTGAACGAGCGCTTTGGAACGTTATAGTGCCGATTATTGTGGCAAGTCAAACTCTTGTCTCTCTCTCTCTCTCCCTCTCTCTCTCTCTCTCTCTCTCTCTCTCTCTCTCTCTTTCTCTCTACTTTCAGGTTTAATTCTCTCTCTCTCTCTCTCTTCCATTTATATATATATGTTTGTGTGTATATATATGTGTGTGTGTGTGTGTATATGTGCATGTGTGGGGGTGGGGATGTTGTGTGTGTGTGTATATGTGTGGTGGGTGGAGGGTGTAGAGGGAGGTGGGGAAGGGTGTGGGGCTATTGTGTGTGTGTGTGTGTGTGTGCGTGTGTGTGTGTGTGTGTATGTGGTGGGTGTGTGTGTGTGTGTGTGTGTATGTGGCGAGTGGGGGGAGTGGAGGGAGGTGGGGTGTGTGTGTGTATGTGGTGAGTGGGGGGTGTGGAGGTGTGTGTGTGTGTGTATTTGAATTAACCCACGAATTTGTATTTTTGTATTTGAATTAACCCATGAATTTGTTTTTGTATTTGAATTAACCCATTATATGAAACATACTTGAAATTAATTATAGTGCGCATAGATACGCATTCAATAGCCCTTAGACCCGTTTGAGAGTCATTACCCCTGTAATGAGATCTCTCGAATTGTCCCGTTTGGACAGTTTGAGACTGTATAATTTCTGTATAATATTCTTATTGGCTTAAAGTTGTTACTTTTAGAGGAAGTTCTGCAGTCGTATCTTATTGTTCTCTGGGTACATACTAGATTGACAAGTGTGACTGTTATTTCAATTGACCAATTGAAATAACACTCACACCTGCCAATCTACGTCGTGTACTTGGAGAACTACGGGGATATGCTGTCGAATTTTTTTCAAATCGTAACAATGTGCATGAGCTGTTAAGTATATTACAGAAAAATGCAGTCTTGAATGGGATAGGACCACTTACCCTTTAATAGGATAATTAAATGATGGGATAATTAAATAAAACATACTATAAATCTAAGTTTTGTTTACCTTTAATAGGTGTTTAGTTGTTGTAGCTGTGATGGGATATCCGAAATACAAAGAGTGGATGGGTGAGACTAATAGAATGGGGGATGTGTTTCGCAAAGGTGCTAACGAATTTGTGAAATATGCAAAGAGATGTCGTAATGATGAAGAGTTTTCGTATCCGTGTGCTAGGTGTAAGAATAGTAAGGTGTTTGAGTGGAAAACAATTGAACTACATTTGTTAAGATCGGGTATGCAAGATAGTTATCAATTTTGGAGTTTTCACGGTGAATTGGAAGTTCCTTTTGTCCTCGACCAACCTTTACAACAACCTTCAACAAGTAGAATAGATGTAGAAGGGGACGACGTAGATCATAATATGTTAGAGGATTTAGTTGATGATGCGTACGGAGTTTATGAAGTAGAGGAGAATAAGGTTACTGATGATGTAGAAGATTCAAGTGCTCGTGAAGATAACACGATAAAAATTGACGATGACTACCAAAGTTTAAAATTTAAGGCGACCCAACCGTTATACTCTGGCTGTGAGAAAGATCAAACAACTTTACATGCCATGGTTGGTTTGCACAGTTTGAAGATGCAGTATGGTTTGTCTGGCAATAGCGTGACGGGAATTCTGAAATGGGTGAAGGGCTTATTACCCAAGGTGAATACACTTCCAAATAGCTATCATGTTATGAAGAACAGTTTGAATGGTTTGGGAATGAAGTATAAATCGATTCATGCTTGTGTGTATGACTGCATACTATACCGAAAGGAGTATGAAAATCTCGATCGTTGTCCGGTATGCGATGAACCTAGATATGTCCAATCTACTAGTAAGGAAGGCACAAACTCAAAAGTGCCTCAAAAAGTATTGAAATATTTTCCCGTTGGGCCTAGATTAAAGCGATTTTTCACAGTACCATGGATTGCAGAGGCAATGACTTGGCATGCTAGGGCAGAAGTAGGGGGTAATATCATGCGTCATCCTATTGATTCTACTGCCTGGCGGAGCATGAATTTTGAGTATCCCGATTTTGCTCGAGAACAACGCAACATTCGTTTGGCTATATCAACAAATGGTTTCAATCCATTTGGAAATCTAAGCACCAATCAGAGTGTATGGCCAGTGATCCTAGCCCCACTCAACCTCCCTCCTTCACAGTGTATGAGACCTGAATTTTCGATGATGGATTTGTTGATACCTGGGCCAAAGGCACCAAGTGATGACATTGATATCTACCTGGCTCCTTTGGTAGAAGAATTAAATGAGTTGTGGGAAGAGGGTGTGCAATCATTTGACTCTTTTAGAAAAGAAGAGTTTACGCTGAAAGCTATGTTGACGTGGGCAATTCATGATTTTCCAGCTTATGGGACATTATTCGGATGTGTAGTACATGGTTATTTGGGGTGTCCTATTTGTGGAGAGGAGACTGAATCTCTTCGTCTATCCTCTAGCTTAAAAAATATATACCATTGCCACAGGGGGTTTTTACCCCCAGCTCATAGTTTCAGATTTGAGAAAGGTTCCAATTTTTTATTGGGTGGAGTTGAACATAGGCTACCGCCGAGGCAACTTTCGGGTTCAGAAATTGAACGTAAATCTTCTGAATGTGGCCCAAATATGCCAGGTAAGAATCCCAAATTTAAGAATGTCAAGCATAAGAAGACCCCAACTGGGAATGAAACTGAGATAAGAAAGGTATGGTCTCGAAGGTCAATTTTATTTGACTTGCCTTATTATAAGAATAACCCGGTGCGCCATGTATTGGATGTGATGCATGCAGAGAAGAACTTCGCTGAACATATTGTGGGTACTTCCCTTGGGGGGAGTCATTCAAAGGATGGAGAAAATGCACGAAAAGACCTTAAAACGTTAAAACTTAAGCCACAACTGTGGTTGAAAGAAGATAGTAGGGGAAGGACAATAATTCCACCTGGTGCGTTTACTTTGACGAGTGGGGAAAGGAAGGTGCTTCTAGACACAATATATAATTTGAAGTGCCCATCTACTTTTTTGTCCAACTTGCAAAGGATTGTGAATTATGCTACTCATGATTTACATAAGTGTAAGTCCCACGATTGACATGTGATCATGCAATTGGTTCCTCTATTGTTTAAGCATTGTTTCTCCAAGCACAAGGATTTGCGTAGGGCTATTATGCAAATTAGTATTACCTTCTCCCTCTTGTGTGAGAAGGTAGTGAATCGAGAACACATAGTGGCCGCAAAATTGGCTGTGAACGAAGCGATTTGTGTATTAGAGAAGTACTTTCTCCCAGCATTCTTTGACATAAGTGTTCACTTGTTGGTACACCTATGTGACGAGGCACTTCTTTGTGGTCCAGTTAGATATCGGTGGATGTATCCGTTTGAAAGATTGATGAAAGTTTTTAAAGATTACGTCAAGAATACGCGATATATTGCAGGATCAATTGCAGAGGAATACATCACCGTGGAGTCATCAATATATACTCGGGAATATATGCCTGACTCGACCAGCATTGATGACACTGATGAATTCGTCGATGATGGTGGTAATGTGATGGGAAAACGAGTGAAATTAACGAGTTTGCAACATGAACAAGTAGCTCGTTATCTATTTGACACACAAGAAGATGTCGAAGAATGGAAAAAGTAAGTTTAAATTATTATAATGTTTAACATTATTTTAGATTATTTTATACATGATTAATTTTGTAATATGCAGTAAATATGAAGCCTGTGAGAACAATAAAAGACGAAAAACAATGGTACAATCAGACAACGAATTTAGGCTATGGTTGACACAAGAGGTAATTATAATGAAAACAGTCATTATATAACGTTACATTACACTCAAATTTTACCACTAATATAATTAATTTATCTATATTCTCAGCTCCTAAAGATGGGTGATGCGACATCAAGGCTTGCTCGTCTAGCCACTGGACCCTTGCCCGTGGCACAAGAGTACAAAAAGTATCGATTGAACGATTACATTTTTGGCGCTAAACTGTACGAGGAAAGTACAAATCTACAGAACTCGGGAATTTCATACAAGGCTCTTACTTTCTTTCGAGCGAGCGCAAAAGATAAAAACCTCGTTGAAGCTGAAATGACTTACTATGGTGTAATCCAAAATATATTTGAATTGGATTATATAAGCTTCAAAGAGGTTGTATTTTACTGTGAATGGGTAAGAGTTGAGGATAAAAATGCTTGTAAAGTTGATCCTGTCATCAATTTGATCATGGTTGACTTGTCCAAGTTGAAGAGCAACGACCACGTGAGCGATGAGCCGTTTGTTTGTGCATTTCAAAAGGTTAAGCAAGTGTTTTACTCGGAGTATATCAACAACGAGCCGTGGTCAATTGTCCAACACGCGCCAAGGCGTCTAAATAGTAGTGTGGATGACTTGGCTGCTCCTACCGAATATCAATCCATTTTTTATGATAACCCGAATTTGAAACAATTTTTCAATTTGTAATAAATATTTAAATTTGTACCGAAACATCCATTTTAATGCTTTTAATTGATCTGCACTTTATCATTTTCACTCTTGTGTAGTGTGCGTGTGTGGAGGGGAGATTAATACATAAATATTCCAACTACATCTAAGTTTTGTTTATACTAATCCATGAATATACGCTTCTTACCTTTAATAGGTGATTAGTACATAGTTATTTGGGGTGTCCTATTTGTGGAGAGGAGACTGAATCTCTTCGTATATCCGAACACTAAGAAATGCCATAATCCTATGGAGCGATGCTCTGCAAATTCCTCCCAACAGTTATGTAGCCAAACATCACCAGTTGAAGTTGTCAATTCCACTTTCCATACCCCACCACTTGGGACTTCTAGCAAAACATGGGAGACCATTGAAAGGTGGAATTGACAACTTCAACTGCTGATTTTTGGCTACACAACGGTTGGAAGGAATTTTCAACGCATAACTCCATAGGATTATGGTGTTTCTTAGTGTTTAGATATGAAGAGAATTATATTTGACACGATTGTTCGGGGTACATTAGTTAGAAGGAGGTGCCATATGAGCTCAAGTTAGCTATTTGAGTGACACTACAGGTAATGTATTTATATTTATATGTCAATTTCGATTTCGATTTCAATTACGATTTATATTTATCTATATTTGAGGGGCGGATACTAATTTTACTTTATTTCAATTCAGGGGACAGGGAGTGGCGCTAAGGGTGGACACATATGCTCTATACTTATGTGGCTATTCGGACGAGAAGGGAAGGATAAGGAGGTGTCCCCGAGCGTCGCGGTACAAAATCTCTTTTCCATGCAAATAGTTTGTAGATTTGAGATAATTGATGGTGATGTTGTTTCTTCTTAAATAGTTTCTATTTTTAATATATATTTGCATTATCTTTAGTTTGTTTGGATATATGATGTTTAGAACAGGTACAACGTTGCTATAACAGGTACAAACATACTGCTGGGCAGTGGCAGTGGCCATACTGCCCAGTAGATTTTTTTTAAATTCTGCCCAGAATTGTCACGGTCATTGACCGTGACAAGCCCGTGAGAACTTTTTATCACGGACGTGTCACGGTCAATGACCATGACAATTTTTTTAAAAAAGGTCATGGCTTTGTCACGGTTAGAAATCGTGACAAACGTGTCACGATAATGGACCGTGACACAAAATGCAAGTTTTGTGTCACGGTCAATGACCGTGACACGACCGTGACAAAAAAAAGTTGTCTCGCCTCGAAATGTCACGGTCATTGACCTTGACAAGTTGAATTTTTCAAGGTCAATGACCGTGACAATTCGGCAGATTTGGTGTAGTGGTTGACCAGACACAATATGCTGAAGATGGGGCTTCTCTAACAATTCATACCATTCTTATCATCAAATCGTATAAGTGACATTTTAATTTAAAACATCTATGCATAATAAAACAATATGAAATAATAAACTGACAGTGAATAAGTTACAACTCATATAAAATATAAATTATTCATCCCAACATAACCCAAAATATCTAATTGGAATAAATAACTCTCGAATTTATGCCTATACAATCTCTGGAATATAAAAACTAAAATAAAATAAAGAGTAGCAACCTATGGTAGAATCAAGAAGTTGAATCATCTACGCAAATGCAAATGCAAGTGTAATCCTCTCTCAGCCACGTTATTCCTATCAAGGATAACCTTAAAAATAATTTTGACGATTTGGGTCAACGCCCTAAAATTGCATTAATTAACTTACAATATCAATAGATAATAATGCAGTCAATTCACATTACATAGAGCCCATTGTAATAAACCTCATTTTCTCACATAAATGTTGATCAGACATAATATGCCAAAGATGGGGCTTGTCAACGATTTGTATAATTCTCAACACTGAAGAAAATAGAAGTTGCTTATATTACTTACCAACATTCAAATTTAAAAAAAAAAACATCTCAACAAAAGTTATTTCATACATGAATACAAAACTGAATCATCATACAATGCTCATAATGTAAAGATAAGAACAAATTGATATAAATAAGCTCTTGTGCTTATGCCCATACAAGTCTCGATTTGAAATAAAATGACCAAATGAATAACTGCAACTTATATTAGAATCAATGGAACGGAATTCACTATACGTCCATGCAACTGCAAGTCTGATTCATCGTCAGTCATGTTGTCCCTGTTTGTGAGAAAACCTAGGGGAAAATATTTATAATTTTGGGTCAGAGCCCTAATGTTGCAAGGATTCTTCACCAATAATATTGAAAATATAACTAACTCATATTTCATGTCTCTCCATGGACGCTCACACTTATCGAATATCTCACCTCTCATCTAGAAGCAGTCCTACTCGTAACTTCAAATAAATACCAATTATGAATTCCATGGTCTAATCTGACATGTAATGATAAAGCCATCTAGCTAGGCGTGAACTAAATGTGAATGTTTACACCTAACACCCCAGTCCCCGAAGTAACTTCATAATGCTTCCCACTAAATTCCA